>OX637573.1:11033683-11156183 GCA_951800085.1 Comarum palustre | reverse complement strand
CAAATCCTCAAATCACACAGTTAAAGCCTAAACAGTAGCTGCATGTTAACAAAATTCAATGGCTTACCGAGAGGCCCAAACGAAAGATGCAGTCTCAGTTGGTGAGTTAAGAGTCCAAACTACCCCAATCTCTGGCAGGAGCTACTGACAACAAGAAGCAGAAGATTATCAGGGAGAAATCCTTCGAATTCCAATGATGAAAAGTGCATACCAAATCAAACAATACCTCTACAAAATAGAGAACCAGGCTTTTGAGTCTACCTCTGATCAAGGCTCCATGTCCATCTCCAACCCTATCTCCAAATCTGTCAGTGATAAGCAGAAGAAAATCGAATTAGCTTGGGAAAAAGAAAACAAGCAGAAACTCTCAAGGAATCCTCACCCAATTTGTCCTAGTCCCAACTGCAGGTTCAACTCCTTTGGGGCAAGAATGCAATCTCCCAGCACACCTCGGCCAAGTCTCAGTGCATACCCAAAACTCAGATGCAGTCCCATTGAATTGCATAACCCAAATTTTCTCCAAATCTTGATGAAGAACGCTAGCAATGAACACATGAATTGTCAAATAGAGATTTCTGGAAGAACAAAGGAAACCAGATTGAAGAGACTTACCCGATGCAAATATCGATTGTGGGGAGTGCAGAACCATATCAAGAGATACCACCAACTATGCGGACTCCCTGAGTTCAGCTTCAAATCAAGCTCAGGCTCCATTTATGATGCCAAACTGGAGATCTCAACAAGGGAATTCTGGAGGATTTCGACCCTATTGCCTTAGGGATCACGCCCTCTTCCCTTTCTCGTCTGCAGAGCTCGTTCTTTGGAGCTATGGAACCGAAGCAACGGATCGGCTTCGGACTGGCCTCCATCTGCAAACCCATCCCAAAAGAATCTCTCCGGTGGAGCTCAAACCCTCTCTCTCTCGCCTGGGATTCGAAAAGAAGAAGGAACAGAAGGAGGAAAAAGAAATGAAGAGAGGAAGACGAAAGAAAGAAGAAAAGGGCGAAGCTATTGGGCCTCCGATCCGGGCCTCCAACTCGGGCCTTCAAAATTGGGCCACCGAACCGGGCCTCTGGGTTGGGCCTTCAAATGGGCCCTGTCAAGAAAAAAAAGGCCTGGTAACAAAGCTTCAACAAAAAAGAAGAAGAAGAGAGACTCATGGGCCTCCGAATATGTTGGGCCTCCGAATTAATTGGGCCTGGCAACCAAAAGCTTGCCACATGGGCCTAACAACTAAAACCCATCTCACTTGAAGGCATTATGGGCTTCGGTCATCTTCCTCATGGGCTTCCAACCAAAAAAAAAAGGACATATGGGCTTCGGTCATCTTTCTGATGGGCCTTCAACAAAAGAAAAAGGGAAACAAGCCCACTCCACAGGCCCATCATCAATTCAAGACCAACTCCACCAACTTTTCAGTATGAAGCCCAATCCAAGTCCCAAGGCCCAAATCAAAGATCTCCGGGCCTCTTGCAAATGAAATGGAAACAGGCTCACTTTGCTAAAGGAAGCAGTACAAAAGCCTGGTTTAAATTCCGAGGCCCAATAACAAAACACGAGGGGTGCCCAAATCAAATAAAATGCCTCCAAGAAAAATCTATGGGCCTCTCACAAATGAAAGAGAAATAAGCCCACAAAAGACAATGCAAGTCCAAATACAGCAGTGAAAAAAGCCCACTTCAAGTCTCAAGGCCCAACTGCAAAAGTCATTATCAAATTACATGTCGAGTACAAATCCAAATGCAGCAGTGTAAAAAGCCCACTTCAAGTCTCAAGGCCCAACTGTAAAGCCCAGGATGATGGGTGTCCAAATCAAATCAGCTGGCACCCCACCAAATGAAGTATCGACAAAAATGCAATTGATGGATTCAAATACATATGTCAAAACCAAATCCAGTCATGAACTACAGTGGTTTGATTCCCTCAAGGGATATGTAGGCAGTCCGGATTCAAATCTGGATACAACCATGGCTAAAACCAAATCCTGGTTCTTTTCAAGCCAATTTCTTAAACACAAAATCAAATCTCTGACTTTATCAGTCAAACTCACCACTCCAAACAGAGTCTTTAAGACCACCAGTCAAAAATCATCCAGTCCAAATGACTTCAGTCAAATCCTCAAACAATCACTCCCTTTCAAACTACATCTGGATGCAACCACAATTCTCAATAAATTCTCGGATCTTCTGAAGCCTCGCTTCATGCCTCATACGCTTTCAAATACAAATCCAAACACTACTCCCATTTCAAAAATCAAAGACCTCCAATGAGTCATTCGCTTGTTGGGGATCCTGAACTACGAATGACTTGATCCCTTCCGGGATACGTAGGCAACCCATTCGGGTGCAGTCGCAAAAGCAAACAAACACACATCGGTTTCTTGATAAATTGAATCAAGGGGTGTTCCCTTGTAATGAGGGATTGTAATTAAGAGACACGTTCTGTCTTGAATGAGTTGAACCAGACATAATTAAAACTCTATTTTAACCAATAAAATAGAGTAAAATTACGTTGGGTGACATTTTACATTTTTGTGCACATTTTTACCCAACACTATACATATATATCTAGATTATGAATTGTTAAGATGAGAAAATTTGATCAAAAAGTGAGTCAAATTAAGGAAATCCGCACCAAATTCTTGGTAAGGACGTCCTTAGCAAATAAGGCATATATATATATATATATATATATATATATATATATATATATATCCAAGGTCCAAATTTGATCTTTAATAAAATTTACTGTAAACAATAAATAGATATTTTACTATTTACTAATTACCACACAGTAACTATACATTATCTCGAATAATCTCCGCATACGAACTCCGATTAACTCATAGGACATACCCACGAGTTCGTATTAACGTCCTCTACAACGTTCCCAAAGGAAGTTTTCCCAAATTCTCTACTTATCGCAAAATCATCTTTTTTACTGTAAAGTAAATAGCATTCACTATTTTCGTAAACTAAATAAATTCATTTTAAACAGCCTGTAGCTCCGGAAAATATTCTAAACATACCAGAGAACTCATATTAACATTTTCTACACCATCACGATATATAATCTATTTTTCCCCCAAACCTCAAAATCTTTCGATATTATATTCGAATATTAATTCGGGAAAAGCTAAAAATTCGGTTACAACAATGCGATCTCAAAACTGCTCCCTCGGTCTTGAGGCCATGGACGTATTATCTCCTACGTCCTTAAATCAAAAATTCTTATTTCTTGTTCCTGGTACCCTAACTTTCGATCATGGAGTTCGAACGAACTCGCATACCATAATGCGATCTCAAAAGTGCTCCATCGGGCTGATGAATCCGCTAAGCGCATTCGCACCAATATGGATGTCATCATCACATATTCAGCCACAAATAAATTTCCTCGTCCTACTCCACTCTTTCGGGAAAGAGTCTACAGTAGAGAATTTCACAACAATAAGAGCTAACAAGCTCGCACACTAACCTATGTGTGCTCAAGTCCTGCCTAAAAGACAAAAGTTCAGCTCAACATATTTCAAGTGTCACGTCCATATGTATATATTAACCGTCAACCCAAAATCTCCTTCCTCATGAAAAAGTTTCACTCTAAGAGATACTCCGATCTCTTTTACCAAAATTCAACCACCACTCATGCAAGCAATCAAAGCAAACCGAACCGTCTTCAACTGTACCCGTAGAAATCTGGAGTACCTCACTCTTAAATTTTATATACTATTCATAACTAGCGTAGACCTGTCAGCCTCCCTGGCTAGGGCTGAAACTTCTCAGACCCAACTTCTCAGCCTACCTGTCTTGAATGCCATTTATCTACATGAATCAATATAGTTGAAAAGTTCAGCTCAAGTTTAATTTGCTCATATATGTTGATTGATGAGAATTGATCGACATTAAACATAAGAAGGCGACTTAAAAGTCTGGAAATACCAACTTTTCATGTTGCTGGCCAGTGACAAAATGGGACAAGTATAAGCAGTCCATTGAGTCTAGATATTTGACTATGGGTAATGGGTGATATCATTAAGGGCTGCAAAGAAAGTTCAGACAATAAAGACCCAGAAAACCTGCTGGTATAGATAACAATAGTATTCTGAGGCACCCGTACTGGGCACGACCTGTAATTAAGAAACAGCAACCGAGCCAGTTTCGTCATCTGCGCAGTACTCCGGCTCCGGCTCCGGCTCCGGCTCCGGCTGAGATAAAGCTAGGTCGTCAGAACTCGGAAGCCTCGATTCGTGAAGATAACTACGGTGGGGTATGTGTTTACTAGTTACAACACAAGCAAATTATATATTATATGTTGAATAATTCTCAAAAGGAACGAACATAATAAACAAAATAGTAGAAATAAGAAGAGAAAGGAATAACCTTATTATTCAGAGATCTAACTTGTTAGGAAAACGAGAAATTACTGTTTCCATTCTTTTTCAACATATCTGACTTCTTGCGAGGGCTATCTCGTTTTCTATTTTTCTTCAGATTAAAGATGACTTTTTAACTCTGAAAGAATTTCGTATAGTTTTAACTCTTTGGGGCGTAGAATTGTACGCATAGATTATTCCCAGCAATTATTCGACCATGCATGCTTTGTAGAATCTAGAATTTTGTATAGTTTTAACTCTTTGGAGCGTAGAATTGTACGCATAGATTATTTCCAGCAATTATTCGACCATGCATGCTTTGTAGAATCTTCCGAGGAGAATTATAGCCATGTACTATTCCTTGTGTACAGTTTAATTTTTTCACCCAAAGAAAAGAAAACCGATCATCCTTTCTCTATATATAAACCATCCATCATCATCATTCTTTCAAAGAAAAGAAAATCAATCATCCTCTAGATCAAAATATACATCATCCCTCGTCATCAGCTAGTTACTTCAAAGAAAAGGGGCACACGAATAACACGACCAAGTTAATGTCCAAAGTTTAATTTTCAAACTTAAGAAGAAAAGATCAGTTAGTCTAACATTGAACCAAGGAACTTGGATGTATAAAGTTGTATTAGTCAAGACTTCGACCATGGAACTAAACTCAATTATCTGATCGAAGTCAGAAGCAGCAAAGAATTATAAATAGGATCCAGGCGCATGCATTTCTCGGATTAATACTGTTATCCAGCGAATTTCCTACACATAAGTACGCAGGTGTGTATAGTTACATGTTATTAGATTCATCTACGTACAAATAAGATTCATACGTATAACCTTCTAAGTTTATATACAAATAAGTACGCAGGTATATACCCAACTTCTAATAATTTTTCGAAAACTGAAAAGAAACATCAAACTAAAGAACAAAACCTCTATCAACTCCCCCAAACTAATTTGTTTTAACCCTCTTTAATTTGCATGTGTGTCTGCTCTAGTATATTATTCGAATAAAGCAACTGATCTTGACCCGTTGGTTGGTACATGATCTTCTAGAGTTATTTCTTTTTCATCAATTTAAGTGTTCAATTCCCCCTAGCCATGATGAAAACTGAAAACGTGTTTCAATTTTTGACCGATATACAGCTATAGACTCGCTGTACTTATGAACAATACATTGCTTAAATTAGTTGTAATTGTTACTCTAGAATCTGCTGGCTAGTACAAGTCGTTAGAATTCAGATACATAAATGCATGCAGACTTATTCTCCCTGCGGACAAATATCGTTGATTACTGACTGCTATATATCATATCATCCCTAATTTCAAAGCTCGATATTCAGATCGGTTAGGCATGGCAGCTCCAAATAATCTCCACGAAGATGTGTTGCAATGGGTGCAGAAAGATAATCGTCGTTTCCTGCGTGCCAATATCCGAGTTGCTGATCTTGATCGAACCCTTAAGTACGTAAATAAAGTCCTGGATCAAGTTTGCTTTATACAGGTCTATATCATTAAGAAAGCTAATCTATTTGTTTTTACAATTATATGCTCAGGTTTTACACAGATTTTTTTGAGATGAAAGTGTTGAGCAGGCATGATTTCCCAGATCAAAAGTACTCAACTGCAGTCGTTGCGTATGGACCTGAAGAGACACATTTTGTTCTGGGGCTCACACACCACCGTATGATACAGCTATACATCTCGTAATAAGTGCATGTAAAGTTAAGCCTAAAAGAAAACCCTACAGTTCTGCGTCTAATTTCTCCATTTTTTTTCTTGTGCTTTTGGATTTACTTGACAGACGATGCAGAGGAGACGTTAGACATCGGAACGGCGTTCGATCATTTCGGACTTGCAACCCAAGATGTGCGTGTCATTAGTCCTCACTCCTCCCTCTCTGTCTGATGAACTTTTGTGCTATGTAGCAAATAGCTATGTCAAGGTTTCTAACCATGATGATGATCAATTAATGTTCAGGTTTACGGAACGGTTGAAAAAATCCGAGCGGCAGGAGGAGTGATCACACGTGAACCAGGGCCGATTGGAGAAGGCGGGAGGACCATTTTCGCATTTGTTAAAGACCCCGACGGCTACAGTTTCGAGCTCATCCTCCGGCCACCAACTCCAGAACCACTGTGTCAAATATGCCTTAATGTGACTGATATTGATCGGTCAATTGAATTCTACCAAAAGGTAGCATAGTTTTCTTATAGTCTCCAAAAGCTCGACGCACAGTATGTTATTGACTTATTGCCTATATAACTCACCCTATTTCTTTTTCCTTCGAAACCATGCAGGCTTTGGGAATGAATCTACTATTGAGAAAGTACGACGCTCCCCAGTTCCAGGTAATTATGAACTAATTGGACTAGCTAATATTATTTAGCATGTAAAACTACTAGTCTCTCCAACCCAGAAACTTGGTGCTGATCTTTAATCCTCCGCTGCCTACAGTATACTATAGCTATGGTGGGTTATGGTGACGATTTTACTCAGACGACGATTATCGAGTTGAAATATAACTACAATGTGACAGAGTATACCAAAGGAAACGGATACGCAATGGTGAGTTTAGTTTTCAACTTTTGATTAATTCGGCAAAACCTATAAAATTAAAAGAAGCAAAGATTATGTACTCGACTCTTACTCAATTTTATTTTCCTGGGATAATGTTGAAACAATCAAGTCGATTATTTGTCCTCTGATTTCTATATCTAAATTCTATTGAATTTTCTAGCTTGCTATCGGCACTGATGATGTCTACAAGAGCGGTTCAGCTGTTGAACTGGTTAACAAGGAACATGGAGAAGGGAAAATGATTCGACCCCCGGCTGTGAATCCCAAAACCAACACCAAAATCACTTGCTTCCTTGATTCTGATGGCTTCGAAATGGTAAAAAAACCAACCCTTCTCTTTTTGTTTTATACAACCGTAAGAGTTTCTCAGTTGTTCGAATTAGTATCTTGTTTTGGTTATAAACATCTTCGGACAACCTGTAATGTTACGTTATCAGATTGTTAATCAGTTGATTGTTCAAGGGTTCTAGTCAATCCAACCAAACTTTTGTGCATCTCTTTTATAACTATTTGTTGTTAATCTCTGTAGGTTTTGGTGGACAATCAAGACTATGCTGACTTCAATAGATAATCAAAGGATAAGTTACGAATCGAAACGCCTAGAATTCATCTGGGCTGATGCTTATATGTTTACCAAATGAAGGGAGCACATTTACCTATGGCATGTTTGCCAAAGGCCATCTTTGGGTGCCAAATCTAGTGACTCCACAAAGAAGTGTCCTCTACGTTACAGATAACAAAGTGAAGTCCTATACAAAAATGCATTTACTTCTTTGTTCGAATAAAAAATGTATATATAACATATATATATATATATACAGTTTAGGAACGGACTTCCTCTCCTGATCCGGACTGTATATATATATATATATATATATATATATATATCCCTTTCTGACTTTCATCAATCCTAAAGTAAAGCTTCCACCGAATATCAAATCATCAATGTTCTAAGTTTTGAATGTTTCTGAAAGATAGTGCACACAATGCATTGGTAATAATGTTAGACTACTAATAACCATGCCAATAACTGATAAACATATCTACTTAATACCTGATTGACTTGCATGATCAATCATGATACTATGCATACTTGTTAGTTTTACCAGTATCTGTGACTTGGACGACCTTAACTTGAGTTCACATGTTGTAATTCATCTGCAAACCTCCTTCAACATCTTTCTGATGCTATCTTCAGTGCATCCTCAGTTATGATCTTCAATTTGGAACAAAGTGCCAAAACTTCAAAAGGATCCAAGTGCTTGAAAATATTTGGGTCTCGATCATAATCCTGATGGCATCATAGTTGAATTTGAAAAATAAAAAACAACGTAGCCACAACAATCCAAAGTTTCAACACTCAGTTGCCCCACATAAGTTGAGATATGAACCAGTCATATATCTGAATTCTGTGCATATAATTTCATAATACAGAAAGAGATATAATCATCATCAACACTCTCGTAACTTAAACTTAGGAATAAAGAATGAGATGTGCTCAAGTCAACTGGGAATATCATGTTCGTTATCTCACCTTTTCTGTTACTATAACAACTGGCTTGGAACTAAACCTGTCCTCCAGTTCTCGTAGCCTTGTTTTGATCATCTCAATATCCTATGTTCTAGACAACAAGAAAATGAGAAGCTTGACATATCACAATGAGCATCTAACGCAAATTTTGACCAAGCATTTCTTCTATTAGCAGGCTCAAATTATACTATATTGATGATAATGGACGGCAATGACAAAGGACACATCCATTTTACATGTTTTTTTTTCCAGTAAGTAGATAACATATAGGGCATAAAAGGTGCATGCGCAAGGATTTGGTTTAACACAGGACAGACTGCATATGAAAATGTCAAAGAAACTCTACCTTTGCCAGAAATTTGTGGTGGTCACTGAATTCAAGTCGATCAACATAAAAAGCTCCAATCTGCAGACAGTAATTACCATTTGGACATGAGATTCTCAGCAGAAAAGGGCATGTATGAAGCTTTAGAGAAACCTCCAAAGTTTTAGTTTAATTGAACAAATGATACACGCACAAATATGTTTACATATATATATATCTGCCCACAAGATTGAGTTCGAGAACTAAGGTCGAGAATGATACCTTCTCTATTCCCTTTTGCAAATGCATCTGCAGAACCAATGGCAGAAACACATAATACAATAGTGTTAGACAAATCTTCTACAGGTTTTCTGGAGATGGCATTTCCCACATCGAAGAAATAACAACGATTCATTTTCGTGAAGATAACAGGAACAGACTTGTTAACGTCTCTTAGCATTAAGTCAGTTTCTTCAAGATTTTGTTGTGAAACCTGCGACAAGTCGACAACACAAACTTGTGTGTCAGTTGAAGACTTCAATTGAGTCCACTGATAAAGGAAATTATATAACAAATCTGCATGATGGAGTACAACAACATCTCTGCCCGTCCAAGTGCATCGAGAGGTTCCCTCAATGGTCCACGTGGGATTAAGTGACAGTTGCCCCATAATGTTAATCCATTAATCATAACAATCTCCAGATTTCGCTGTAAGCCCCAGTGCTACCTTCCATACATTTAATAGTAACATAAGATTAGAGTACATCACCATAATGAGCAAACTAAATCTCCTTCATCAAACCATCACAAGAATATGGCCAAATAGCAATCAGGAATCGGATCACATCTCCTTTAGGTTAGCCTCTCGAGATAAAAAGAGTGGCAGAGAAGGAGCTATACAAATACACGCCCACCTTTCTGAATTTAACCTAAACTGGCATGTTCCCTAAACTTTGAAATGAATAACTCTATCCCATATTAATGATACAGCACAAAGACAATGTGACATACAAAACTGATGCCACTATTGATAAACATATAGATGATAAAAAATGCATCCTATATCACAACCATAGAAAGAAAAGCAAAACAAATGTTGAACGCATATAAACCTACCTGCATTCCATCATCAAGAATTACGGTGCCAATCTTTTCTGAGCTAAGATGACTCCCCACTTTCTCACCATGGCAGAGTCCCAGAGTGTTTACTTGAGCAAGGATCAACATAACCATATCTTTCAGAAAAAACGAGCAGCAACAGCTGCTCGTTTTGCACCCACACCAATCTTCACAGGCCTTCCAAGAAAATGCCTCTGAAGTATCTTGGCCTCATCCCCACCAGCATAACCCTGCCAGAGACATCACACCAATAAACCAACATAACTAAAGCTCAACCTCCATTGACAATTGTAAAACAACACTAAAACCATCCTCACATTCAAAAAAACATAAAGTACCCATGTAAGAATGAGAGGCGAAATCCCAGAATCGGCTAAGTAGTTCGCAATGAACTCCACCATTGGAGTCTTCCACCATTGAATCCCAGAATTGGCTCCCCACGTCAAACTCCCAACACTGATCATCGGCACCGGCAACCTTCAATCCAATCATGCTTTTGTATTAACCAAAGACTAAACAAACACCTAAATATAGAGTCAAACTTTGAGCTCAAAAACTTCTCAATCCAATCAAAGACTCCAATTTTTTAAGCAATAGAAGTTAAAGTTTTGATCTTTATCTAATTTTCCAAGCACCCAAAAACAGAGAGAGCGGCTAAGTAGAGGGAGGAGGCGAAGCAGAGAATGGGGATTAGAGAGAGTTGAAGATGAGAGAGCTTAGCGTGGCGTTGAGTATAGGCTATTTCATTCACTGCTTTCCTCACCGGGCAGCAGTTACCCGCACTGAGCTCGTAATTCAGGTTGAGTAAATTACAATTTTACCCCCAAAAAAGTGCTGGGTGATAAATTGCATTTTACAGTGTCACACTTGCACCCAACTTTTATAATATGCAGAGGGATTAGAGCTAACCTTTAGAATCAAAACATAACATGGCTTTAATTTTGGTCCAAGGCTAACAAAAATTTCAGTATAACTATCTAAAATGTAGGAATTTAAGTACAAATTAATTATGAGATTTTAAGATATATTAATAAAATAACGTGAAAAAAATAATTAAAAGAAAGAAAAATGGAGCGAAGAAGAAATTAGGGGAAACAGCCAAAACAAAATAGTCAGAGGAAATAGCAAAAAACTGTGCCAAAAATAGCAATGAATGTCTTTTAAGGGATTTGAACCGGTGAAGAGATGAGACGAACTCCAAATGCTCAGCTAACTCCAGTACATCAAAGTTTATGCAATCTGGGATTTTTTTGTTAGGAAAGTCAAAAGAAACAGAGGCTATGAATTGTGTGTTGTGTATTAAACTCCTTCAACAATGGGGTATTTATACAAGATACATATATTCCTAATAGGAAACTAATTAGTAGAGAATATTACAATAATCCTAATAACACATAGAGTGACTCATTCCAACACTCCCCCTCAAGTTGGTGCATACAGATCACAAATGCCCAACTTGCTAAGTGAGTCATGAAAAGCTTTACTTGAGAGAGCTTTTGTAAGGATATCAGTCAACTGCTCCTCAGTAGGGACAAAGGAAAAGTAAATAATCTGACCATCCAACTTCACTTTAATGAAATGCCGATCTACTTCAACGTGCTTCGTGCGATCATGTTGAACAGGATTATGAGCAATCTCAATAGCAGCCTTATTATCACAATAAAGCGGCATAGCCTTCTTTTGCCGAAACCCCAAATCCCTCAACAGGTGTCTCAACCATAACATTTCACAAAGTCCTCGAGCCATGCCTCTATACTCTGCTTCTGCGCTAGACCGAGCAACCACATTCTGCTTTTTACTTTTCCAAGTGACTAAGTTACCACCGACAAAAGTGAAGTAACCTGAAGTAGACTTGCGGCCTGTAATATTACCAGCCCAGTTTGCATCTGTGTATTCGGAAACATCTAAATGCCAATGTCTGGAGAAAACCAATCCCTTACCAGGAGCCGACTTCAAATATCGTAGAATACGAAACACAGCTTCCATATGAGCTTCACTGGGATTATGCATAAATTGACTCACCACACTAACTGCATATGCCAAATCAGGTCTAGTGTGTGACAAATAAATTAACCGCCCAACCAACCTTTGATATCTCGCTTTATTCGTGGGTACCTGATCCAAATACTCCGCCAACCGATGATTTTGCTCAATAGGAGTATCAGCAGGTTTACAATCAAGCATACTTGTTTCTGCTAACAAGTCTAAAACATACTTTCTCTGACTTAACACAATACAATCTTTCCCACGAGCAACTTCGATTCCCAAAAAATATTTCAAGCTACCCAAATCTTTCATCTCAAATTCAGAAGACAACTGACCTTGCAACCTTTTAATCTCCTCAAGGTCATCACCTGTCACAACCATGTCATCTACATAAATGATCAAAGCAGTCACCTTGCCACACCGATGTTTCAGAAACAAAGTATGATCAGAATTACTCTGCCGGTAACCAATTTCCTTCATAAACTTGGTGAATCGACCAAACCACGCTCTCGGAGACTGTTTCAAGCCGTAGAGACTCTTCTTTAATTTACAGACCACCTGCTCTCCTGTAGATGTTACATATCCTGGAGGCAAATCCATATAAACTTCTTCATTCAAATCACCATGCAAGAATGCATTCTCAACATCAAATTGTTGCAAAGGCCAATCAAGGTTAGCGACTAACGAAAGAAGTACCCGAATGGTGTTAATCTTGGCTACCGGCGCAAACGTCTCATCATAATCCACCCCATACTTCTGAGTGTAGCCTTTAGCTACTAACCTTGCTTTATACCTGTCTACCGACCCATCCAAGTTATGTTTCACAGTGTACACCCATCTACAACCAACTGTTTTCTTTCCAAACGGTAACGGTACCAGCTCCCATGTACAATTTTTCTCGAGTGCATTCATCTCAACTTTCATTGCTTGCATCCACCTCTCATCGCGCATTGCATCCTGTACTTACTAGGAAGTGATACAGAAGATAATTGATTCACAAATGCAGCATATGGTTTAGACAATCTATAAGTGGACACATAATTAGCAACAGGATACTTGGCTTTTGCATTTAGTGTAGGTTCATAATGTTTGGGAGGCTGACCACGAGTTGTACGAGTGGGTAACTGTTTAGTAGATACAGGACTAGACAACGAAGAAGATTCAGAAATTACCTCGGGTAATTCACGAGCTGGAGAGACCTGTGAGGGAGTGGGGAAATTGTTCACAATGTGTCCTTGATCAAACAACGGTCGATCTGGATGGAAGCTCTGGGAATTGCCCAACAGATCAACCTCAAACTGTTCTTGACTAGAAACCGGATTTATGCTCTCACCAGTGACTCCCCGTGCTCTACCTGCACCAGAATGAGACAAATTGGTGCCCAGTTCTCTATCTTCACCGGAATCCGTGCTCTCTGACCGGTCGCTGTGGGTCAAACAGTTGCCGAGACGAGGACGTCCGGTCGCCTGAGTTTCTGCCCGATCCAATTGCTCGGCCGCGGGTCTATGGGTCAGTCGTCTCGGGTCAAGATCCAACTGCGCGGCTACGGGTCTGCTGCTTTCTCTCGGGTCGCCGGTCGTCGGTGCATCGACGGACGCGTCATCGGAAGGGGATCGGCCTGTCTGTCGTGGACGGGCGGGTGCAGATGCTGACCAGTCCATAGAGGCAGAGTCAGTCGTGTTCAACTCAGTGTTTACCAATTCTGACCTTGTTTCCTCGACCGTGGGCTTTTCAGAGAGCCCACTGAACAAATCTTCGTAATAGCATGTTTTCTCCCCCTGACAAGGAGTTGCGGGAGGTAGAAAATAACATATATCTTCGCTAAACGTGACATCCATGGTAGTATAGAACCTTTGAGATGGAGGGTGGTAACATTTGTAACCTTTCTGTTGAGAGCCATACCCGACAAAGACACACTTAAGAGCTCTAGCATCTAACTTTGTCGTCTGATTCTTATATAGATATACATAAGCCACACAACCAAAGACACGAGCTGAGAGAGTATTTGATGATGGAATGGAGACATATTCAGACAAAACATCAAACGGAACACGACCTTGAAGAGGAACGGATGAAAGACGATTAATTAGATGTGACGCACACAACACTGCCTCTCCCCAAAGATACTTAGGCATGTTAGCACTTAAGAGGAGAGACCAAGCAATGTCCAAGAGATGCCGATTTTTCCGTTCAGACACCCCATTTTGTTCAGGGGTTTGTGGACATGAAGTCTGATGAACTATGCCATGATTTTGAAAATACTCATGAAAACGATGATTGACAAAGATGGCATAGACTTCTTCATAACTCCAAAAGACGGGTGACCCAAACGTCTGTGCCACAACCATAATTCACTTAAGCGGTCAGAATTCAATGTCAGGGCTAAAGGCTGTGCTGGTGCTTGTGTTGGTTCTGCGTACATGCAATCCAAGTGAAACAGTCTCCCCCTCAGGTCTCCCTTGCCAATGATTACCCTGGTGCACAGATTCTGGAAAACAACATACATTGGGTAAAACGTTATATAACACTTATTTTAAGCACATAACTGTGATACAGACAAAAGATGATGAGATAAGGAAGGCACATCATGCAAAACAATGGACGATGTAACTTGAACAGACCCAATACCTAAGACTGGGAACGACGCACCATTAGCATTAGAAACATGAGATATTCGAGGGGAAGACATAGACACAAAAAATGATTTATCATAGGTCATATGGTCGGATGCTCCAGAATCAATTATCCATGTATCACTACCCATAAAGTCAGAAACATGTACAGCAATACCAATTTTACCTCGAATTTCTTTACCTTCGACCATCTTTTCTCCCTCTTTTTTTTTCTTCCTTCAAATATTCAAACTACAAAAAACAAGCAGCAACCTTCTTGAGGCAATACACGGCTCCACACAACCTTGATCAATATAATCAAGATCAAGGCTCCTTCACGTACACTACAAAACACCAAAGAATATAGCAAACCCCAAACAACAACAAGAACTTCAACGGATCAAACAAATCCCAACTACCAAAGAACCAACCAAACAAACAAATTTTTTTTCAGCGGAAAACAAACAACCGAGTCCCGAATGGATCTCGGCTCTGATACCAAGTCAAAAGAAACAGAGGCTATGAATTGTGTGTTGTGTATTAAACTCCTCCAACAATGGGGTATTTATACAAGATACATATATTCCTAATAGGAAACTAATTAGTAGAGAATATTACAATAATCCTAATAATATTCACAATCCTAATAACACATAGAGTGACTCATTCCAATAATGAATTGTTACCTGGGTCCAGCCCAGTCAAGCCCCCTGGAGCTAACCACTACTCTCTGTTACTTATATATCATAGATTTTGACTTCGAATTTCGATTTACCATCATAAAGTTCATAATCAGAGAGGATTAATTACCATCATAACTAAAGTCGATTGTATTGTACAAGAAGATGGCCATATATGTACACAAAATGAAGAGAACATCTTCAAAAAGATAGCAGTGCCACTACAGAAGGCCTGGCTTTGATTAGTTCAATTCTGAAAACTGCAGTGTTACCATACTAGCTTTCGTTCTTGATGTTGGGGGCATCAAGTACCACAGAAATAGGCGTATTATCACCCCCACTTGTTCCTCTTGTTCCCAGACATTTCTTAAAAACATGGAGTCGCATTACAGTTTGCTCAACAAACTCAAAAACAACAGTGTCCCCAACTACAATGTTGTTGGCTTTAGAACATTCTCCCCAACCTGTTGACATGGCCAAATAGTTCGTTTTAGATGTGTAACTCACAAGCTTCGCAGGCCACAATCTCCCAGTCGAGTCTTCAATTTCTACAGTCTTCTTACTCTTAAGCCCTTTGGTCATGACTACATCCTTTGGAATATCCTTCAGTTTGGAAACATGATCAAGTATATCAAGAGAGCAAAAACTATACGAAAGTTTTAATCAAGAAAAGATATCTATGATCATTCAAAGACTGATTGCATTTTCTTTGAAGCCTAATACATTCAAATTGATTCTAAGTCGACCGAGTCCCATAATTTTTGCCATCGAAGGTGTCCAATAGAATACATGTCATATTGGCTTCATTAACTACTGATTAAGCAAGTACTCACCATCCTATATCGTGAAGACCTTGTCTTCAAAGTCGCTTTAAAACATGAATGCTCCGATTTGAAGATGATGGATCTAGTCGGTGTTTCTTTACCATCCTCAACCTTTGGCGTCGTTCCATTATTTCCTACACATTGACAAATAGATGAAACATTATTTTAGAAGAAGCAACTAAACAAGCAAACCACGTACTTACGCATTCTCTTGTCAGCATTTTCAGTGTCGCTGTTGTAGCTTTCAGTTTCCAGGTCGTCAACAATTTCCTCTTTCACCCAAGCTAATTGGTAGCCTTTGTTCGCTGAGGGAGCAGTAGGAAGGCCATTACTCCTCTGGGGTACTTCAACATCTATCTCACAGCATGTTCTATCATATATATTAACCTTAAACTTTGATTTACCATTATAATGGAAAATCAGAAAGTCGCCAAATTGTAAAAGATGATCCTTCACAAAGCTATGCCAACCATGATTATGGAAGAACAACCCATTTTTTGTCCTTCCCAGATCCACATTTCTTTTTCCACAAGGGCCTCTAAGAACACATTTGCGAAGTGATGGTGGAATATGGCTCCTGGTAAACTTATGTGGTATACGCTACAAAATTAAATTAAGTATTCATCAGCTAGCATACAGAGTTTAGCTTGTATAACATTAACATGCAAGCATCATGATATATCAATCTGCAGAAAACATATGGATCCATCACTTGAAGTTTGAAACTGAATGAATCAAAGCAGTTGTCAAAGAACAATCGAACATGCATGAACCATCGATGAACAGAACCCTCAAGTGAGATTAACTATGGAACTTAAATTTTAAGATTGAAAGGCAGAAAGTTAAGATCTTATACGATGATCTAGTGTTACCAGATGATTAGCGAAGTCATCAAGCAGGACCTTGAAAAAGGATTGTTGCTTAGTTGGTTTCCTACCCATTTCAACCTTCAGGCTTCAGCTCAGCTTGAGATGATCGATGTCCCAAGCTGCACCCTTGGAAGTTTATGGGTAGAGGAAAGTGGGAAACAATGAAAATATTTCAATGCCAGATTTTCTACTTTTTTCAGTTGAATGCTTCCATCTGTATTACATGCAGCAACTTACAAGTCCAGGTAAGCCTAGCTCTCGGAGAAAATGAATTTGTCTGACTTCATTTCACTACAGCAAAGAGAACATTATGAGGTCAGCTAGCTAGTTTGGGAATTACAAATTCAGCTTGGTTGGTTTGTTGGGAGTGTGGATTGTAAAATTAAGAACGGAAGAGAGACAGCGATGAAAAAGAAATATTATTTTCTTTCTTTCGAATGAGAGAGATGGGTTGAGATATTTTGACCTCTGTCTTAAGGCTTAAAAAGAGCGAGGCGTAGGAGAAACTAAGTGAGCTTTTCTTCCAAAGCGCTGAGGCGTTGAAGGCGCAAAAAATGAGTCTGAAGGCGTGAAAAACCAACGCCTGAATTTTTTTGTTTTCTTTTTCTTTTTCGTGAAAAAACTGAAAAACGCAGAAGAAGCATGCTCATTTGTATTCTTGTACTCTCAAAGCCTAGAAGAACACTTGTTATTTGAGAGGTCTCACCACAACATAGCAGAGCTTCATTCTCCTTTGAAAACAATGCCCTACATACTGCTGCATCCTGAGAGAGATGATAGACAGAAGCTTGTGTAGAGAAGATGGTTTGTCTATGATTAGAACTCATATGATTAACGTTTGAAAGATATATACTTGATAGATACCTTTCATATATAAGGAATAATTGAGTAATTTTCATATATTTAAGTTTTTTTTCTAATTACCGGTAGTTTTGGGACTTTAAGTCTAACTATAATATTATGTAATCAATTTACATTAAAAAAATTATGTTGCAAGGCTTACACGTTATGTCTTGAGGCTTACGCCTTACTAAGGCTCTTCCGGCAATGTCTCGGTTACGCTTTAGCTTTTTAAAACATTGATTTTGATTGTTGATCTAAAATGAAAGGCTAAGATTAACTTATTATGAAGTATTAAGAGGATAATAATTGACTATATAGTACTAATTATAGGGATTGATTGCTTATTCTAATGAAAACAGATTTGACCTATCAATTTCAATTAATCTTATTAAGATTACCTTTTTACCCTGATCTATTATATCTGCTCTTCTCTCCTCTATCACCAATTTCAAATCTCTTTTCTCTCTCCGATCTATCTCTTTTTTTTTCTCTCTCTCTTGTCTCTCTCTCTCTCCTCTAGATTAGAGTCTGAGCCAGCTCCTAGATCAGAGCTCGACGTCAATGACCATGTCGTTTCACCGATTGGTGTTCTCCATGGAGATCTAGAAGAGGTTCATGGAGATCTGGACGATGGACGACAACCATGAAGATCTGGACGACGACGACCACAACAGTATCATCAGCTCAACCATGAAGATCTCCGCCTCTGTCTTTGGATTACGACGTCGTGGCTCGAGTTTGTTCATCTGCTTGAGTTTACTATCCCAGTAAAAGTTTACTAAGAGTAGTAAACTTTCTTTTTTCGCATCTAAATTGATTTTTCACTGTTTTTAATGTGTATAATGGGTTTTGGAGATACTGTTTTGCAAGTTTACTACATCTGGTAAAGTTTACTACGTCTGGTACAAGTTTATTAGGGGTAGGAAACTTTTGATTTACTACCAATGCTTCGAGTTTGTTCATCTGCTCGAGTTTACTACCCCAGTAAAAGTTTACTAAGGGTAGTAAACTTTAGTTTTTTATATCTAAGTTGATTTTCACTATTTTTAATGTGTATAATGAGTTTTGGAGATACTATTTTACAAGTTTACTACCTCTGGTACAAGTTTATTAGGGGTAGTAAACTTATAATTTACTACCAATGTCTCTAGTTTATTCATCTGCTTGAGTTTACTATCCCAGTAAAAGTTTACTAAGGGTAGTAAACTTTAGATTTTATATCTAAGTTGATTTTTCTCTTTTGATCTCCTCTCTCTCTAACTGTCACTCATAGAGCATTCATCTCCATCATCTCCTACGACCTCATTCTAGCCTCCACCATCTCCGACGACCTCATCATCCCCTCCACCTAATCTTCGCCTCGTCCTCGTCGGTCGCTGCAACACTGAGTCTGAAGAGCAACGTCAAATACAGATCTGGTCATATCGTCTACACGCCGGCACTAGGAAATGTCGATACTGGGGTTAGTAGACTTGGATTTGATGAAATACTGGGGTTAGTGGACTTGGTTTTGAAGTATATTGGGGTTAGTAAACTTGGTTTTGATGTATATAGTGTATTATTAGACTTGGTTTGAAGTATACTGGGGTTAGTAGATTTGGTTTTGTAGTATACGAGGGTTATTAGACTTAAATTTGGAGTATACTGGGGTTAGTAGACTTGGATTTTGATGTAGATGTTGCACCAGTAAACTTTCTGTAAAAGTTTATTGTCCCTAGTAGAAAAAAAAATCCGGCAAAATTTCGGCTACTAGTAATTTTCAGGCTTCCAATGACCGGAGTCCGGCGGTTACGTTGGTGATCGGAGACCGGAGTCCGGAGATGCTCAGACAAAATATTATCTCTCTCTTTTTTCTTCAAGTGTATAAGAAACAAAGGTAAAATTGTCTCAAAATATTATTTTATTATGAATTTAATAAGGATTTGTTTATTTGGGCATCAGTAAGTACATCTTATATTGGAATGTACATTTGACTTTTTAATTCATTAGTTTAAGATTTGACCTTTATTATTTTATGCAAATGGTCATTCTCTTTAATCGGTTCGATCTGCGTATGTTAGTATTGGTTCATGATTGGTTCGATCTGCTTACGTTAGTATTGGTTCATGATTGGTTCGCCATTTGCGTATATAGGTGCTATATGTTTTTCTACGTGCTATCACCATGCTTGGGAGTTCGCACACGTACAGAAAGCAAAAAGAAAAAACTAGTGTTATGAACAAAGATAATATGAGTCCAGATCTTGATTTTCTAGGGTTAATTTGGCTAAATCATGTATTATCATCGGTATTAATTAAGCCAATTTGACTTATGAAACTGCTGCTGATGATTAATTAGTCAATTTTCCCCTAAAATGAAAACTTCTTTCACCAAACAGAATTTAATAAACAGAGGATAAAATAGTCAAACTATAAATCCAAAAATCCCTTCGACAAGTGGAAGCAAACTGCGGCCACATTTTAAGGAGAAGAGGAGTTGCCCACTTCCACTTCAATTCAGTTTCTTTAATAGTTGGTGGAAAAAGAATCAATTTGCGGTTTTCTTCTCCTTGAGGTTATGACGATGACGCTAAGGCTTCCGCCGCAGAGAAGGCCGAGGTTCAGAAGCCATTGAATCAGAGGCCGAGGCAAGCACCGGTGACGACGATGATGACTTCGAAGGCGAATAACAATGCCGACGGCGAGGTGCATGAGGCGGAGGGGCCGAAGCGCCGAAGTCATTACGGCTGATGGGGTTAGCGACGGAGGGACCACGTATGGAGAAGAAGAATAAGGAGAAGAGGAAATTCTGGATTGCTCTGTCAAAGGATGAATTTGAAGAGGACATATTCAATCTAAGGGTTTAGGGTTTAGGGTTTAGGACATATATTAGTGTAATGATCATAATTGTGCAAGTGAGTTTTTTATTTTTGATATATTATTATTATTATTAAAATAGAAGACAAACGAAAATTAGTTAAAAGCCTTACATTGATTGATAACTTATCTGTTTAATTAGATTGAGTTCGACTATTCGTTGCTTACGGTTTCAAAACCTTATATTGACTGATGACTTGATTCCTGCTATGATCACTTTTATTGGAGCTATGTCTAATCTGAGTTGTTTATTTATCTAGTCTATGGATGGTTGTGTTATGATGAGTCAAATGTAAGTTTCAATTCTG
The DNA here is from genome assembly GCA_951800085.1 of Comarum palustre. Classification (NCBI taxonomy): domain Eukaryota; kingdom Viridiplantae; phylum Streptophyta; class Magnoliopsida; order Rosales; family Rosaceae; genus Comarum; species Comarum palustre. Next base: position 11,135,297 of record OX637573.1, on the reverse strand, counting down.
TCAGATTTTCCTCTTTAAATGTAATTTTATTTGTTAGACTGCTATGTCTGGAATGTTCAATGACCGAGTCTTATTGATAGGATGGAAATTTGAAGGAGGTAAATCATAGATAGGATGCTACATTTGAGACTGTTCAATTCACACACTTTCAGTTTAAACCGTCCATGCAGTTTCATGAGCAATCAAAAATTGTATGAGGAAAGTTCAGGTAGGTTTGTACAAATTAAATTGACCTTTGTGGTGTTTTTTTCCAATTGATCTTGATTTCTGAAAATTATGACCCACTTTATGATTAAGCTTTTACCAATTGTTTGGTTTACTATTTAATTTGCAAGAACATGAGAAAATGATGGATTACTTTGTATGGTTTGTCTTTTGTGTTTGCAGGATCAAGGCCAAAACATAAACAAGTTTTGATTGAGGCATGATTGTCAATTGTCATACATATTTTAGAGTTGTTTTCTGCAACTAAAGGCTTAAATATTTTGATTTTTGTAGTTGTTTTATTCTTTTTCTATTGCATTTTTGTTTTTTTTCAAACCTTGAACATTGTTGATACCCAAATTTCTATAAGCCCGTTTCTTTAAATCAATATATGTTTTTTTAGACCTTCATGCAAAGCCGATATAGTGGGGCATAAGTTTCATCATGCAAATGTAACATGCATTGTCAATAAACGTAGACCCAAGCAACGTCTTTCAGGGCTTCAAAGGGGATGTGGTGTGGAATGTAACAGATCTTGTGACACCCATCATTAAGATGATGTTTATCAATAATTTTGGAAGTGGGACCAAAATCATGCATGATAGACAAAGTCTTAAGATTGGCTAGTGAGAGAAAATAAAACCAAGCCCAGCCTAATCTTTAACCCATCAGTTTTAAACCTAGAAAAGTATTTTTACTGTTGTTACAAGATTATTTTAGGTTTCTTAAGAAATCATGTCCGTCTCCAAATCTCTAAAGATTCACTAAAAAATCTCACGACTACTACCCTAGACCTGCCATTGCCACCTTGTGTCTCAAAAAATATCTCTTCACCAATTTGCTTCCATAGGAGAAACCTCTACCCAAACCTTAAAAACCACTAGTGCAAAACTAAGAGGCTTCTCTCAAACCTTTTGACTTCATATCTTCTATAAAAGGGGTAGCTTATTGCTGCTGGGAGTCATCATCGACAACCGAGAAAAAACCTCATGCAAGAGATTATGCTTCATCTCTAAAACCTTAGTCCCTTATCACCAACCAACCTCCCAAAACCCTCCATAACTCAAAACCATGCCCTCTCATTGATCTCACATGCTCTTAGCTCCCCACCACATCCATCTGTAAGATTTGTTGTTATTCTGTAAAAATAGAATAGTTGCGTTACAGCCATGCAAACTGCTGCTGTTAGCTTTTGCTGCCGTTATAATCATTGTCGTTATAATCAAGCAAAACTGTTGTTGTTATTACCAAGCGTACCACAACAGTCCTTCTTGGATTTCATCTTTGATCGACTTTGGGCCTGGTTTCGCTTAAGCATTAAGGGCTTGCTGTTCTAAACCCAACAAACACAAAAACACCCTCACAAACATTTTAATTTACTGTTTCTTATTGAATAAACCATTTTTATATGTGTAGTTCCCATCAATTCATTTTATTGTATAAACAGTAGTGGAACAAGAGTTGTTTGGGCATGATGAACATTAGTGGAACAAGATTTGTTTCCCATCAATTCACTTTACTGTATGAACAATAGTGGAACAAGAGTTATTTCCCATCAATTCACTTTGCTGTATGAACAGTAGTGCAACAAGAGTTGTTTAAAGTCAGAACAAAGTTAGGAATGATTAAATTTTTAAGATTATACATTGTAGTTGATTAAATATTGTTATGTACTTGCATGTTACCTATTTCTCTACTTGATAACAATTTGCAAGCTGCTAAGTAAAGGAAATACAAGTGATGAACAACATGTATACGTACGTAATGGTTAACAAACCAAAGCTAATTGTATGCGTGAGAGAAATTATTACACATGCGTGAGCGGGCACTTCCGCACGTGCATATGCACATGCAAGAAGGCTAGTAATAAACTAAATAGCTTTAGTTGAATCGTGATCTCTGATTTTAATTCAAGGTTCGGACTTTATGAATTAGGTTTTCGTTAATCCTTAAATTGATTTAGGTTATGCTTGAATTGATTTCAGAAGATTATTTAAACCCAAATTGGGACGTTGCCTGAGTTTTTCAATGCTTGATTTACTAGTACAAGATTGAAAGCTTAATTCCAGTCCATCAGGCTAAGGAGGCCTTCACTTACTCTCTTGGTACAAGTTTGAAGGGAAAATAATATATTAGCACCCGACTAAATTCCTAAACACAAAAAACTCGCTTCATATAATATTTGTACAAATTATGACATATGTATCAAGCTCATAATTTATACCAACAGTCCTGCTCCAAAACTGCAATTTAAATGACCAAAATGCCCACTTCTAAATATCTATACTCCTCCCACATCCTAATCTGATCCTCCCCGTCACACATCTCTCTCAAGATCTGATAGAATCCCAGTTTCGGAGTTGATGCCTCTGAACTGCCTCGTCGAGGTCGTCCATTCGATGTGTCGATGACATTGCTGCCTTCATGACAGTGCTGCTACTGCCTCCATGACAGCGCTGCTACTACCTCCACCTCCGCGCGATATCTCCAGTGACGTCGATCAAAAGCTCTCAACCTCAAAAACTACTCTCAGATCCATTCTGACTCAAGGGAGCGTTGAAGATGTCTGATGATCTCTGTTTCGGAGTTGATGCCTGGACGACGCTGCTACTGCCTCGACGAGGTCGTCCCTTTGTTGTGTCCATGACGGGACTGCTATGCCTCATCAAAGACGCCAACTGCTGTCTCATCAAAGACGCCCGACCCTGCCTCGACGATGCTTCGATTAACATCTTCAGAGCGATCTCAAGTCGACAAATTCTCATCTAAGCTGGAGATCTCCAACTCGACAGACTTCAATTGGCATCTAAGGTACGTGCTTTTGTTGTATCTAGCTTTGATAATAGATATGTGAAATTTGAGATTGGGAGGATTTAAACTATTTGATCAGATACGTGGGATTTGAGATTTACAATGATTTGCAGCGACGGCGACATCGGTGATAGGATGACGACGACAACGCTGGTTGGTGTAGTTTTGGATGGGTTGGTGTAATTCTATTATGGCAGTAGCACTTTTGTTGCCAGAAATAAGTAACACTAGCAGTAGCACTCTGTTGAAAAAATGGCAGTAACACCCTCCCTTTTGTTACTTGGAAGTAGCAGACAACATCAGAGAATTTTTGAAAAAATTGTAATGGTGTCGACAGTATCACTTTTTAACCCAGGCAGTAACTGCTTTTAACTTATGTAATTAATGGTAGTTTAGTAAAGTATATAGTGACAGTTGAGATGTGGTTATCACTTTATCTTAATTTATTAATTTATGTCTTTAAAAGTTTAAAATATTGTCTAAATAATGTATTTATAAACTGTAATTTAGTTGATAACTAAATTATAGTTTGTTAAAGTTTAAAACGAGAACCTTGCAGCAGCCAGCGTTCAAGTATGTCAAAAGCTTACCGTGAGTATCGTACCAAAGTTAAGTGGAGAAAAGGTTCATCATCCATGATTATCACCAACGACTTGCTTCAGTTCCAATTTAATCTCTGCATGCCGTCGCAAGATCCCAAGGTCCTTAATTCTCATACCGAATCCCAAGTCCTTGCAATCTGTAGTGACCAGCGGTTGCCACCGCTCTCTGTCAATGCAGTTACTATGAAGCGCATTTGCGACTTTGCTAAACACTACATGTTGGTATTGTCAGCAAAAAAACAAGGTATTGTCAGCAAAAAAACAAGGCATTATTAGCAAAATATTTGTCGTGCTTTCTGCAATGCCCGATGACGCTAATATGATCGATGTGGACGTTTATGATGTGACTGCTTCTAGGCCTGCATCTCAATCCGCCATTGAGAAGGAGTTGGAAGAAGTGGAACTTGATACATCATGTGGTATACCATGTGGTATATGTATGGATGAGTTATGAGAAAGATGTTATAGCTCCTCGCTTGCCCTGCTTACAAGGGCGCAGATAGAGTGAGAGTAAGAGGGTCAATTGTTTCTTTTTAATTTCTTACCCTGCTTACAAGGGCGTAGATAGAGTGAGAGTAAGGAGGTCAATTGTTTCTTTTTAATTTTTTTTTAAAAATAATTGCTCTTAATTTGTATCTGATATTAAAAGAAACGAAATATAAATTGACTTTTCTCTTTTAAGAAATCTTTGATCAGTCTAAATATTATTCAATAATAATGAAATGAAATAAAAATTTATACTATTTTAAATACTTAATCCAATTAATACAAACCGTGTCAAGGGTTTCTTACATTATTGATTCATACTAATATGTAATTTAATGCTTTAAATTTCATTTATGATTTTTTTTTATAAATAAGCTAAATGGAAACAACACATTGATGTTTACCATACATTGACGTACATTATGTCTCAAAGATAACATATTGAAATTCTGAAAATCTGAAGTTTATTAGAGATGAATTAATGGTTTGTTCGAGAGCGCGTTTTCATTTTGAATTGGTAAAAAAAAACATTATTGAAATTAAGTTTGTGTCACTTTTTAAGCAAAATCGTGTTGTTGCTAAAAAATAACCGAAAATCATTTAATTTTTTCGTTAATCAAATTTGACCTTTCTAAATGAGATGTCTGGCTACGTCATTGTCTGCTTGCACATTTTTCATGGAGACTGCATTCTCCCGATGCTAGTGACCAATCACATGTCCTTTGTGCCGAGACATAATGTCACATGAGGATGGCATAACGCCGAGGAGGCATAGTCCCATCACATAACAGCATTCCTATCATGTCAATATCGAGCGGAGACCATGCCCCCCAACCCTAAGGAATGACGCGATTCTTTTCAGTTTAATCTGTACAAGTCAGTCCTAAAGGGTTTTTTGGTGATCAGTCCTAAAGGGTTTGGTGCACGCCGATGGTGAAGTCGTACTTTTTACGCAGTACAAAGAAATCTGGCTCAAAACGGAACCACAGATACTCACAATCCCTAATGAGCTGCAAGCACATATCAAATGATTGAACATATAGGGCGATCGATCATCAACTATTTATATAGGCCGCAGAATAATGTTACATGATCTCGTCTTTATTTTACTTTCATTGTTGAAATTATAACTCCAATACATCATGCTCTCCTGCATAATTTTCCTTCAGATTTCGCCGCTCACAACGCTGCACATGAAGTTTACTAGCCCAAACTTTGGAGCGTGCAAAGTGCGAATTTCCCCAAGGAACATGCACGCCTTTTTTCAGCTAGATACATACATTTATAATTTCACACACTGACTTTTAGATTCTATATGATTAGAGAACTACAACATGCAGTCAAAAGATTAGCTTTGTTATGGTGTATTATGAGTTAAATCCAATTGAGTCCATTTCGTGCGCAATGTAATCAACAGAAGACTCCCAGTTTGACAGGAAAGACCGCAGATTAAACCAATCCACAAACCCTGTACCACCCGAAATTAAACAATGGTTAATACACAACAGATCAACATATTACCTTACCTGCTAGCATCTTCTTTCAAATGCAGTTAGTTAAACAACCAATATATACTTAGAATTGATACGCACACATGTGTATTTTGTGTGCTAAGTGCTAACATCTGAAAGGATGCCTCACCTTGGCATATAGTTTCAACTTAAATGCAAGAAGACATGCAATTGTCACACCAATCAAATAGAATGTGCCCAAATTCACATAGACAGCCAAGTGCTGCCAACCACAACCTCTAGCCACACCTAATACAATGAAAGCTCACTTTCATAGGCACTCAAGAAAAACCTGTTAAGTGATGAACACTATCTAAAGGCAAAGCAGCAGATAGAATTACAAACCTGATAAGACACCTTGCACTGAGTCAAGCATAATTGAAATTCCAAGAAATGGTGTCATGTAAGCGAATTCTTTTATTATTGCGGTGCTGTCACTGAAGAAGCCAGCCCAAATATTGTGACCAAGTGCTAGGGCCAGAACAACTATGAAGCCAAGTAGCACAGAGAGCTTCAAAGTCACAGCCATCGCCTTCTTAGCTCGGTTTGGATTGCCTTCTCCCAATTCATTTGACACCCTTGTGCTGCAACATAAGTAAATCTTACATTGCTTGAATGCATGAAATGGAATGCAGAATCAAACAAATTTGTAAGGAATCAGAATGGCCTAAGGAACAACCTCGCTGCAGCACTGAGGCCATATGTAAGCATGTAAGCAATTGTTTCTGTATTCACACTGAAGATATAACAACAATAAGGAATTAAGTAAAAGCTTCTCCCGCAGTCAGGAGGCAATAACAGGTTTCATGCTGGAAAATAAAAAGAAAAAGGTCACAGTAGCTTACCACATTGCAATTAGTGAAGTGGTTTGTTCCGAGTTTGGCATTAATCCTGCCAACAGCACTAGAATCTCAAAAGCCCAGTACTCCAAGCTGGAATATGAAAATATGAAAAGTTCAATACTATAACTTATATTTCATACTAGCAGAACTGTAGGTACTCAGTTCATACCACGTCTTTAGCAATCAGGTCATACAGCTAAGTCTGGTCAGAATTGGACTTCCATAGTGCACCTAAGATGACTATGCCATTTTTCCAACTCATAAATATTACTGCTAACAATTTTAACAAATGAACTTCATGTACATATCTTGCTCAACTAAGTTGAAGTCAGTTTCTCATTTTAGAACTTGATCAGAATTTGCAGTTCTTTAGTCTAGTATATAGCTGAATGAGGCTAAATGCTGCTAACATGGGTTTAAAACATTACAAAAACAGAAGAAAAAACACTTACCAAACCATTGCTGCAGAGGGGAGAGCAAGTTTCAAGTCAGTTAGGACATAATGGAATGATTCTAATGAAAATCCTTCCCATGTGTGCTCAAACTTCTTAGCACAAACAACATACGTGGCCAGCATGAGAACCGATATACATAATGAAATTGAAGCTGCTAGTGGAGCTCCCTTGAAACCAAGAGCTGTCCAATGTACCAAACTGTAGGCAATGCCAATATGAATAACCAATGGGATCGCTGAGAGAAGAATCAATGGCATGACTATAGATTGTGTCTGAAGAAATCTCAATATGTTATTCAAGAATCCATATGCAAATAATCCCGGTATCAGATACTTATTGTAAAGTGCAGCAGATATCGAAATTTGAGGATCTTGTTGGAGTAAGATAAGTATGGGCTCGGTGTATGTTTATATGTGGAACCTAATATTTCTCCTTTACCGGGTTACAATTCAAGAAATAACACCAAGTATGGTCAATTATTAAATATGCATCGTTTATTATGCTTGAACTACTGTTTACAGGGCCAAAGGCCAGTCAGACTGGAGAAGCCATTCTGGGTCCTTTGTCAGGGCCCAGTTCATTGTAAGTTTGAGGCAAAGCAAGGGAGTTCATTCCCACATTGGAAAAAGACAAAGTGCAGCCTTTAATGCTACTATAAATACCGGTGAGGACCTCCCGGTAAGGGGAGAGAGGACCTTAACTACTCGAGTTTTCTGCTTATCTGACAGTGTCTGACTTAAGCATCGGAGTGGCTTCCCTCGGTAAACCCGGGGACGCCCTTTGACGTGTTTGTTCTTTGCACAGGAAAACTCGGGAGTACAAGGAAGTTCGCTATTTCTGGAACCGTGCAACCCGTTAAAGGGGCCACGAGCATCCCCGGAAACAATTGGTGCTCTCGTTGAGAGCCGAACTCAAGGCCTCCCAAACACGTATTTCGAAGAACGATGGAAATGGCAGGAGAACAAGATCCAACTGGAAGGCTTAATTTCTCAGGGGATGATAACCCAGGGACCTCCGGGACCCAGTTTGGCCAAACAGATTTAGCAGCAGCGTTCGAGCTCTTGAAAAAGGACTTTCTCGCTCAAAAGGAGCAATCTACTCGAGAACATGCTGAGTTGATAACGGTAAGGGAGCAGTTAGCGACTATCCAGGCCGAGCATGGGCTTCTTCAAGCAACCTTAACTCAAAGAGCGAATGCCATGGGGGCGTCAGCCAGACTTGCTGATATCATCACCCCAGAAGGGAATCCTCCGGGTTGTGGAAACCCGCGAACTTTTGACGGTGCATACATACCATCCGCTATTCTCCCAACCACTGCCCACCCTAACCCAAATCCACAAATGATCCATCTCTCCAATCCTTTGTTTAATCACAATCTTACAGGACCTCCTCCACTCCCAGAGCCGTTGTTAAATCAACCCCTTCCCCCAGCAGATGCCCAGACCCAGCTGCTGTTACAGTTGACACAAACTGTGACCCAACTTGAGCAGCGGCTAAACTCGGGAACGGGACCACAACAATATCAACCCTTTATTACCCGTGCGAGCCCATTCTCCGCACGGGTTCAAGCAGACAAAAAGCCACCAGAAGCAAAGCCATTTAAGATTAAGAGATATGCCGGAATGGGGTGCCCGTATGCACACCTTGAGTTGTTCCAGTCTCAGTTAGATTCAACCCGGTTCACAGACGCCCAAGCATGCCATGCTTTCCAGGAAACACTCAGTGAGGAGGCGTTGAGTTGGTTCCTCAAGTTACCGGCTTTGTCAATAGAGACCTATGGTCAGTTGACACAGAGGTTCCTGTCCCGGTTTATCCTGCTGTCAAGTGCCAATCGAAGCACCACTTCGTTATTCAAAGTCCAACAAAGGGATGATGAAAGCTTGAAAATTTTTGTAACCCGTTGGCTGTCCACGACTTCCAAGTGTGGGCACCTGGACGAGTCAGTAGCATCAGAGGCGTTCTTACAGGCGCTCAAACCAACCCGCTTTGTGGTAGAGCTCAGGAAGCAGCGGTTCAGGTGCTACGACGATCTGATTAATGAAGTAACTCGGCAAGCTCAAGCCGAGTACGACACCTTCGGGGAACGCCGGACGAACACCGGGTTCACAAGCCAGCGAGCTGATGGATGGAAAAAGGAAGGGCAGCATAAGAGTGGCCAGGGATACTACGGCAAAAGTTCAAACAGACCAAGGGAGAAACCAAGAGAGGCTCCATACCTTCGTCATCCAACCCGGGAGGAAAAGAACACTTACATCCCTCGATATGAAGTGTTAACCAACTTGACTGCCTCCTATGAAGAAATTTGGAACCGCCATAGGAATGAAGTTCCCCCGGCTCCAAAAAGAAAGTTTCCCAAAAGGACAGGGCCGGACAACGGGCAACATTGTGCCTATCACAACGAGTCTGGCCACACGACCGACCGGTGCTTTTCTCTTCGGAACGCCATTGAGTACATGATCCAGAACGGCAAACTACAGCAGTATAAATCACCCGCCACAGGTGTCAACCTCATTGAAGTATATGGGGAGATAATGACGATTCACGGGGGTGGCACCCAAGGGGTGTCCGGTCACCGGGCCAAAAGACTCTGCCCAAGAGGCCCGGAGTTTGAGATAATGCAGCTTCGTCAAGAATGCCGCAAGGAGCTGGTTCCTTGGGATACCGTGTCATTTTCTCAGTCTGAAGACACGCTGAAAGTGCATCACAATGATCCCTTCATAATCACTCTTCAGATTGACCACTGGAGAACTCGGAGGGTTCTAATAGACACGGGAGCCGCTGTCAGCGTCATGTTCAGCAGTTGCTATAAGGGGTTTAAACGAGGACGAGATAAGCTCTATAGGAACCACGAGCCATTGATCAGTTTTTCAGGAGAGACGACTCAACCGTTGGGGTCTGATCAACTAACGGTTACAGTTGGAACCGGCCACCAGTCCACAAGAATTGTAGTTCCCTTCATAATTGTGGACTGCCCATCCTCCTACAATGCCATACTCGGGAGAGATGCACTCTGGGGCCTACAAAGTTTTATAGCAGGTCACATGCTGCTTATGAAAGTGCCTACACCCGGGGGTTGGGTTACAATTCGTGGAGACCAAGAAGCCGCTGTCAGATGCAACGCGATAGCAACTCAGTCCCAGCACGAGATGTTTTCGGCCGGTTTTTCCTTGTCTCCATTTGACAAACCCGATGACCCCAGGGATGACCCGGATTCTTTGCCCATCAGCAAGACGGCACAAAAGAAGAGCCAGAAGTATCCTGCCAAGTTCCCCCGGCCAGCCCCAATTGAAGCAACAGAATGGATTCATATTTCAGAAGAATACCCGGAGAGGAAGATTTGCATTGGCACAGGCCTTGACCCCGAGGTCAGAAACCGAATGGTTGAGCTGCTAACCCGGAAACAGAAGGTGTTCGCATGGTCATATGCAGACATGCCCGGGATTTCTCCAGACGTTATGACACATTCCCTCAATATTATCCCGGGTGTTAAACCGGTAAGACAGAAGCGTCGTGCATTTTGCGCAGAGAAGTACAAGGCCATTCAAGCAGAAGTTAAACGTCTTAAAGACATCGGGTTCATTGGAGATGCAACATACCCGGATTGGTTGGCCAATGTGGTGATGGTCAAGAAGGCAAACGGAAAGTGGAGGATGTGCGTCGACTACACAGATCTGAATAAGGCTTGCCCGAAGGATAGTTTTCCCCTTCCAAAGATTGATCAACTGGTGGATTCAACCGCGGGCCACCCCCAGTTGAGTTTTATAGATGCATACTCGGGATTTAACCAAGTTCCGATGAATCCCGCGGATCAACAGCACACATCTTTTACAACAGACAAGGGGATGTATTATTACAGAGTGATGCCTTTTGGACTCCGGAATGCAGGAGCCACGTTCCAGCGCCTCGTAGTGGGCATGTTTGCAAACCAACTCGGGGATACTATGGAGGTTTATATAGACGATATGCTGGTCAAAAGCCGGGAAACAAGCAAACACCCGGATGACTTGGAGACCGTCATCGACATTGCCTTGAGCAAGGGGATGAGGTTAAACCCGGAGAAGTGTGTGTTCGGTGTTTCAGGAGGAAAGTTTCTCGGGTTCATGGTCAGCGCTCGGGGAATTGAGGCAAACCCCGACAAAATTCAAGCCGTCCTGGCCATGCAACCGCCGAAAACCAGGAATGAAGTTCAGCAACTTACTGGCAGGCTGGTAGCCTTATCCCGGTTTATATCCAGGTTAACAGATAAATGTGCACCCTTCTTCAAAATTCTCAAGAGTCAACACCGCGAACGGATTACATGGCAGGAAGAGCACAATCAAGCTTTTGAAAAGTTGAAGGAATACTTGGCGTCAGTCCCTTCTTTATCCAGACCAAACCCTGGGGATATACTATATCTGTACCTGGCGGTGTCTCAAACAGCTGTCAGTTGTGCCTTGATAAGAAAGCCAGACTCTGAAGAACTGCCGGTTTACTATACTGGGAAAGGATTCAATGATCCTGAAACTCGTTATCCAGATATTGAAAAACTGGCCCTGGCCTTGGTTGTAGCAGCAAGGAAGTTAAGACCCTATTTTCAAGCACATTCCATCCATGTACTCACCAACCAACCGCTACGGCAGGTTCTGCAAAACCCGGCAACTTCGGGCAGACTGGTCAAATGGGCAATTGAGTTGGGGGAGCATGATTTGCACTTTAAACCGCGAACGGCAATCAAAGGGCAAGCAGCAGCAGACTTCATTGCCGAGTTAATCCCAGCAGATTCAACATTTGCTGAAACTCTTCCTACACAAGCTGAACCGGAGAGTTGGCAAATATTTGTAGATGGATCAGTCAATCAGAGACAATGTGGAGCAGGCATTACGTTGGTAGACCCGGAGGGTAATATGTTTGACTATGCCTTACGCTTTAACTTCAAAGCATCAAACAACACGGCTGAGTACGAAGCTCTAATCAAAGGGCTCCAACTCGCTAAAGATATGGGCGCCCGGCATCTCCGCATACTAAGTGATTCACAGCTGGTAGTGCAGCAGGTTAACGGCGGATTTCAGGCAAAGGAAGCACATCTTTCGTCCTATCAAAAGTTAGCGGCTTTCTTGCTGGAGAAATTTGATAGCTTTGAGGTTACTCAGATACCGAGGCAGCGGAATGTGAGAGCAGATACCCTGGCTAGGATTGCAACAGGGGACGATTCCAATACCGAGTTTAAAAGCTTACTGGTCGAGACATTGGAGAAACCAAGCATCTCACTCTCCTTTTCTGAGATTTTCGCGGTAGAGGCAAACCCGCCACCGTCTTGGATGGATGAGTTCATCAACTTCATCCAACATGGAACCCTACCTGAGGACCCGGTAGCGGCCAAACGACTACGAGTTCGAGCGGCTCGGTATAGTATCCATGATGGGAAACTGTACAGACGAGGACAAACTTTTCCTGATTTGAAGTGTATTACACCCGAGGAAGGAGACCGGGTTTTGCAGTCGCTTCATAGCGGGGTATGTGGAAATCACTTTGGAGCCCGTAACCTGGCTTTCAAAACCCTAAGAATGGGATATTACTGGCCTTCTTTGGAACACGATGCCAGAATTGTCGTAGATTCCTGTCTTCAATGTCACCGATTTGCAAGCTTTCCACGTGCACCATCAGTCCCACTATCAGTAATAATTTCTCCATATCCATTTTGCATGTGGGGGATCGATTTCATCGGACCGCTACCCACAGCTCCGGGACAGCTCAAACATGCCATTGTCTCAGTGGACTATAATTCCAAGTGGATAGAAGCTCAACCCCTGGCACGGATCACGACCGCAAATGTTAAGAAATTCCTTTGGAACAATGTCTTTTGCCGGTTTGGAATCCCGGAGACGTTTATCACAGATAACGGGACGCAGTTTGACAACGATGAGTTCCGGGAATTCTTACACTCTAACGGGACAAAGGTCCTATATGCCTCCCCTGCACACCCGCAGACTAATGGACAAACTGAAGCCGTTAACAAGCTCATCAAGCAAGTTCTGAAGAAGAAGCTGGAGGACGCAAAGGGTTTATGGGCTGAGAAACTTCCAGAGGTTTTGTGGGCACTAAGGACAACTCCAACAGAAGCCAATGGGGAGAGCCCATTTCTTATGACTTTTGGATCTGAAGCAGTGATCCCGGTAGAGATGGAAGTCCCGAGTGACCGGGTACAACTGTTTGACAGGGAAACCAACGATGAAGGCATCCGCCTTAACATGGACCTCCTGGAGGAACGCCGGGAGCGTGCACATCTCCGAAATATCAACAAGAAGCAAAAGGTGGCTAAACACTACAATTCCCGGGTTATCAACCGCCCACTCAAACTCGGGGATTGGGTAATGAAGGAGGTTATCCCTAAGCCAACGGGGCTTAAAGCTCCATGGGAGGGTCCATATGAAATCATTGAAGTCGTGGGCCCGGCAACGTTTTACATCCGGGGTACAGATGGAGTTACGCTTCCGCGACCATGGAACGCCCAACATCTGCATCTCTTCCCCAAATAGGTACCGAGTTATCTATGAATGTCCAATTTTATTGTTTATGATGTTGTATATAAAGCCTTTCAGGCCCACAATGCATGAATTACCCTACCGGGTTATGTTTTATTAAAGAGTTTGTTGAAGTGAATGCAGCCTTTAGCGGCCCTACTTGTATGCCTTAATCGCCAAGCTCCGATAATCTCCGATAATCTCCATGACATGAAATATTGCAAGCCTTTCACGGCCTTATTTCATGGTCAAAACTCGCCAAGCTCCGATAATCTCCGATAATCTCCATGACATGAAATATTGCAAGCCTTTCACGGCCTTATTTCATGGTCAAAACTCGATAATCTCCGATAATCTCCATGACATGAAATATTGCAAGCCTTTCACGGCCTTATTTCATGGTCAAAACTCGCCAATCTCCGATAATCTCCATGACATGAAATATTGCAAGCCTTTCACGGCCTTATTTCATGGTCAAAACTCGCCAAGCTCCGATAATCTCCGATAATCTCCATGACATGAAATATTGCAAGCCTTTCACGGCCTTATTTCATGATCAAAACTCGGCAAGCTCCGATAGATCTCTAATAATCTCTGATTACCGTGTTTGTTTGGCAAAGACGCCCTTGGAAGTCCTAACGGACCCGTAAAGCCTTACTGCCCCTACTTTCACTTTATAATGTTAATATGCCAACCCGGCACTACGTGTGAAGTTGTCAACACTTGCAGGTTATGCATCGGGTTGAAAGTCCTTATGAACCCGTAAAGCCCTAGCGGGACTATTTTTATTTCCCACAAACCGGCATTATATGTGTGAATTTTATCAACACTTGCAGGTTATGCATCGGGTTGGAATTTCTAACGGATCCATAAAGCCCTAGACCTTTAAAGCTTTAGCAACACTATCTTTATTCACACAGAAAACCGGCGTTATATGTACATTTTTGTACTTATCAGGTTACCGTGTTTTGGCACAGGAAGGATCGCGAGAAGGAAAAATTTTATTACTTCAAAAATATCGATTACAAAAAAGTAGCAAACCGCTACAGGTAGACTAATCTTATAGAAATGAAAAATATCCTAAGGCTCCGTTGACGACCCCCTACCCCGGCCAGTGCTAGAACCGCCACGACCTCCCCGGGGCTGTATAATGAACTGACCCCTACGCAGAGGTGGCCGATTCCTAGGACCACCCACAATCCCACCACGGGAAGCACCTCTCCCGGCTGCTGAAGAACGAACTGGGGGACTCCGAGCCGGGTTCGCAGGAGCCCTAGGGTTCGCAGCCACGGCAGGAGTCGACCGGGAGGTGCCTGCAGCCTCGTCGGGTCTAACATGACCTTGATGACCGTCATAACCCGCCTTGTCCAGCCAGCCTTGGCGAATACCAGCGCTAACTATTTCGGCACGAGCCTCGGCCCTGGCCGACCGCAGCTTCAGGTCAAACTCTGCGCTCGCCAGAAACTCGGAGACCGCTAAGTCCTTGGCCCGGGAAACTGCCTGGAGCAAGTCTCCTTTTTGTTGCTCCAGGGAGGTGACCTGTTGCTGCAGCCCCTGGTTTTGCTCGGTCAGCTGGGCTATCGCGGCGTCTTGAGCACACCGGTCCTCCCGGTGACCTTCGATAACATTCTCCAGTTCAGAGTTCTTGGCCACCAGGTCTGCTATGTGTTCTTCCGCCTCGGCCAACTTCGCACTCGACGCGATCGCTGATGCGCTTGCGAATTCCCGGACCCGAGCCAGGTTTTCTTCGCTTGCCGTCACCTGGTCCCGGGCGGCCCGGAGATCATCCCTGAGGACTCTCTCTCGCTCGGGGATGCCTTCGGTTATGAGCCGGTCAGTCGCCAAGTACGACAACCTGACAGCCTACACAAATAAAACAACGGGTTAGTACAAGGAAACAAAAACAAAAAGATAACGAGTTACAGCAGAAGACTAACTTACCCGCATCAGCTTCTCCTGCGCCCTCCGGGCTACAGTCAACGGGTCCTCGTGCTCCAGGACATAGGAGTCAGCGGCGCAATTCTTCAAATCCGCTACCATCCTTTGGATGGCCGCGTCCGCCATTCCTGCACTCGCCAACTCCTCCATTATCTCAGTAGTGTCCCGCTGCTGCTTTCTCTCCCTCCTCTCCTTCCTCTCCTTCCTTCTCTTCCTCCTTTCGGACCTCCCCGAGCTGGATGCCTCCCGGGTACGCTTGCGAGAAGGCACGGGCTCCACTTCAAGAACCTCGTCACTCCCCTCACTCCCCTCCGGGTTCTCACTACCTATTTCCCTTTCCAACCCTCCGACCTCTTCACCCCCTTCGTCATCCTCCTCGGTAAATTCCTCCTCGCCCGGGAACACAGACGAGGGAACCGCGCTCATCACCGGTTCTTCAGTCTCATCGGCAAACGGTTCTGCAAATACCGGGTTGTCGTCCGCCTCCGAGGGATTCCCTTCAACCTCCTCTCCTTCTGGGTAGACTTCCGGCCCGAGAATCTCAGCCAAGTACGCGGGAACCTCGTTGTAGTAGGAGACGTCAACGTGGAACTGCCGAGTTTCCCCTTGCTCGGCGTCTGGGCGCAGAAAAGCCGCCTTCGATGTCAGATCGATATCGTACGCCAGCCCCTCCGTGCCTTGCGCCCGGATCCCGGCCCATACAGCCTTGTCCTCGAACCCTTCGTATATTCCCGGGTTCTTTCGCTTCGTGAACTCCATCGGGAGAAGAGCTGCAACAAAAGATCTAACCTATTAGACCGGGGCATGTAAACAAAAATTGTAAAGGAAACGAGACAAACCTGGAAGCTCCATCAATCGGCAACGGCTGTACACATACAGCCTGCAAAGCCGGTACGAGCTCCGGTCATCTTGACCTCTGAAGGCCCATAGCATCCTCCGGATCCTCTTCTCCATCACCGGCTCCAGAGGAATGTCGGGAACATCTGCAACACGTACAATATAATTATAACCCGGGAAAGATAAAGGAAAGAAATATCCGCAGAGAAAGGACTTACTCATCAGTGGCTGGAAGTCACCCGGTACTTGAAACGCGTGTCCCGGGTCTTGAAAGTTTCTTATCAAGAAACTCTTTTCCCTCCAGGTCCGGCTCACAGAGGTAGGCAGGTCCTCCACGATCTTCTTGAAGACCCCTTTGGACTTCAGTTGGATGGTCCCACTGAAACCCGCCTTCCGGGAGTACTCGGCCCGGTACATGGCGTGTAACTCGTGGTAACTCGGCATCTGCTGCTTCAACACTTTGTACATCACGCACAATCCCAGCAGCTGCCTCCACATATTCGGGCCAACTTGCCCGATGGCGAAGTTGCTCGCAGCCAGGAGATACTGCACCTCCACCTTTAGCGGGAGTGACAGACCGCAACGTAGCTGGTACTCGTGGCATAGCGTCCACCCATCCCCGGGAGCGAAGAACTGATCCTCGGGTTCTAAAGTCCGAATTTCAACAGACTCGGGAATCTTCCAGTTGCTCCTTAGCTCCACAATCTCCTCCGCGGTCAGCGAGTACCCGGGAGGGTCGAGAGCGGTACCATCAGTGAAGGTAACTGAGGCAAACTCGGGGACGTGAGCATCCATTGCGGGGTTTGTCATCTGCAAAACAAGAAACAAGGGGACATCGTCAAAACCCCAGATAAACCCGGCGACCACAACGATGAACGCACACACTAACGCAGCAACCCAGTTTGGATCCCAGAAAACAGTACACAATATCGACCCAAAACATTCAAAAACATCATAACAGAGAACAGTACCTTACTTGTAAGGGTTTCAAAGGATTTGGATGTCGATTTGCGTTTGGAAATCCAACAAGCACAGCGACAGCAGAGGACGAGAGCAAAGGCACGAAAAAGTTTTCGATTTCGAAGGTACGACAAAACGGTCACCCTCAACCCCTATTTATACTGTTAAGAGACGTACACTGAAGCGACGTTTGAGAGACGTACATAGAAAGGACGTTTCGGTTTTTCGAGAAAATCGACACGTGTCGCGCATGCCGCGTCCCAAAACCGAAAAACTTTTCTGTTTCCCCCACTTTAAAACCGAAAACTTTTCGTTTTCCCCCACTTCAAACCGAAAACTTTTCATATTCCCCCACTACAATACGGAGATGTCATTTTCAGTTCCCATAGTCAACGTGTCTGCGGGGCACCCTTGCGTACGGACTTGGGGGACTGGGTACACCGGGTCTGGATGATACCCTTGTAACCCGGTAAAGAAATGGTTTCAAGTCCCCACCCAAGCGTACCCCTTGACTGAGGACTTGGGGGACTTGTTTATATGTGGAACCTAATATTTCTCCTTTACCGGGTTACAATTCAAGAAATAACACCAAGTATGGTCAATTATTAAATATGCATCGTTTATTATGCTTGAACTACTGTTTACAGGGCCAAAGGCCAGTCAGACTGGAGAAGCCATTCTGGGTCCTTTGTCAGGGCCCAGTTCATTGTAAGTTTGAGGCAAAGCAAGGGAGTTCATTCCCACATTGGAAAAAGACAAAGTGCAGCCTTTAATGCTACTATAAATACCGGTGAGGACCTCCCGGTAAGGGGAGAGAGGACCTTAACTACTCGAGTTTTCTGCTTATCTGACAGTGTCTGACTTAAGCATCGGAGTGGCTTCCCTCGGTAAACCCGGGGACGCCCTTTGACGTGTTTGTTCTTTGCACAGGAAAACTCGGGAGTACAAGGAAGTTCGCTATTTCTGGAACCGTGCAACCCGTTAAAGGGGCCACGAGCATCCCCGGAAACAGTGTAGAACCAGATTGCAGATATGATGATGGAGAAGAGGAAAGATATTATGGAAGAGGCTTGCAGATAAATTCCCAACATTCTGTATGACTTTGCACCAAATCCTTGCCCACACAGGGTCTCAAGTGATCCACTCAACCCAACCTGAACGAAAGGAGACAATGAGATGCTAGCAGTAGTAGAATCTCCATTCTCCAACACCCAATTGATATTGTAATTTCATTTTCCCTTTTGATTTGTCTGTTCATACAGTGTTTATTTTTCTTTAACATACAGTTCACTATCAGCAGTTTTGATAAGGAATATATGTAAGTTCATGAGGAACACCTTCTAGTACTAATGCTATGATTTCTATCCAAAACATTTTCCTCTTCCACCTCATTATCATCAATTCATCACTATCATATTACTATTCCATACTAGCACTAAGAGTGATCAACATAAACAAACATGTAACCTAAACATAATCAAAGCAAAGAAACACAAACAGTATCTTAATATCATGCAATTGGGAAAATGGGAAGCCACCCCTATCCTCTGAATGCTTAATTATTAGCAACAGCCCATGAAATTCTAGAAATAGTTTCAATGTTCTTCTCATAGAAGAAATGAAGTCACTCTCAGATGCCAAATGATGAAGAAAACACTAGAGTGAAAACATAGCAAGACCCAAAAGAGGTGCTAAAGCCTAGCTAATACGTAACATGCCTATCTGAGATATGCATTAGGGAATAGTACCCCAACACTGTTCTATTCAATTTCCTACATACTAAATTTGATAGTGAACACAGATTAATGGAAAGCAACATGATAGAGTTCTATTCAATTTCCCACATACTAAATTTGATAGTGAACACAGATTAATGGAAAGCAACATGATAGAGTGACAGAGAGAGTTACCATGAAAGCAAATCCAGTGACAACAGCCCATGAATTGGCCAGTGTTGCCCCAGCAAGCTCAAGCTCACCAAGGTGACCAGCAAACATAACCGAAACCAAAGTGATCAAGTAATAGAAAACATTGGTCAGAATCATGGGCAACGAAAACAAGACCTGGTTCTTGGCCTCCTCCACATCCAAAACCTTATTCCACCACTTGACTCCTTCACCTCCATCAACTACTCCCGACTCCAATAAGGGCACTGCCTCATTAGTATCTGAACTTGCTGTTCTTTCTGGCATCTCTATTACTTCCTGATATTTCTTCTATTTCTTCTATTTCTACTTGTCTTTATATGTCTGGTATATGTGGTTTCCCTACGTAAGAGGAGTTAGAGGACACATCTGTATCTATCTACATACTGCATCCCATACATTACCTAATAGAGAGTTGATGCACGTGCATTCAATGTGGGGTGGAGGGTGTTTTGCTTTGAGGTTTTGGCCTTACCGAGGTGATGCACAATATGTCGTTAGACGTGTAAATGGATTGGATCTTATTCAGACTTGTTTTGGATGTGATTTTTAAACGGGTTTAGATCAAAAATTTGACCCGTTTATCCGTTAAGGATCCGGATCTGTTAACCCGTTTACTAAACGGATCCGGATCTTGGTTGATCCGATCCGTTAAGGATCCGGATCCGTTTAAAAACAATTAAATAATATTTGTATAAATATAATATTATTAATAAATATTAAATAATATGATAATTATCTAGATAATCTAAACATTCATATCTAAATTGCTTCTAAAGTATGTTTTGATGAAATTGAAGGTTGTTAATGCATATATATCTAAACTAAAAAACATTGGAGGTCAAATATTTTAATTATTGTTTATAGGTGGAACCTAATATTTCACCTTTACCGGGTTACAATTAAATGTGAAGCCACTCTGGGCCCTTTGTCTGGGCCCAATTCGCCATAGAGCTAAGTAAAGCAAGGGAAACTACTCCCACATTGGAAAAGGACAGGAATGCTGTCTTCAATGCTACTACAAATACCGGCACATGCCTCCCCTTAAAGGTATGATGAAACTTCTTGACTATTCCCGAGTTTTATGCTTAGCTGACAGTGTCTGACTTAAGCATCGGAGTGGCTTCCCTCGGTAAACCCGGGGACGCCCCTTTGACGTGTTTGTTCTTTACACAGGAAAACTCGGAATACAGGGAAGTACGCTATTTCTGGAGCCGTGCAACCCGCTAAAGGGGCCACGAGCCACCCGGAAACAATTGCCACCCAAGCGTACCCCTTGACTGAGGACTTGGGGGACTTGTTTATAGGTGGAACCTAATATTTCACCTTTACCGGGTTACAATTAAATGTGAAGCCACTCTGGGCCCTTTGTCTGGGCCCAATTCGCCATAGAGCTAAGTAAAGCAAGGGAAACTACTCCCACATTGGAAAGGGACAGGAATGCTGCCTTCAATGCTATTATAAAATACCGGCACATGCCTCCCCTTAAAGGTATGATGAAACTTCTTGACTATTCCCGAGTTTTATGCTTAGCTGACAGTGTCTGACTTAATCATCGGAGTGGCTTCCCTCGGTAAACCCGGGGACGCCCCTTTGACGTGTTTGTTCTTTACACAGGAAAACTCGGAATACAGGGAAGTACGCTATTTCTGGAGCCGTGCAACCCGCTAAAGGGGCCACGAGCCACCCGGAAACAATTATATTAATGTATCATTAAGAAGTATTTTAGGCATATAATTCAACTTTTGATGTAAACCTTTATTTTCTTATATAATTTCATCAATGTTTTATGAAAAAACTATGAAATTATTATTAAAATTTAAAATATTTATTATTATAAACGGATCGGATTAATAGGTCAGGTATCCGTTAACCCGTCAGATCTGGATTTGGATCGTGCTATTAAAGATCCGACGAGTAACGGGTCGGATCCGGATCTACGTCGATCCGGTCCAGATCTGATCTATTTACAGGTCTACATGCAGTTCTGTAGGTTAGAACTTTCTGAAAAAGCGGAAGCTAAATCTTTCAATATTCATTGCTAGCTTTTAATTTACTTTATGTTATCTTTTAAGATCTCTAATCAAAGTGTGGACTTTCAATCATTTCATTTTGGGGAAGATCGATCATACTTATCTTAACTCAAATATCACCATTTTCATCAATTGTATTACCCTGATATTCTTTATCGATCGGATTTTGATGTTACATGAAAGCGAAGAACAAATTATCTATAGCGGAACATGAGGTAAAGATCATTTGTAGATATTAGAGTTGTAAATGTAAAAAAGAGTATTCAACTGGAAATGCTCTAGAATCAGTTTCAGTTTAAGAATACTGTGGAGTTTACAAAGCTCTAGATGTATTCTTCATATATAATATAAGAAATTCTTGTATGTATTGTTGTGTATGTACATGACACGATCTTAGTTATTCATAACAATTTATATGTTTGACCATCTATATATCAATATTATATCATTTAATATTAACCGTGTCCATATATCCTATACATGATGATATATTAAAGATACTTTAAAATATGATATAGTTTTTATTATGATTGAATTTGCACGACATAACATAACCCCTTGGATCAGAGAAAGAGACACATTTCCATAAAATGATTACTTCTGTCTGGAGGCTAGTAATGTTTGACGTCTAGATCTGGATTTTTCTCTAGAGAAAGGGATCTATTACACAAAAACACAGAAAATCTCAGCCCCATGTTTTTGACCAAAAAAAACATGGGCCTAAACAAAGTTGACATTCTCTCCTCCCGAAACCTTGTGTCTTTTCCAACTGTTCACTAGGATTTTCATTTGCATTTGCTGATGCATATTATTGAAATAGAGGTTAAACTGTCGGATTAAATTTTTCAAAGAAATATTCTTCGCAGGCGTGTGAATTTTGCTCATATATATGCCTATTTTTGCTCAGGCTGATCCAGCAGTCAAAACAACGATCACACCAAAAGACCAAATTGTGAATTTCACCTCCGTTTTAGCGTAAGTGTTGCGATCATAGAGTCATTTACTCAACTTGACATGGGGCCTAATTTTGTTACAAGCTGACTTGTGTCAAAACACCAATCCCACAAAGACAGTCTTGAATCTTTCAGTGTAAAACAAGTTACTTCACACTCCCAGTAAATTGCTTAATTTCCATACCATGCTCTGCATAAATCATAGTATATTTTATGCAATCTTGTTTAAGGCCGAAGAGCCAAACACAAAAATATATAAAACCATTGAGAGTTTAAGACCATCAACCTGGCCGACAAATCTTAGATGGGAACGTCTATATAGGGGTTTGCCGTGCAGCGCTACATCCCATACATTACCTAACAAAGAGTTATGTAGCACCACTGTTGTAAGGCCAAAAACTCAAAACAACACCCACCACCCCACATACAATGCACGTGCATCAACTCTCTATTAGGTAATGTATGCTGCACAGGTAATGTATGCTGCACCATAGACAAACCCCACATACAATGCACGTCTCTATTAGGTAATGTATGCTGCACAGATAATGTATGCTGCACCATAGACAAACCCCACCCCACATACAATGCACGTGCATCAACTCCAACTCTCTAGAGTAAAACATCAGTTAGAAGAGAGTAAGAGTAAAACATCAGTCAGAAGAGAGTAAGAGTAAAACATCAGTCAGAAGAGAGTACTGTTGTTATTGGTTTTTTAGCTCAAGGGAAGAAAGAGCAAGTAAAACCTGAATTGTCATCGATAAACCGTTATTGATGATTTTGAATGAAATTTTCTAAAGCACTTTTGATATCTACATTTACTAATAAAACAACAAATTTGTTGTCGTTTTGATAAAGATAATTATTAATTGAGTAATTTTTTTGAATAAGAGCTGTGTGGCTGTTCTCAATACTTCATTAATGAAACCGTCAAATACAAGGAGGGACATGAAGCCTAAACTCTAAATTATAAAGACTCAAAATAATATCGAGAATCTCTACAATATACATGTATTCTAACAAGCATCAACTAGCAAAGAGTACTGTTCTAACGACGACTCTATTTGTTTTGTCACAACGGTGACATAATGTTAAGATCAATGACATGTACCACAATTACATATCCTAATGTCTAATAAATCAGCTTTCCTACAATGTTGTCGTCAAGAAATAATCCATACGACACTTCGTTTCATCCTGCCACTAAGAGGGAGCGACCATTTAATCAAGCAAACGATGTGCCACCTACCTAGAGCAAATGAAGCACACAAGGTGCATAGACCGGCACAAGGCCATTGAGCCCTACCAATATGTGATAGGAAATTATTTACGACATAAAGCCGCTTAGAACAAGAATTGAAAATACTAAATAAAAAATAGTAAACTACAATTTAGTTATTGACCAAATTTCAGTTTACAAATACACTAATTACACATTATTTTACACTTTTAAAGACAAAATATTAACAAATTAGGACAAACTAATATTCGCATGTTATCTGTCACTACAATTTTACAATAATACCCTTTATTACATATGAACTGTTACTGTCGACTATAAAGATGTGCTAATACTGAGTAGCACAGTAGCACCACCCTGTTACTGTCGACCAGAAATGTGTGCTACTGCCGAGTAGAGCAAAGCTGCCTGCTACTGTCAACTAGTAACATAGTAGCACCAGATACTGCTATAGAAAGGTGTCACTGCCAATGCTATTGTAATTTTATTTTCGGCAATTCTACAGAACTAAACAAAGATGTTACTGTTGCGAATGGAAACTTTCACAAAGTTACTACTATCATGATTAGGAACCTTGGTACTGACAATTTTATAGTTAGTGCTACTACCAAATGCATAGTAGAATCACACATACTCATCTAGATCTAATGTATTGAATAATACTCATTGAATAACCACCGTGGCCATCGTTGTGACCACCATCGCTGTCAACAATTTCACAACGTATAAAGGTGCTACTAACCTGATTCAACCTACTACTAGAGCCTATAATCAAGTTTCAACGAGTACGTAGCCGTCCTCAAAGATGTGATAGAGGATGAGGTGGAGATCTCCGGCAGAGAGGAGACTTTGTTGATCAGAGATCACTCTGACGACGTTGAAGCAATGACAGCCTTGTCAAAGCATCCTCATCATCGATATCTAAGTGGCGACGGCGGGCTCGAAAGTAGATTGGTGAGGTGGGAGAGAGAAGAGAGACCTGATCCGCGGAGCCCAACCTAGATCTGATTACCCGACCAGACTTTTCCAGCATACTCCGACAAAAGTAGTCAACGACGCCAGTCAAGATCCTTTCCTCTCTTCGATGCGACCCTCCCTCTAACATTTCGGTGATTTTGGTGGGCGGTGATTTTGGAGCTTCGACAGTGGGACAACGATGTCATTTCGGTGGAGACTAAGGTCAGAGCTTGTGAAGCTTCTTTGCCTTGTGGTGGCACTGGATGACGATCTTAGTGAGGGATGCGGCTGTGCACCGACGTTCGTTCAAATCTAAACGACTTATGGATAGAGAGAGAGAATATGAGAAAATCTGATCGGGTTGTGAGAAAGAGTTGATCAGGTTGTGGGGAAGAGGAGAAGCATCCATGGTAAAGTGCGTAATTTTGTTTCTAAATTGGATATTATGATCATTTTATGTTAAAATTCAGAGTCAACCTGATATTTATTGGTGGTGGGCTTAAGCTTGTGTCCTAAACTGTTTAAGAATTATTGTAAATGAGTTTTTAGTGTTTGTAAATTTAATAAGTTCATTTAATGTTATTTTCACAATAAAAAACATATTAATAAAATAGAATGGACCTAGTATGGAAATCCAAGCCCATATTCAAATAGTATCAGAACCAGCCCATAAATTGAAATACCCCATCGGGTTAAAGCCCTTGATCTCAGCCTGACCCGACTTTTGAACAAGCAGCCTCACCTTCCCAAGTGAGTCCACAACTGTAAGGATTGGATCATATCTACTCTAATAACTAGAAAATTAGGAAAAAAATAGTAAATGCAAGAGAAAACTATTTATTTATTGTTGACACTAGGTTTTTAGGACAGCCATATACACACACACAATGGAGCACTAGGATCTAGCCACTTGGAAACCATCTAACTAGGCCTTAAACCCTAATTACAACTATCTAGCAGCATGTGCAACTCACACGTGCATTTAGGTCAATTTAAAATAAAGGACTTGACTTGAGTTCTCCTTGCTCGACTAGGAATCGTCCTTAAGTTCATAACATTGCTGCCCTCTTCAGTTGAAACTTGACCTCAAGTTTCCTGATCCAACATCTAGGAACCTGCGTTGTATGTCATTAGCAAATTCCCAAGTTACCTCCACAAGAACTGTTCCTAGCTAGTGCACAAGCCACTGTGTGGCAGCTGCTGCCCCTCTCTTCACCATTCTCTTTTCCAAGATAGTTGTCGGCTGCCACTTTGGGTTTGCTAGGTCACTTATGGGAGGTAGGTCTCACTAAAACAGGAAAGGTCTTTTGCGACAACCAAAAGTTGTCACAAAAAGTCTATAAGTCTCGCTTAATAGAAAAAAGTGACAACCTTGAGTTGTCGCAACCGGTTGTCGCTTAAAGTGGCTTACCGATTGTCAAAAGTGACGAAATTAGATGGTTGTCGCTTTTTACATATGTAACGCTATTAGTTCCTTGCATATCATATATTGTGAAGGAAGTACGTGCATTACAAATAACCATATACGAGACTTCTTATTTGTCACTATTTGGAATATACGAGGCTTTGGTTACGCCACTTATTTAATCTGCGAGGCTTGTATGTTTGTCGCATTTTGATTATGTGACGCAATTTGTTCCTCGCATAAGACATTTTGCGAGACACCTATATGTGTCGCAGAATGCAATAAGTGAGACTTTATATTTGTCACTTTTTGGTATATGCAAGGCTTTATTTACGTCACTTATCCCAATCTGTGAGGCTTGCATGTTTGTCGCATTTTTAATACGTGACGCAATACTGTCCCCACATATGACATTTTGTGACACAATTACGTGTGTTGCAAAAAAACATGTGAGACTTTATAATTGTCACAATTTATAATGTACGAGGTCTCATATTGCCTTGCATATTGTAAATGCGAAAACCGTGCAATTTCGTTGCTTTTAACAATCGATAGCCACTTTAAGCGACAACCGGTTACGACAACACAAAATCGTCGCAATTTTCAATTAAGTGAGAAATTTAGTCTTTTTTGTGACAACTTTTGGTAGTCGAAAAAAAATTTATGCAACATTAAATATATGTCACATTTGATGATGACCAACATATATGCAAATGTCACATTTATTTGATATTTATTCATAATTTACAAAATAATTTATAATATTGGATAAAACATAATTGGTTTATTATAAATTTTAAAATAAATTAATAAATAACAAATAATGTTGACCAAATTCCAATTTCCAACTAAAAAATAGGGACCGCTAATAACTAAAATAAAAAAAGTTCACTAACACTAGCTAAAACATAGGCCAATATCATCCAAGTCATGTATCTTCATCATGATTCTCCGTTTCTGAATCATAAAATTATTGTTGACACGATCTTCATCATCTTGCTCAGTTTCGGGCACCATGTTAATGTCATCTTCAGTATCTGACAACATGCCTTGGTTCACATAAATGTTTTTCCTATGACCATACTTATCTTGGTTATTCATCAACTGCTTCACCAATGCCTTTAATTCTTCATTTTCTGACTGCAACGCACCAAAAGATGATTCAAGCTTGTCCATTTTATCTTGCATCACATTTATCTGAGAACTCGAGATCGTTGAAGATGTTGCGGTCGGAGATTCCATACGAGGAAACGAGCCTAATCCGCGATCTCTCTTGCCCTTCCTTCCACACGTATCAGCCATGATTGAAATCTCTTCAAGAGGAGTGACTTGTACAGATTCAGGTGGGGTACCTTCTAGTGCCTGTTCGGTTAGTTTCTCTCTACGATTCTCTCTCTTACTAGTCAATTGTTCCTACAAAACATAAGGTAAAATATATTAATGATTATGTAAAAAAACAAAAAAAACTTAATAAACCAATAAAAATACTTACATATCGGTCATGTGCGTCGTCATTGACCCAATTACCATTTGAGTTTTGGTACATAGTTGCCTAATTGTCTATAAAAGACATTATTCCCTTCCTACAGTTTTGAAAACCTCAAAAATTAATTTAAATTCATGAAAACCATTAAATTAAAAGGCTTGAAACAGCAAACCAACCAAATCAACTGAACTGCATTTAGCTAGTATCGTTTTGAGAGATTAGAATCAGGACATAGCATAGAAATTACAAAGAAAAAACAAGACCAGCCGAAAGTTAAAGCTTTGTGGTTCTACTATTCTTGAAGGTGTTAATCAAACTGGGAATAAAGTGGTTTAGAGAGTGCTTTCAAATGCAAGTTGCAGAAAGCCTTATGAAAAATGGGGTAGATCAGTTTTGTCACTTGCTAAGCCTAATTTTATTTTTCCAGAAACACGCCAAACAGTAAACATAACCCCAAGATCCCAGAGATGTATTCAGAATTTCAGAATTACAGTAAACAGAGTCAAGCATTTGCCAACAGGAGAGAGAGATGCCAAAAGAGTAACCAGTAAAATGATTTGTCTATCCTACAAAGTAAAGAGTTGCACCTACCTTCCAAGAGAAAAGAAAGCTTGAACATGACCACTGCAACAATTATATTTTCAAATAAGTATATGGAAAAGATGCGACTTTTTGCTTTAGGCAGAATAATAATTCCATCAATGATAAATTCGCACATAAAGTTTAAGAACTTTAGATTACGAAATTAAAAACCAAGATACCAATTACAGAGTTCTGAAAACAGAAGGGGACTAGCAGTAATGTTAGGTTTGCATAACAGTATATAAACTGAATAAAACAAGATAACAGAAAGGAGAAATGAGAAGTGCCTTCAGGATGACATAAGGCAAGTGTCTTCCACTACGCACCTTTTTCAGTATTACGTAAAACATGACCAAAACACCAAATTTCTACAATAAATTGATTAAATTTACCTTGGCTGCCTTCAAAGCATGCTGAATAAAAGGCATAGCCCCACCACGATGAGTTTTCTTTTGCCTCTTTCTACTTGCTGAATTCTTCATGCATTTGTCCTTCTATAAAAATGTTATAAGATTTAGTAAGCTTGACACGTTTGGACTTTAACTAAATATTACAAATAATAACATGCGATAAAATGGTACTTACAATATATTCTGGTTTAGTGTATTGTTTGTTACACAGCCAGTACCAGTCGTGTATCGATCTTTCATTACCCCATAGATCCTTTGGAGGAGGCGTGGCTTGTCCCCGAACAGGTGTGCCACACTTCACAAAGTGATCGTGCAACCTCCACTTGAACTGAGTATACGCAGAGCGCATCTTATCATCCACATACTCGATTTCGGATGTTCCAGATCAACGTCAAAGTGTACCTAACAAAAAAAAGGTTTAGTGTGTTAGGATAAAAAAGTACTAATAAAATATGTAAGCACTTATATTTCACTTACTGTCAGTCCTCTTAATGTCTCCTTATTCTCTTTTTTAATCTTATGCCATCCTTCGTTTCATATTGGGACTCGATTTTGAATCACAATCCCAATACCGATAGTGAACAGCCTATTGCTAAATTGAGTATTTGGGACCCAATGCCCCTCGTCAAATATTACCTCCACCCTATTGTTGCCATTGCTAGTAATCATGTCAATCATACCTTTCGCAGTTGTTTTTCCACGTGTTTTTTTTCAACACAACAGATGTAGAGGAAGTGTTTGCTTCATACATACATAAGAAAATAAGAACACATAAACTGAAACTAATTAAAAAAATCATGTATTATATCTTTACCCGAGTTGTCAGTTGCAGGATGTTGAGCAACTTGTACCTCTCAAATAGGGAGTTGTGCGTTAGTAGCGGCTCATTTGAAGTTGGAACCGATTTCCCTCGACTAATTTGTGAAGCCTGAGAGGCCATCTGCAATGTGCATAGAAAAGTAATTTTATAATCATATGTTCAAATTTTCTTTGATTCAAACTTGTGGACTTGTACAAAGCTATAGTAGTAGCAGAGAAATAATCCAAAGGGCATTCTTTGACAAAGAAAAACCAGACCTGTAATGACAACTAGGAAGGGAAACTTATGTACCTTAATTATAAAGAAAAATTTGTCTAACTCTTCATGGATTCCAAACTAGACTAGATAGACAAAGATAGTAGACAAAATCCAAACTGATAAACTTAATTATATAGCAAGAGCCCTGTCACACAACATAAGCAACATAGAACAGAACAAACTGAAGAAAGGCAATTGTATACATGCATGGCCATTATATGACCTCCAGAGGCAAAAAAAGAAAGGCAGAGAGCACCTGCAAATCGACAAAAAAAACAGGAGTCAAAAACATTGAAGAACAATATAGGAATCTGTCAGAATCGGAAATAAAAAAGAACATCAATAAAGAGTGAACCTTGTAAACTCGGAAATCGATAGTCTAAACTTTGACGCTCCGCTCGACACAGATCTCTCCTTTTATATAGACGTCCATCTCTTTTTGTTTAACAACAGTCCTGATCAAGACTCTCTTTCCTTTCTCTCTACAAGAATTTTTTTTTAAAAAAAAGGTGATGCATTCAGCTCATGAATCCAGAACCCGTCTTACCTGAAGATGAGGAACAAGTCCTCGCCGTCGAATTCGATACCCGGTTCGTTTGCAAGATATGGATTTGAGGATGGGGATGGCAATTACGACCTGATTATGAATGAAAAAATTGCTTTTGATGGCAAGCTGAAAATCGGCCATGCTAGGTGGCAAGCTGAATTTCGGCCATGCTAGGCGGCAAGCTGAAAATAAAGCTTATGATTCTAGTTATTATCATCGCTATCAACTAGATCTTCATCATCATCAACAACGTTGTCCTCCAAAATAAGATCATTATCACTAGAGTCATCATCTGCAACTGCATTTTTTCCCTTGTTTGTGTTTCGGACGGTAATGATTTCTGGTTCGACATCATCTCTGTGCAAAGATGCATCAGTTTCATCATCTTCCAGTTGAACCTCCCATGCAGTAGTGTTGTCGTCCTCGTCTCCAGAGTCAGTGTCGTGGTCTGCCATCTCTTCCTCTTCTTCTCTTTCAGGAACATCCCACAAATGTTTATATTGAACCTTCTGAACGACTTTCCAATGATTCCCCAACTTCGGGTCATCAAGGTAAAATACCTTTTGAACCTGATTTGGTAGCACATATGGATCATTCTGGTACCATTGATCGTTACAATTCAACGACGTCAAATGGTAGTCAAACTTTATCTTCCTATGATCCGAGTTGTACCATTCACATTTAAAGAGAAATGTCTTGTATTTGAGAAAATGTAATTGAACGACACTAACCAAACGACCATAGAAGGTGTAAGGTTCACCTTTCTGGGAACTGGCTGTCATAACTCCGCTATTCTGTGTAGTGAGGAATTTTTCAGTATCTTTCATGTCTTTGGGCTATGTTTTGTGCGGGTGTGTATTTTTGTTCCAGTTCAACTTCGTGCTCCCTACAAACCATAAGTAACGGATAATGTTATATATAAAAGGGTTCATATAGTAATAACATATATACAAAGAAGTAACTTAGTTGTAAATTGACGTACCTTCTCAAATGTTCAATCTCATCACAATTATTGAGAATAAACCAATTTGCTTGTTTCAATTCTTCTAGAGATAGCTCGACCATGGTTCCTTTTCCTATCGAACATACGTTTTGAGCAAAAACAGAAGTCTTTGTGGTGGTTTCATCTTCTGTCTGATTTTGTTTTGGTCGATTGAATGTTGTTTCCACATCTCGAAGATACATTGAACATATGGGCCTCGGCGATAGAACCCTCTCGTCGTGCTCGATTGCGCACATATTTTTTGTATGTTCCAAGCAGCCGGTAAATTAAATGATTTAGTTTAAATTTAAAAATTAAAATTATAAATAAATTTGTCAAGTGTTATAAATATTACTTACCCTTCAATCGGATACATCCAACGGAATCTTACTGGACCAGCAAGTTTAGCCTCACGTGGTAAGTGAATGGCTAAATAAACCATGATGTCAAGGAATGCGGGTGGAAATATTTTTTTTCTAGCTTGCAGTATCAATACAATCTTCAACTCCCACTTGTCCAAGTCTGCAACTTTTAATGAATTTGCGCATATCTGTTGGAAAAATTGTGATAGCTCTAGAAGTGGACCGTAGATCCTTCTCTTCAAATGTTTTCGTATCCCAACCGGAAGAACATGCTGCAGTAACACATGACATTTGTGACTCTTCAAATTTGATATCTTCCTTTGTTCTATGTTCGCGTTACGTGATATGTTGTTTGATGCATAACCATATGGAAATCTAACGGATTTCAGGAGTTGACATATGAACGTGCACTGCCCAGGCGTAAATACATATTCTGCATGAGGAATAGTAACCTTATCTCCGTCCTTCTACACCCACAAATCCTTTTTGATATCCATTTTTTTCAAATCTAGCCACGCCTTGTATGTGTCTTTTGATTCCCCTTTCATATGCAATAATGTATGCATCACATTGTCGCATATATTTTTCTCAATATGCATCATGTCCAAGTCATGTCTGATTTTTAATTTCGACCAGTACGGTTGCTCAAAGAATATACTTCGTTTCGTCCAATTTAGCTCATCTTCAGTTCACTTCCTCTTTCTATCCTTAATATTATTTGGATGTTTACCCGGCTTTCGAGGAATGACATGGTCACACTGTTGAAGTACGTCATCACTAGATAATTCTGCAGGAGGAGGTCTACTCTCTACTTTACCGTAAAAAGTATTTTTCTTGTTATCTTTGCGCCATGGATGATCACTAGGTAAATGTTGTCGGGACCCAGTATATCCAATCTTATCCATCAAACTCGTGTATGAAGTATCTTTATTACAAACTGGACAAGCCAAAAAGCCTTTAGTGCTCCACCCAGACAAATTTGCGTAAGCCGAAAAATCATTGAAGGTCCACAAAACGGCTGCTCGCATGGTGAAATAAGATTTGGTCTCCTTATCATAAGTCCTAACACCTTTCTCCCACAACTCCTTGAGCTCATCAATCAACAGACGCAAAAATATATCAATGTCTTTTCCCGGTGACTGAGGTCCTGAAATCAATAACGTCAACAATAAGAATGGTTTTTTCATGCATTTCCATGGGGGCAGGTTATACGGAACCACCACCAAGAGCCACATACTGTAAGAATTACTCATGTCCTCAAAAGGATTAAAGCCGTCTGTTACGAGACCAAATCTGACATTCCGTGGATCTTGGGCAAAATCGGGGTACATCTTATCAAACTCTTTCCAAGCAATAGTCTGCTGGATGTCTCATCTCACCCTCGACATCAACTCGTGTTTTCTTATGCCATCTCATGTCATCTGCCGTGTGCCTAGATCTGAACAATCTTTGCAACAGTGGTGCCAAGGGAAAATATCGAAGCACTTTCTGAGGTACTGGTTTTTCTGTTCACGGTCGCCGTTCTTATATCGTGGCTCGTTACACTCCAGACAATTGTCTACCTTTGCGTACTTATCGTAGAACAAGACACAATCATATTTGCATGCATGGATGGTTTTATACCCTAAGCTGATACTTTTTAAGATTTTTTTGCAATCGCGATATGATTCAGGAATACTACTGGGTTTCGGGCACATCTTCTTCATCATTTTTAACAACGTTTCAATAGACTTGTTGGTCCAATGGTTGTCTACCTTGCAATGAATCAACTCGATGACAAATGACAGAACTGTATGCTCAGTGCAACCGGGATAGAGTTCTCGTTCGGCTTCATGCAGTAACTTATCGTAGATGTCATTATCGCTATCCCTTCTAATATCCTGATTGTCTGATGCATGATCTATATTGGCGTCATCGTCTTCATCTTCCCATATAACATCCTCGTCATCTTTGACATGTGAATTATCTGAAAAAAAAAAGATCACTCATCATTTTAGATATTCTTATATTGGGCTCAAATACGCTAGTTGGATTACTAGGAATAGTTTGACTCTGCACTTCATTCTTTTCCCCGTGATTTATCCATTGGGTATATGTTGTTACCATGTCACTTGCCAATAAATGAATCTTCACTACATTTAGGGGGAGCGTACTTGTGAAATTGCACTTCATGCTCGGGCACTCGATTTGATTACTTTCATTCACATGATGTTTCGCAGCCTCAAGAAAAGATTCAACCCCATTTTTATATTCACTGGTGAACCGATAATTTGAATCATCACCCAACTGAATCCACACCCTGCCGCCCATATGTCAATAAGCTCATGTTCGTATTTATAAGAAAAGAAGAAGGTTAGTCGGTGTCCATCATGTTTCAGGATTCTTATACCTTTTCCTTTGTGGAACAGGTCTGATCCGTATTGAAATATATTTTTCTTTCCAAAAAAGGCCATTGACAGAGAGAACCGAGAGAAAAAAAGAAGAAGGGTTCTCTGTTTGTATAAAGAACTAAAAGCCTCTTTCTTCTTCTGTGTCGATTAGCTATGTTCTTTTTTTTTTCTTTTGGTTACACTCTGTTCTTCTTTGTCATGTAGCTATGATTGAATTGGCAGGAAAACAAGGGAAGAAGAAAAGAAAATTTAAACAAGGGTAATCTATGTAATTCGCAAGTCCTTGAAGGAAGACCTGGAAGACTTAGAGAAACTATTGAAGCCAACTATTGATAAGATTGAAAACTATGAACTCCAAAGAAACTACTTTGATTGGAACCAAAAGTTGATTGCAGCGATTTTTGATTGGTGATGTGAACATGTGTGTGTATATATATATATGAATGATAATGAGCTGTTCGATATGTGTTGCGGCGGTGGACTTTGGCTCTATGTAGCAGGGTCATTAAAAAAAGAAACTACTCACCAGTTCAAACAAAACAGCAAAACTAAAGGAAACACCGTCTGTGCATACTACTATGCTTGCAATTCCATCTTCTGTACTATGTAGACTTGCACATGTACTATATCCACTTATATATAGGAAATCATTACAGAGCTCAATGAAGCTCAGTTGATGCGCATACCTGCAGCCTGTACAATCATTCATACCCAGTCTCTTATAATTCCCTACAGTACATATTTTTAGTTGTTAATTGACTTCTTTAGCCTTTAAAATTAATGTAGTTATGAAGGTGTACTAATAAAGGGTATTTAGATAAATAAAAAAATAAGATGAGAAAAATTAAATAAGATTTAAATACTAAGTTTGAATGAGAAAGTTCAGGTTGCCACGTAATCATTAAACGACAACCGGTATCAGATGTCACTTAATTAGTTTTTTGTGAGAAAATTAAAGTTGTCACATTAACATTAACCGACAACTAGTACAAATCGTTGCCTAATAAGTTTTCAGCGAGGAATATCAATGTGTCACATAAAAATTAAGCGACATCTCACAAAAGTCGTCGTCTAATTCATTTTTTGCAAGGAAGTAAAAGTTGTCACAAAAACATAAACCGACAACCAGTATAGATCGTCGCTTAATTTATTTTTAGTGAGGAATTAGGAGTTGTCGCAAAAACATAAAGTGACGACCTTTTAAAGTTGTTGCCTAATTTATCTTCGACGACAGAGTTAAGATTGTCGAATAAACATTAACCGACAACCGACAGAATTTATCTCCAAATCAGTCTTCAGCGACAAAATTCCAGTTATCACATAAACATTAACCAACATTTCGCAAAAGTTGTCACCAAATAAGTCTTTTGCGAGGAAACTAAAGTCGTCACAATTTTTTTTTTCCGACAACTAACCGAAATCGTCGCATGATTGACATTTTGAGAGGAACCGGTTATCGCATAATGACATATAAGCGACAACACTTAATTTGTCGCAAATACTTGCTTGTTGTGACAAATCGGTTGTCGCTTATGAGATCGTATGCGACAAATGGGTTGTCGCTAAAAATGACATTTCCTCGCATTTAGTAAGCTTATGCGACAAATTTTGGTTGTCATAATAAAAGTTGTCGCTTCTGCCCTTGTTTCCCTTTTATACCACATATTTGTTGCCACTATGGTATGCTCTCCAACCCTTTTCTTCAACAGAGACACATGAAAATACATTATAGATCCTAGCTGTAGGGGAAGCTTGAGCTTGTAAGCTACTGCCCCAATCCTCTCTAACATCTCAAATGGTCCATAATATTTTGCTGACAGCTTATGGAAGAGATCTTTCTTCATTGAATGTTGCTTGTAAGGCTGCAGCTTCACATATACCATGTCTCCTACCTGGAAACTTCTCTCTCTATGTGCCTCCTGTCATAGAAGTGTTTCATCCTTCCTTGTGCCTTCGATAAAGTTCTCTTCAACAGGGTGAGTAATTCATCTCTCTTCCTCAGTTCATCAACTTGTACAACAACAGTAGATTTAGGGATATAAGGTATTACTGCGGGAGGGGGTAGCCATATAAAACTTCAAGGGGAGTCATTGCAATGGTTGTATGAAATGCAGTAGTATACCACCACTCTGCCCAGGCTAGGTACTTCACCCACTCATGTGGTTTCTCCCCTACTGAACATCTTAGGTACTGCTCAAGAGTCTTATTCAGGTTCTCAGTTTGGTCATTAGACTGAGAATGATAGGTTAATGACTTGCTGTGTTTAGTACCTTGTAAGGCAAAGAAGGACTCCATTAAAGGCTCAAGAAAACTGGATCCTTATCTGATATGATGTTTTCAGGCATACTATGCAATTTGTAGACCTCTTTCACAAAGATTTATGCTAGGGTTGCAACCGAGTAGGGGTGACCTAAGGGTATGAAGTGAGCATATTTGGTGAGCTAGTCCACAATCACCCGAATTGTAGTCTTGCCTTCTGACTTTGGTAGGTCATCTATAAAATCCATTGAGATTTCACTCCAAGCTTTGTCAGGTATGGAAAGAGGTTGCAAATGCCCTGGAGGAAGTACTATTTCTGAATGCTGCCTTTGCCACACCTCACATTCAGCTACAAACTTTTTGACATCAGACTGCATTTTTGGCCATGCAAAATTCCTCCTCAACCTTCCAGGACGTCCCCCACTCAATCCTTCATGAAATTCAGACATGAGCTTCTTCCTCCAGTCTTCAGATTTAGGAACAAAAATCTTGTTCTGATACAATAGTTGATCATTGATTAAGTTGAAATGAGGTTTGCTATTAGGGTCTTGCTTTAACTTCTCCATGACTTCCTTTGCCACCACATCTCTAGTCCATGCTTCCTGGATTTCTCTCACAAAGGTATGCACTTGTTGTGACACTCTAGTAATGGCAGCTAGGTTAACCTTCCTAAAGAGGGCATCTAGGGCTGCATTATTCTTCCCTGCCTTATAATGAATGCTATAGTCATACCCCATCAACTTCATTAGCCACTTTTGTTGTGCTGGTGTGGTGATTCTCTAGTTGAAGAAGTACTGGATAGATCTATGGCGAGTGTAGATTTTGAAATGATGCCCTAACAAATAAGGTCTCAAATGTTGAATAGCAGACACTACAACTAGCATGTCCATGTCATAAACTGAAAGAGCTAAGTGCCTTTGAGTCAGGGCCTTGCTCATATAAGCAATTGGGTGTCCCTCCTGTGATAGCACTGCTCCTATCCCTAAGTCTGAGGCCTCACACTCAATGACAAACTCCTTTGTGAAATCAGGTATAGCTATCACTGTGTTGTGACTGAAGCCTGTTTCAAAGCTATGAAGGCTTGTAGTCCTGCCTCATTCCAAAGGAAAGAGTCATTTTTCAACATTTCTGTTAGAGGTCTTGCAATGATCCCAAATCCTTTCATAAACTTCCTATAATAGCCTGCTAGTCCTAAAAACCATCTAAGCTCCTTAATAGTCTTTGGCTGAGACCACTCATGAATACAAGTAATCTTAGCTGGAACCACAACTACCCCAGCTCCACTGATGATGTGTCCTAAGTACTCTACTTGTGGTACCCCAAAGGAACACTTGCTCTCTTTTAACCTCAGTGAGTGCTGCAACATAATTTTAAATACCAACTCCAAATGCCTTAGATGCTCTTCCATTGTCTTACTGTAAACTAATATGTCATCAAAGAACACAATGACACCCTTCCTCAGCAGTGCTTTGAGGATCTCATTAATCAATGCTTAGAATGTGGCTGGAGCATTGGTTAAGCCAAATGCCATGACTAAAAACACATAATACCTCGAATGGGTTCTAAATGCAGTCTTTCAATGTCTTCTGATCTCATTCTTATTTGATGATATCTTGACATTAAGTCCAACTTAGAGAAAACAGTGGCACTATGTACTCCATCAATTAGCTCATCTACCATAGAGATGAGGTACATGTCCTTGACAGTCAATGCATTTAAGTTCCTATAGTCGATGCACATCCTCTATGAACCATCTTTATTTTTCATAAGCAAGACATGAGAGGATCAAGGGCTTACACTAGGCCGGATGACTCCATTATCCAGCTGTTCTTGTATGATTTTTTCAATTTTTCCTTTTTAGAAGTGAGGATATATGTAGGGTCTCACATTCACTGGTGGTGTGTTAGGCAACAGGTCTGTCTTATGGTTGTGCATCTTAGATGGTGGTAATTGTTTTGGCTCCTCAAACAATGCTGCATACTTGGCCTTAAGGTTCTGAATAGGTGGTGGTACTATTCCTACTGAAGTCGGTTGATGTTTGGGTCTGACATGGACCAATACAGCTCCCTTTTCCTTTCTCAACAGTCTAGATATTGATTTGCAGCTCACTATAGAAGATGAAGTTTTAGTTTCTCTCAGTAGTGTATATAACCTCTCCCCACTATAGAACAACATTTTCATACATTCAAAGTTCCAAATTATATCTCCTAAGGTCTTTAACTAACTAGCTCCTAGGATTAACTTACTGCCAGCTGTACGTATCACATAATAGTTAGCAAGGAATGTATACCCCTATAGATTCATCTCTAACCTTGCCACTTTGGTTGTAGTTTTAATCTCTCCTCCTGCTACTCTGCTAGCTTAACTCTAACAGGCTTAATCTCCATTGTCTTTACCCTCACATTCCTTAGCAGCGCAGGGTGCATGAAGTTGTGTGATGCTCCTGAATGTGGAGGTGCACCTCCTGTTCTGCTCCCTTAGTTTCATCATAAGGGGGGTACTTGTTCCCTTCCACCATTGTTATCAGGTTGTTGTAACTCCAGCTCTTCTTGCACAACCTCCATCACCATTAAAGCTTGACCTCTTATGCAATTCATCACAGAAGAAACACTGATTCAAGGCCCTTCTCTCCTGATACTCAGCTTGAGTTAACCTTCTATTACCTCCAACATTGTTTCTCATGGCTTGAGGTCTCGTTAGTGCTACTGGTTGTGAGGCTCTGTAAAATGTGGGTTTACAGACTGTGTATGTGGTGATGTAGCCAAATGAGGACCTGTAATCCCCAAGCTCGTGACAGGTGGCTGTCTACCAATAAGGTACGGGCCATATGTAAGATTGAAAGGTTGTGTGCCAAAGTTGTTGCGTTGAAAGAACTGAGTCCTTGGTAGAGGACGTTTAGGACAATCTCCTCACTGACCTTTATCCTTCCCACTAGGTTCACCCATCTCAATCTTTTTCTCCATCTTATCACCAGTTCCCATCTTGCTCACAACGAGAGGATTTAGAACAACCATATCATCATTAGTTATAATAAGTTTACTAGTGATAAATTCCAACAACTCTTCACAATCACCACTAACATCTTCTAACATTAGGACTTCCTAAAAGGGTTTAGAGTGGCTACCTCCCTCTGTAGCAGCAGTCGAGGAAATCGTTGCCTTGGTCAAAGCACTAGATTCTAGCTGCGCCGCCTGTACGGGTGTACCAGATGTGGGAGGTAATGAACCAAACTTCAACAGCGATGAGTCAAGTTTATCAGCTGCAGCAACAAAAGACAGCTTGATAGCTCAGAAATCCTCCAAAAGCTCACCTCAAAACGAGATGAAAGACTCCTTAAACGCACAGATGGAAGACTGAAGCTCACTGATCTTGGACTTAGTGTACTCCTTGTGCGCATAAAACTCAGATTCAAGGGTCGAGCCCTCACCAGAACCTTGAGGATATTGTCTCATCCCAGTGTTCTTCGGTTTTACCATTGCACTCTCAAGATCAAAGTGTTCTGATACCAGATGTAAGGATCTAGATCCTATCTACTCTAAGAATTGGAAAATTAGAAAAAAAACAGTAAATGCAAGAGAAAGCTATTCATTCATTGCCGGCACTAGGTTTTCAGGACAACCATATATATACACACAATAGAGCACTAGAGGATCTAACCACTTGACAACCATCTAACTAGGTCTCTTAAACCCTAATTACAATTATCTAACATGTGCAACTCACATTTGCATTTAAGTCAACTTAAAATAAAGGACTTAGACTTGAGTTCTCTTAGCTCGACCAAGAATCATCCTTAAGTTCATAACAGCAACCCAATCACGTCGCCACCGCCGTCGCTTTCGGATCTCAACTGTCGTCGGAGCACCGTTCTAGACTTGGGTTCCGCCATAACAACCCCACCTCCACAACCCCAACCGCCACAGTCCACAAACCATCCCTACGTAGTCCTCCGCTACAGCCACTGAAACCTACTCCCAGTCATCTAGGGCCCAGTCATCCGCTGTCGTCGTCGACTGAAAACAAGTAAACCTGCACCCACACAGACCCATCCAATCATCGGAGAAAGCTCATATATCCAGATAAAGAATAATTTGATTTGTGTTTCAATGTCTTATAATTCATTCACCCCTCAAGAGGTATTTATAGTGATACAAGAGTTAGAGAGCTATTCTAAACGTACAAGGAAAAGGATACCCGTAATTACAAGGTTTCCTACTAATATTAGTAATCCTAATTTGACAGCTTTTCTACACTCCCCCTCAAGTTGGGCGCGTGGATGTCAATCATGCCTAACTTGTCAATTGAGTTGTCAAACAATTTTTTTTGATACTCCTTTAGTAAGAACACATGATGATTTGCCTTGACCTATAGAGTCTGTCGAGCGCTTCGATTATCCAGCTATAATCCTTCGGTGGCGATAAGTTGTCTTCCAAATCTGTTATCTTTCTTTGCACTTTTTTTTTGCTTCAGAGTAGCTTCAAGCTTAAGAGATACTTTATGAGCTTGGTAACGGTTGAAGTAGTGATTGTAACGAACTAGGTCCTTCTTGGTTTGTTCATGGTCCTCTGTCTCGTCTTCTTTGAATCTTCCACACTCATGACCTTCAATGGAATTCCATGTATGACGCAAACCAGTTGCGCCACCACAGATACAAGCAACTAGATTGCATCCTCCGTTCTTTTTCGACCAGCTTGCCACATTTTGGACAAGGCTTAGTGTAGACTGCAATGTATTTATCAGATTGTTGTCCAACCGTGAAGGCTCGGAAATTGTCTTGAAAATGGGATTTGAAGGATCCTCTTCAGGAAGGGGTTCTTCCCAGCAGCCTTCCGTGCCATGTTCTCAGTCTGCAATTCCCAGGGGGCATCAGGAGAGCATGAGTCATCCAGAAGGGTGAAATCTGAACTACTGGTCCAGGTTGACGGTGATCTGTGTTAGAGCATGGATAAGGATGAAGAAGAAGGACTGCTGCCGCTGGTGCCTGATGCTACCGCTGGTGCTCTGCTGGTGCGCGTGAGGTGCACGGGGCGTGCGCGTCTGGTGCCTGGTGAGGTGCCCTGCTGGTGGTGCACGCTGGTGCACGTCTGGGTGCACGTCTGGGTGCACGTCTGCTGGTGCTGCGTGACTGCTGGGTGCCCTGCTGGGTGCACGTCTGCGTTTTTCTTTTTCTGTTCTCTCCTTTGTTTCTCGCCAACTCTTGTCTGCCCTTTCTGTGGTGTGATGTGTTTGCCTTTTGTGGTATGTCTTCCCACTAACTGTGGTGTGACGTGTTTGCCTTTTGTGGTGCGTCTTCCCACTAACTGTGGTGTGATGTGTTTGTGTCTTCCCACTAATTGTGGTGTGATGTGTTTATATATATCAGGAGAGGCCGGTTGTGGTTATATACTGAAGATGGAGGGTATGGTGCAGGAGGGTATGAAGCTGCCGGAGGGGGATATCCACCGTACGGGGATGGTGGATATCCCCCTGGTGCTGGATTTGGTATGGTATTTGATTCAGTAATAATGCAGCGGATTTGTGGTTTTCAGAAACAGGATTGAACCTGCTCTGATACAACCCTCCTCCTTATTACTCAGGAGGAGGGTTGTAGGAATTCAGGATCCAAAGGTTGTAGCAAGTTTAAAGGATTGAACCTGCTCTGATACCAAGATAAAGAATAATTTGATTTGTGTTTCAATGTCTTATAATTCATTCACCCCTCAAGAGGTATTTATAGTGATACAAGAGTTAGAGAGCTATTCTAAACGTACAAGGAAAATGATACCCGTAATTACAAGGTTTCCTACTAATATTAGTAATCCTAATTTGACAGCTTTTCTACACGTAGCCTGTCCGGCCGCACAAGGCGAGCGTGGGCGAGGCTAGAAGCCAGCACTACTACACAGCCGGACAAGCAGAGAAGAGGCAGTCGACAATGTCGAAGGTTTGAGTGGGTGAGGCGCCTTCTACGTTTAGGAGAAAAAAAGGTTTGAGCTCATTATTCTCCTACTAACTTAATTTAGTTATATGTAAATATGTAAAATAAATATAGTAATTTATTATTGAACTTTTTACTCATTTAACTAGTTATTTTATTTAACTAATAAAAAATGAGTGTATGATATATATATATATATATATATATATACCGTAAACAATCTCGAATAAGAATAACCGCGACGTGAGGTGTCCTGGAATTGAGGTGTAAACCCACACAAATTCAATCCCCACTATCAATAATCTCTCATTGGTGGGTAATCTGTAAAATGTCATGGGTCTTCGGGTCACTGAGTGAGGATGTAGTCTACTTGGAGCATGTCTACCGACCTCTAACGGAGGGTGCCACATCTCTTTAAATGTGAGTGAAATCCTCCCCCAGTTGTAAATCCGACAACCTTCAAGCCGAGATTACATGTTTGCTCTGACTCTGATAATATAGGGAAGTCTCCCTCTTACCTAACTTTTTCATGTACAAAAAAAGAATAAAGAATAGCCGCGACTTGAATGACACATATTCAGTAATGCAATGTTCACTAATATTATGAGGTGTGAGATAAAATATTCTTCCTGCTACTAGAATAAACCTGAATTAGAGAGACCATTACCGGGCTTGAATGATGAAACTGAAGAGGTTGTTGGAAGTGCTACTATAATGATCTTTTTAGTCCTTTTGAAAACACTATTTTCTTTGCTCATGTTTATTTCCTTTACCCTTCATGGGTCTCTTTAAAACACAACAGGATCAATTATTTCAGGCTTTCCGGTATGGACCTCCATTCCCAGCATTAGTGAGGAATCATGTAGTGAATATATTCAAAATCTACCTTCATAAACATAAAACTCTCTTTCATCAATCATTCAATTGACAATAGCTGTAATCTGTGATTAAAAGCCTGAAGGATTTTTTTGTTTAAATCAAGTTTTCTTCCAATGCTAAATAAGTAAAATTCCTTAATCTCTTATATCAGCAAGAGAAATGTTCACTTGGCAAGAGGTATTCTGAAATAATGAAATTTCTTCAGTTCCTCAGTCTATTAAGATATCAGTTAACCTCAAACACAGACGCAGGGAACTACATTGTAGAATCTGATTTCTTCTATTTGAGTTTTTTGTGTAGATTAACTAACATACACAAATTTGCTTGCAGCAAATTGAAGCAGGTACGTAGAATTTGTTTATGTACATTATCATCTATCAAAAAGTTTCTACAGA
Source organism: Comarum palustre (assembly GCA_951800085.1). NCBI lineage: Eukaryota > Viridiplantae > Streptophyta > Magnoliopsida > Rosales > Rosaceae > Comarum > Comarum palustre. The sequence goes on along the minus strand of OX637573.1, from coordinate 11,092,351 downwards.
CAAAGTTCAGATTTATTATAATCCTTCCAAAGCTACATATTCGGCAATATGTCAGATCCAGGCAACAATGCTACATACATCAGTGGGAACAACAAATGCTCCATCTTGAGTTCTTGACATTAAGGTTAGAAAAAAAACATATTAGAGAAGGGCATTAAGAATTATAGATCATATTCAGCATACATGATGGAGAAACAGCCCAGTTTATTACCATAGATCAAGCAAGCATTAATATTAACTTGGATGCAAATGCCAACTATAATTGGTTTACATTACTAATAGGATGAACACATAAGTAAGAAAGAAGGCTCAAAATTCAAAATACATGCTTTCATGTAATTTGAATTTGATATATGAAGATAGCTCAACTGCATTGTCACTCTTTCTTCTCTTCCTTGGGAATTTCAACCTTCTTCTCTTCCTTTGCTGCCTGCTTGGCTGTAGCCTGCACCTTGGCTTTACCCTTCTTTGGCTTCATGAAGCAGAAGCAAGAGCAGCAAGGACACTGAAATAAGAACTTCATAGCTTTACCTTCTTTGCTCTCAAGTAGCTAGTCCTGAGAATTATTTCTTATGTGTAGCAAATGTTGAGCTTTACCTTCCTTTTCTATCTACTTCCTTATCTAACTATTTATGTTGTGTACTTTATTAAAAAAATATAAAAATATAGCAATACACACTGGATTCCACTTGAATCACTATCAACAAGGAAGATGCTTGCCTAATAATGCCAGAGCTAGCAGTGGGAGTAGGGTCTGTGGTGTTAGCTATGGATCCATGATCAACATAAGTTACATAATGCAGCTAACAGTCTAATACTAATAGGAACTGTTCTTAATTGCTTTTTCTAACTCCACAAATTCATGGCCTGTTAGGCACTACAGGCACAATATATTTCAGTGTCTCATACTAGGTTGATCAAACTGACTTTAGTGGATATGATACTGCGTTTGTGAATCAATGAATTTGATTGTTGAAAAACCTTCAAAATTTGGGTACTGGTATATACACAGCTGAATCGTCCTGACCTGAGTTCGATTCCTGCTTTCCCCTTCCTACTTGCTTTAAAAAAATAATAAAATAAAGAAAATAATACACAGCTGAATCAATTAGTTGAATGATCAAAACACCTCAAGTATGGGTCTAAATTTATTCCCAGAATGATGAAACAAGAATAAAGTAGTTGAATATTCTATCACCATGCCATTATGTTACCTTTTAATTTATTTAACCCTGGGAAAAAGTTTGGCAAAACAAATAATGCGAACTCATGGTGATTTTACATTAGAGTTTGACTTTGGGTCCATTTTGCGTCCACTGCTCTGGAGCAAAGGTGAAGGAGCCATGTGATTGTGAATCACTAGAGGAGAGAATGCATTTGACTGATCAATTCAGTTGTCACTATCACTACCTGATGGCCACCTATCTATAACCATGCATGTTTTGGCTCCATGGGGTCAGAACTCCTTTGTCATATGCCTCTGTATCAAATGCCAGGAATGTAGAAGAATACCTCCTAGCCATATCAAGAGAATGCCGATGTATCAGCTACAGGCTTGTGAAACTTTTATGAAAAGAAGGCAATACAAGCTATACAATCAGTTTACAGGCTTTAAAAACATTCTTCTATCAATTCCCCCACTCTACGTGGAAGAATGAAATTTTACCAAGGTGATGTGACAACATTATAGTCACTTATTGTTTGATATTTGAGTTTAACTAAAATGTGTGGGTATGATCCACATTAAGCATGTGAAATTTCATCGGATGGACTGGAGAACCTCTGCACCTATGATGTAGAGATACCTCTTTATTGAGTTCCCCGGTAATTCTTTCATTCACCATGATGAAGATTCATCAAGTTATGTGGCACAAGCACAAGCACAACCACAAATTTTAGTCTAAGACCAAGTTTCGACTAACATTGCATTCCTCCGATACAACTTTTTTGGAACGTTGGAATTGATGAGTGGAAAGGGGTAAAATCCTTCTGCCTAGCTAGGTAAAATGTAGACAATCCTCTCTGGTGAGGAAGTCAGCTGTTCTTGTCCGAGTCTCTCTACCGCGACGACTCACCCTCTGGGGGAGCCCTTGTCTCGCAACGACTCGCTCTCCGACTTCATCTCGCCTGAGAAGACCGTCGTTGCCGTGTCTCCGATGATCTCCATCTCTACTGCCCACTCAACTACTCAGCCCTCTACCTCGTACTCGTCGACGACACTACGAACCTGGCCGCCAAGGCGCCACTGTGACTTTGATGCTCAATATATATATATATATACACACACACACTCGCGATATTTTATAAGTTTATTTACTTAATTAAATAATGTGGTTGTATCGTCATTTTCATTTAAGTCCCGTTGGTTGAAAGGGGTGGGATTCTTCCAGCAGATGTTTGGAAGATGAGATTAAGTACATTGGAACTAGACGATGACATGAGAAAATGACTATTTCTCTTAATTGTAACAAGTTTATTCTCTAAATCAATACCACACAAAACCACAGTAGTAGCAACAAATGTACATCATGCACTCCAACATCCAATTACTACGGCTTTAAACAAAAACCTGATGCATGAGAAATCAGAAGTACACGAGATATAAAAAAAACTGAACTACTAATGTGAAACAGTAGATTAGAGCCACACTTCCTCACGTCTTCACTTAAGATTAGGTTAAAATATCAACACTCCCCTGCACGGGGAAAAGGGGAAGGAAAACTGTTTATTAGAGATAAACTTAAATTAGTTCAGATGCATTTGTTACTAATTAACAGAACTATGAGATATCTGACTAAGCTAGTTTGATAGTCTTTGTATTTGGATGGATCCAAAAGCCACAAAAGAAACTACAAAGCATACTCTGAATATGGATCAAAAGGTCCACACCAATGTTGTTTTAGTTCTGAAAGCAAAAAAATGTTGTTTTAGTTCTGCCTCTATCCCTCTACAAAACCAAAAGTAAATACATTCATATATAAAAAAAGATGGTTCTGAAAGAGCAAATTAAAAAGAAACTAATTGTAACTATTGTTTTTTTTATCACCAATTCCTATTCTTTTTTATCACCAATTGCAACACAACACATAACTTCAAAAATTTCAACACGACGCATAAATGTTGGAGGTGGAAAGGTGATTACCTTAATCGAAGATGTCACCCAATTTGTTGTCTATGACTGTTACAAATTTTAACACAATCTATTGTGCTATTTATTTACTGTCGCCTGGGAACTTCACCGTCCCATTAAAATCACACAAAATGGGGAGTTATACATACCTTAAACCATTATTCTGTTAAGCTAATACATATAGAATAGTATTAGTAACAATCGGAATTCGAAAGTATATATACAAATAATTCTGAGGTTACCACCATGTTAATCAAACGCATAAGAAAACTGATATAGATATATCAAAAGCAGGTATACTAAATTTAATTTTTTTTGCTCTATACCTTTTCCAATTCCACCATTCCTACGTACCCAAAAAAACAAAACCACCAAATTACACCCTATATATACTGAGTAATGAAGCAAAAAATCTTCAAAGGGGAGTCTGGGAGTGATAGACATACCGTGTTGATAGTGTTTGGAGCCGCTATGATTTCTTTGACACCACGCCCTTCATTCCAAGTCATCTCAACACTGCAATGCAACACAGAAGAAAAGGCATGAAAAAAAAACATAATTTTAAACTCACTATACAGACCACAACGTTTTTTCATGCAAAATTTAAATTGAAATATACAAATACCAACCTCAGTGATGATAATTTTATCCTCGTCCTGCGCTGCTCTGCTCCTCCTAGACTGTGGTATTTTGTTTTGTTACAGCTTCCTATAAACACTTTCCCTTCCAATCTCAAACTCTTCCCCAATTACTGGAACACCAAAAACACCTAATCAGCATAAGTATATTACTTACCAGAATCACTACCATAGTCACTAAGCAATAATCATAACTAAAAGAACCAGACTTAAAATCAATAATCATAAGTAAAAGAACCAGACTTCAAATCAATTACTTCTGAGAGTTTCAAACAAATAAAGAGAAAACTTAATTAAGACCAACTGGCATAAGAACAAAAATCTGAAAATTTACTTACCTGTCGTTCATATGATTGATTTCCCAGCATCCGTAGCCCTAATTATTTTGGGTTCATCTGCAAATCACCAACAACTGAAATTGAACATAGAAGGTCAGTAAGTTCTGTCCATTATACACCACATGCAACAAGCAGTATCACAATTATATTTGAATTTCAACATTTTCCCTTCCACCCCTAATTCAAATTCACAATCACCTTTCCCACTAGGGAGAAGATCAAGCTAGAGTTTATCCTCGTATGAAAGGACCATCGATTCAGGGGGTCAACAGTTTGGTGGTTAAGAACATTGGATCATGCATACGGAGTCTAGTTGGAATGAGGACTAAGACGTTCTGCAACCTTAAGCAAGCGGAGCAGTAGAAGATGTGAAACGCATTGTCGGTAAGTAAATAAAAATAAATTTACTTACTTTGATATATTTGAAAAGATTCCTTATACTTTTGACATTTTTTTTCTCATTCATGGTATGAGTGGGATGAAATTGATGAGAAGATGTTCAAGTGGATTTTGGATACGACACGGAGTGAAAGTGTCAGTCTCACAACATATACCAGCTGCATAGAGCAGATAACCCGCCGGAGGAGTTCCTTGACAAATTAGATCAGTGGGTCTTTCTTTACTAGCATTTTGAGACGGATAAGTTCAAGGTATGTTTTTTTGTAATATAACTTGACCTCTATTTTTCTTGTAAGCTGTAGCTTATTTAAAAATATGAAAAACACCAATAGTAGGGTTTGCCAATCTTTTTCATGGGGATGTGGGTGTTTAAAAGTACATTCCATTTGCACCATGTACTTATTATTGGGATTGCATCTTCAAATATGGATAGCTAATAGAGAAAGAACTGCAGAGAACCCTATAGTTTATATATTTATATGTAGAATCAAAATCGGATCACCATGATTGTCTGGCATGGGGCTTGTATCAAAAACAGCCCACACTAGTTATAGGCCCTGTTGTTCATCCTGCAAAATTCAAGTAGTTTTGATCACTTTATTCATATGCATATTAGAGTACATGCATATTAGAGTATATGCACCCATTTTACTCCATCAAACTATCAATCTATCAATTGAATTGCTTCCATCAATTACTATTCATTGCAAATAGCTTTTCTATGTCAGTTTTTATGCAGCAATGCAGCTCCATCAATTTAGCAATCACTATTCATCGATTCAATATTTCATTTTTTGAATTTCATATAAGATAATCAACCAATTAGCAAACGACACGTGACATTTTCAAGTGTCATTATCACCCAAATAATGTTATAGATTTTCGATAGGATTTCCGATGAGATTTTCGACCAACCAAAAAGTGACACGTGTGTTTGTCGGCCAAATAATGTCATTAGATTTTCGATAGGATTTTCGACGAATGACGAGTCGACACGTAACATGATCTGAAAATTTTATGATCTGAAAATGACCATAAATAAGCTCCATCACTCACTCTATACTCACTCAACCTTCACAACTCACTTTCAAATATTCGAAACACATTTCTTTAATTACTTCTCCATATTCCCTCATCACTACGATGAGCTTCTTTAGTAAATTGTTGAAGCAGAGGCAACAACACAGTCAAGAGGATGGCGAGACGATGGATGTCATGATGACTAACGCGACCATGTTGATGGCACATCTTGATGCTTCAGATGAACCACAAGGACGCGGTTCACGTCCGGGCCGCTCTCCTAATCACCCTAGAAATAGGGTATCTGGGGGGACAAGTCTCATGGCAGATTACTTCATCGAGCGTCCGATCTTTAGGGAGGAAGAATTTCGTCGAAGGTACCGAATGCACACTCATCTATTCAACCGCATCATGACGGATCTTTGCAACCACGACCCTTATTGGCATCAAAGAGCAGATGCCACTGGACAACTAGGGTTGTTACCCCAACAGAAGATGACAGGTGCCCTCCGAATGTTGGCGTACGGCGCAGCTGCTGATCAGTGTGCTGAGATATGCAGGAAGAAGAAGATCTATTAAATCCACAGGCTGCAAGAGTTTATGATGGGCCTGTGGATCATGACGGGGTACGAATTTGGTATTGTAATTTTATTTGGTATTGTAATTTTATTTGGTATTGTATTAAACTTGAAAAACAGTATCTCTAAAGACCATAACACACCTTAAAATGGAGAAAAATCAATTTAGATGCGAAAAAATCAAGTTTACTGGGGGTAGTAAACTTTTTACTAAAGTTTCCTACCCTTAGTAAACTTATACTAGAGGTATTAAACTTGAAAAACAGTATCTCTAAAGGCCATAGCACACCTTATAACTGAGAAAAATCAACTTAGATGCGAAAAGCCGAAAAAATAAAGTTTACTGGGGGTAGTAAAATTTTTACTAAAATTTACTACCCCTAGTAAACTTCTACCGGGTGTATTAAACTTGAAAAACAGTATCTCTAAAGTCCATAACACACCTTAAAATGGAGAAAAATCAATTTAGATGCGAAAAAATAAAGTTTACTGGGGGTAGTAAACTTTTTGCTAAAGTTTCCTACCCCTAGTAAACTTATACATAAAAAAGAGTAAGGCATACCTCGTCTACCAAATTTGTCCCGCTAGCCGCATGGGTTCTTGCTTTGTCTAAACATACATGCCACTTCTTTAGCAATTTCTTCAAACGTGGAAAACGTGATTCAAGCCCAACTTTTGTGCGAGGACCTTGTGTAGGATCTTCGGGATTGCCACACCAATTTTTGCAATAATCGTCATGAACTTTTTGCCACAAATTATCTTTGCATTGATATCGGCCGGAGATGTTGCAAGTCGATTGCCGTACCCAAGAAACACACAATTGTAAATCTTCGGAGGGAAGCCAAGTAGCCATTTGCAAAGAACACAAAGAAATTGTGAGGGAAGACAGAAGGAGATGAGATGAGAAGTGGTGCAAATTGTAAAGAAGAGAAGAATGTATTTATAGTGAAAAATTTGACAATTTTGTATAATTTTCGGTGGTTTAAAAAAAAATAAAAAAAATGACCGTTGTGGCTCGAAGAGCCGTTGAAAAAATGATCGTTGTGAGGACACGCGTCAAGAATTAAAAAAAAAGTGTCTGACAGGCACCCACGTGCGTGGGTCCCGCCAATTGTTGCTCCATCACACAGGCAATCACAAATTGCCTGCCTCTGCGATTGCTTGCCATTTTAGGTGGGCCAGCTAATTGCTTTTCTCCTTCTTTTTCAACCGTTGCATGCAAAGGTTCCATCAATCTGTCAATTTGTTGACAAATTGACATGATTTCTAAAGCCTGCTGCATATGCTCTTACTGGTATGTTCCAGCAGCTAGTAATTTAATACTGTTCTCAACATTGAATATTTACATTGTACTAAGTCTCCCATATATTCGGACAATTCTAACATGCTCTTCCCTAATATGAAACTCTTATTTTCTTTTCTCCTTTCATCTTCTTTCATCATGATTTTGGCTGCTAGTTAATTAGTTCATTTGTGCATACTGACACCATTCATGTGTATGCAGCTGCCAGTTAGTGTTTATGTTGGATTAATATACACTGTAAATTGTACATTGTACACTATACAATGTACAAAGCTGCTGCCTTTGTTCTCCTTGTTTTCCCATCAACCGGATGAACAGTGTACATTGCATCTATTTCCTATATAACAATGGCGGAACAGCCGTCACTGTTACTAAGGAGCCAGATTTCAGGGCGGCTCCAGCCGAGCCACCACATGATGAAAGATTTTTTTGCCCTCAATTTTAACCTTAACTATAAAACACTTCAAGGACTGGTGCTTCTTTTCTCTGTCGATATCTTTCGTCTCTCTCATGTTCACTCGCCCTCTCTCTTTAACTCGATCTCCCAGATCGGTGCTCTTATTTTTTCAGAATATGGGCTACACTCAATCGCTTAATCTCTCAGATCAATCTAGAAGTGGTGACGATGGTGGTGTTGATGTGAGGATTCATGTACAGCCGCCCCCTTCTCTCCTTTCCCAAAGCTCTAAGGTGGAAGTCAAACCGGAAATTGGTTCTGGTGCAGCCGAGACCAGTCTCGAAGGTGTGTGTTTACTTATTTTGGATTGATGTGGGGAAATTTTGATTTATGGGGGCCTGTGTTTGCTTTCGTGTCACTGTCACTCTCTATTTTCACTATTTAGTTTTCTGCAGAGCTTCGAAGCTAGGTTTGTGATTTTAATCATGGTCGATTTCCAGACCTCGACTCACTAGAGCAAGTGGATCTTCACACAGAAGTAATTGGTAATTGTTCGATTTTCAGGTTTTTAGGGATTTGATTGAAATTGAATTTGGGGATTCTTAGTTGTTAGGGTTTTTTGTATTTCAGCTAAGCTGGATTAGGAATTGGACAAAAACCCATATAGAAAACTTTGGAAAGTTGCTCAATTTATGATAGTGGTATATGTGTTTGATTCAAAGCCGAAAAATTAGAGGAAGTAAAATTTGTGGAAGACGAAAGTGAATGCTGGTGTAAGAGTCAGTTTGGATTTTGATGCTTGGAAGTTATGGAAGATAAATTGAAAAGTTGTATGTAATGGTAAAGTTTTGTTTTTTCTGTTGTACAGGTTGAGAAATACAAGGCTGCTAATGAACTAGCAATAGAGACATTAGAGAAGGCATGTATAAAGTCTCTCTTCATTTGTCTATGTATTAATGTCTATCTTTTATTACATTCGTGTCAATTATGCTTGAATTGATGAAGCCATTAGTTTTCTTGATTTCGTCGCATTAGTTGTTGGAATGAGAGCATATATAATGATGCATTTAGTGTATGTTTGATTGTTTATTTATAGTTTAAGGAGATGATTTTTTGGTAAGCCCATGCTATGTTCAAATCAGGGAAGTCTATGTTATATTTTTTTGACAATAAAAATAGAATTTCCTTAGTTGTATTAGAGATTCTTTTTAGTCTTCAATACCATAGAATGAATAAAAAGGAAGCATGGCATCTAATGATTTTTTTTATTTTATTATTATTTTTTTATCATGTGAAGTATAGAGTACCACTAGCAAAAGTAAATGATGATGGGTCATTATCGTACCTTGAAATTACAAAAGAGAATGGTAATGCTCTTTTGGTTACTGGTTCCACCTCCCCAATCTTTCTCATTTTGAGTTACGGTTGTTTCGGGTCGGGCCGGGCTAGAAAACATGAAAACTGAACCTGAACCACACATTTTTGGGCATGTTCAGGTCGGGTATTTTTCAGATGGAACCCGTCAATTTCCGGCCTAGGTCGGGCCAGGCAGGTTTTTAAGGATTTTCGGGCTTAAAATGAAAATGAAAAATTTCCACATTCTTAGCATTGAACTTCATGTGTGTAGAATGCTAAAAAATAATTTGTATATAAGGCAATGAAATGATGATATATTAGGAGGGGAATAAACTGATTACCACAAAATGTTGATTGTTTGCATACCGATGGTCGTCTCAAATCTCATTGTTAAATCATTATGGCATGTTTTTTTTCTCAGCTCCTTGAAACTTGGAGTTCAGTTGAATTAATAATGAGTTTTTCTTTTATCTTGATTTTCACCCTTTGATACAATTGTTTTAAAATATGAATTTACCACTTTACTAAGTAGTCTAATTGAAATCATAGTTATATACATGTTATTTGAAATGAAGAGCTCTAATACGGGTGCTTTAGATATTAAAACAAAGTTTGAAAGTTAACTCCTAGATTGTTTACCAATTAACTTCATTCTTTGAATTTTAGGAATCATACCAACGTATCCATCTTAACAGAACAATATTTTGAATGTGTAAAGTTACCACTTAAGATTTTCAAATATGATATTCCATTGTAATATAATTCCCTCATTACCATATATATTTTTAGTGTGATTTTAATGTGTTACAACTTTGACCTGGGTGTGGGCACTGAATTTACATATTATTTTATTTAAAAAAAGATATTTAGTAAAAAACCTCTAAATATTTTTTTGTACATACATCTTTGTTGATGTTTGTACATAAAAACTTTCAAAAACGGTTTCCATTCACTGCTTGCTTCTTTGGTTCTCTATTTTTTTTCTGATTCCTTAACATTTGCTATTTGATTAGCTCATGGTCTGTTGTGCATATAAATTTGATTGTAAGCATCTGTTGACTTATCTTTATCTGTTCAACAAAATTGGAAAATCAAAAGGTGTGAATTTTCCAACTAAGGTCTTGATGTTAGTGTCGATGTCTCATGTCCAAAAGTCAGTAATTTGTTTTTATAGTTTCAGGACAAATTACAACTTTGCTTCGGATTCTTCATTATATCATCACAAGCTATTTATATTTAAGTTGAAATGACTGCCTCTAATTCGAAAACATATTAGTTATAGTCAGAAAACGAGTATGTATAACATGAAACTGAATGGTTTGTAAATGACAAACTGAATTTTATTAATTACACAATTCCGACCCGCACTGGCACAGGTATTTCACCTAGTATATTCTAATAGTGATAAAAAAAACACTTGTATAACGCTACTGTTCATATCAAATTATTGCTAATTTGCTTGCTTCCAAACGGAGCTTCACAAATGGAGCCAAACCCTATATCAATTTCATCATCCCCACTCTTATAGATAACAAAGACCCAGAATGATCAAACTAAACCCTATTATTATTACTTCCATATTTTTAGAGTGTAATTAATTTAAATTATATCATGTATTAGAAACTCTTGACGGCAAACAAAAAGAACCGTGGTGAGAAGATGATGCACCATCATAGCGAGGCTTCTTCTATCATGTCAGGACCCACCCCGAGTTAAACCCTTTTAACTCAAAGTAAATCATGCGGGACCACTTCAAGATAACTTCTTATCAAAACCACCTTGAAATGGACAAACTTTCCTACAAACCAACTCAGCACTTCCATGAATAATTTAAATCACCTCCAACTCTTAAAGCCATCATGCTCCCCAAATCACAACTGTGTGTCAACAACCTATTCAACTATCTAAGTCGGGGTAATCAGAACAATCTATACGGAAGTGATACCTAAATAATCTTGTTGTGACAGCGGATTAATTGACTATGCCTCGACTTCTGTACGCACGACCTCCTCTCAGGAACCCTGTAACACTGGGCAATTGAAAATGAAAAGCATAGGGGAAAACATTTAAAAACATTAGCGTGAGTGGGCAAAAATCAAATATGAAAAGGTAAATATCTTTTCATGCTCTCCCTTTGATTTTTCTAAAATCCACATGCACGCAACTCAAAGAAAACGATTAAATTAAATACATAACAATTCTCTTGGCTCAAATCCATAATTAAAAAAGAGTGGGGTATAAGTTTCACTATGACCACGAAAAAATAACTGACCAGTTCTTATCTTCGAGAGGGTCTATTGACCAGCTCTATTGGAGAAAGTCCATTGACATGCTCTATTCGGAAGGGCCCTTCTGACCAGCTACCACCGAAGAGAGTCATGACAAGCTCTATCCGGGAGGGTACTTCCGACCAGCTACCACCGAAGAGGGTTTGACTAGCTACCACCAGAGAGTGTACCATCTCCATCTAGAGAGGGCCCATGCTAGCTAGCAATACATATATACATATACTTGAAAATCCTTAAAAATCTCATGGTGAATAAATCAAAATTTAAGTCAAAACACCCATAACTTTTTCCTAATTACATTGGATTTCAAACTTTTCCAGCCATCCTAAACCGGTTCCCTGACTTTACTTTGAATTGTTAAAATCCAAGGGCTAAGTTTCCCATTTTAAAATATCATCCCCCTCCATAACCCAAAATGGTGATAACAATTAAAAACCATAATCCGGGAAAAATCATTTAAAACTCACTAGAAAGGTAGGTACCTCTTTCGCGGCTCACGTATCTTTGAAAAATATTAAATTCCTAATTTTTCCCAAAATCACCATAAAAACTCAACATAGAGGAAATTCTCATAATTAAAAGAGAAACTTAATAAAAATCTGTTGCATGCAATATATTTAAAATAAAATTCCACTCACAAACTTAGGCCTTATCCTGACGAAAACCCAAATTTCGTCCAAGAGAAGTCTCCATAACACGAGCCTTTTCGCGTCATGTTCCATAATTAATATTAATTTTCTGGACTTTAGAATAATAATTAAATAACATAGACGTTCACATTTGTGAGCGTACAACTCGTTTATCGTCTCCACACTTCTCAAATTGTCAACTAAAAATCTCCGACCTTAACCAATAACTTATAACTCTTTAAAATATTTCTTAAACCATAACCGACAATAATCGATGGCAGGAATAATATTTTATTATCCGTCAATAATACTAAACTTAAAAATTCCAAAACATAAGTAAAACTCCTCCAAAAAATACCAAATTTAAACCATAGACTCCTCTCATTTTATACTATTTAATGGGCATGAAAAACTGTCCAAAAAATGGCAGCACAGTCGCCGGCGGCCGCCTGTAGAAATTCCGGTAAACATTCCGGCGACCTCCAATCACCACCAAATTTTAACAGTAGCTTCGTCTCATCATTTGGAACAACTTTCTAGTTCAACTTGAAGACCAATTCGGTCTCTAACTAGGTCAATAGAAGGAAAATGTAAAAATTCGAAATTTTTAAACTTCAAATCTTTGATTCTCCTTCCACACTCCAAATCAATCCACCAAACTTTAGGGATGAGTAGTACTCCTAAAACTCATTCTAATCATATAAAGAACTCCCCAATTAGTCGCCTGAGGAGGGAGAATTTTGATCTAGAACTCCTACTGTACACTCGGCATTCAACATGGAATTTCTCTCAAACCAAGGCGAGATAGGTCGAAAGACTTTCCTAGAATTGAACTAGACTTAGAGACGGTCATTTTGAGACCAGTGCGGAGACGTATGGCGGCTCGATGGCGGTGCGATGGCTGCTGGAAGTTCCGGCAGGGAGAGAGAGGTCAGAGAGAGAGAGAGAATGGACTGGGTGAAAAATTTGATTCTTCATCTCGGTAACTCATATTTATAGTCATTTTATCGCGCAGTAACTTTACGTTTTTGCTTATAGTTTTTACATACGAACTCTGATTTAAGCGTGGTACGTGTCCACAAACTCGTATCGACGTCCTCTATGACTTTCATGAAGACATTTTTTCCAAATTCTGGACTTTACAAAAAGTCAAATTTACGGTCAAACGGTTACCTTAAATGGTAAAAGACTAAAGTGACAAACCGTAAAATAATTCTAGGATCAGGATGTGACATATCATCTACTTGATGGAGGATCTGAGAAAACAAGGTGAGCCCTTACCGATCATCAAAAAATTCGAGAAGAGATATGTGAGACCCGGTGATGAAATGACGACCAAGAAGTACGTAAATGTATTTCCTTTAATGATTTCTTTAATTATTTAAGTAGTCCACTAAAAGTAAGATTCATGTTGTTGGTGGTAATGGCACGAAGATATTTCAGTCAAGTAGGTTGAATTTGTTAAAGGGTTTGCAATCTACGTTTTTTTACACACTTGCATAGCTTAATCATCCACAAACAATACCGCAGATCATTGTACTAGCTAGCGGCTTTTCTCCTCTTTCAACTCTGCCTCCACCACCATATAACTATGCAACTTATTATGTAGTTTTGTTGGTTTGATGCATTTCATGTTTTTGAATTTTCATACATTGTGATCATCATACATGCACACGGGATTAATATGTTAATAAATCAAATAATTGAAAACAATTTGATCCATGCGTAGGTTATACAATATTAGTAGGTATATTGTGATTCTGATGACTAAAATTCACAAATGACAATTCGACCGTCTAATATGATCATTATGACGAAACATGTCTATGATATAAAATTCAACTTGATCCGACAACGTTAAAGACTTGATTGAAACGGTCAACCCTAAGTTATCGTCACTTATCACATGAAAACACTCATATCTACATCTATATGTTGTAGTTTGATAGAACCTTCCACACAACAAACTCTCACGTGGATGAGACATAACATCCAATATAAAAATTTTGGGATATTTACCTCTCGACGATATGGCTCCCCATATGGAATAATAATGGTAAATAGGGTTGACCGCTTTGATCGGGACCCAAACATTTTCCGTTTAAAGTGATTGTTCTACCATAGTAGTATTTCATTATAACGAACACATCATATTTCACAAGATTTTTAAAAATTTTGCTTCATCTGTATAGTTGGTTTAAAAAGTTGTACACTTCCATATAACCTATACTACATTAGTAGGCACGTTATTAATTGAATGGCTAAAATTCTCAAAATAAAAATTGGACCATATGATGTGTTGATTATAGTTAAATATGAGTGTGGTAGAAAATTCAAATCAATTCGGTAAAATTCGATGCTCAATCTAAGCAGTCAACCCTAATTCAACGCCAGTTATCACACAAACGTTATTACCTATACCCCTTAGTGACCTAGTTTGGTCAACTCTTCCACACTAGGCACGTTGTGATTTCAATGGCTAAAATTCTCAATATAAAAATTAGACCGTGTGATGTGTTCATTATAGTTAAATATGAGTGTACGTTGTAGAAAATTCATATCGATTTGGTAAAATTCGAGACTCAATCGGAACGGTCAACCTTAATTCAACGTCAATTATTGCACATAAACGTTATTACCTACCCCTTAGTGAACTAGTTTGGTCGATTCTTCTGCACATAACACTCTCACATAGATGAGATGTAACCACCCAAGTAAAAATTTTAGAACATTTACCTCCTGATAATAGAGCTCCCCACAAAGAAACATAAGCGTAAATAGGGTTGACCAGTTTGACCAAGACCCAAACATTGTCAGGTTTTAGGGTTTAGGATGTGTGGTTATTCAAGTAGTATTAGTCAATACCTTAGATCTAGATGAGTATGTGGGATGCTACTGTACCTTTGGTAGTAGCACTAACTATAAAATTATCAATAACATAAGGTTCCTAATCATGACAGTGGCACATTTATATTGACAGTAGCATATTTCTATCAGGTGCTACTTTGCTACTTGGAAATAGCACATATTTCTGGTCGACAATAGCAGAATGGTGTTATTGTGCTAGTAGTAGCATACATTTTTAGTCGATAGTAGCAGTTGATATGTAATGAATGGTATTCTGGTAAAATTGTAGTGACAGATGACATTTGTCATAATTTGTTAATATTTATCCTTAAAAGCGTAAGATAATATATAGATGATATATTTGTAAACTTAAATTTGGTTAGTAACTAAAATGTAGTTTACTATTTTTTTTCTTAAAATAAGGTGTTTGTATACCTAGTTGTCGGATTTCCATATGAAAAGAAAATCTGAAAAGTTTTCTTTGGAATCCAATGCTAAGTCTATTTCTTGCGCATTGATGGATCTAAAAAAGGATTGTCGATGGCGGAAAGATGATGGAAAAGAGAATGCGATAAAAAAGCTGTTTGAGGAAAGAGCCAATATTAATGCTTCAACTAAAATTGCCGTTTGTGAGAAAAAGACTGAATATCATCACCAAGTTCATCATCTTGTATTGAGAATCATATGCAAACATGGAGTGCAGGATGTGCTTTTACATGCAATTGGCCAAAACATTGGGACCAACTAATTCCAGGTTGAGAATGACCTAGTGATCGATCCTCCATTTCATCGCGCACTTGTCTCATTTCTTTTGTATGTCGAAGAAAGAACACCCTCCTTTCCAGCCATAAACTGTTCTGTGCTTTATTCGAATTGTTACAATAGTTTTGACCCAGTTCATAGATTGGTTTACGGCCTTACGGGATAGAACAGACTCGTGATAAACTAATTAAGCTACTTGGAATTGTTGGAAAGAAATATCTCACATTAAAAAATAGACAAATAAAGTGTAACTTATAAGTGGATGAATTGTATCTAATTGTACCGAGACCTTTTGTGATTAAAACTCAACACTTTAAAGGTGGTTAAGTTGAGACAGTATCGGTACAATAGTGATCCACGGACCACGTTTGTCCCAGTTTAAGTTGGTATCAGAGCCGGTTCCTCTTCAATTACTTCTCCCAGCATAACGGAGGAAAGTCTCCTAACATAATGGGCCCAAATTGGGTTCATCGAAAAACCTTTGGCTTCATATCATACCAAGTACATGTAGTAGGTCTTTGACCGCATATCTTAATTTCTGAAATAGAAATTGAACCAAATCATATTCCGAATCAAATTACCGATTTCTGATGTGAGAATTGGATCAAATCAAATTATACATGCATACCTAAAAGTTAGGTTACACGTGAGGAGAAGTATTGGAGAGAAAAAAAATCACACATCAGAAAATGGACAAATAAAATATAACTTATAAGTAGATAAATTGTATCCAATTGTACCAAGATCTATTATGATTAAAACCCAACACCTTAAAGGTGATTAAGTTTGGACAATATCGGTACAATGATAATCTACGGGTTACGTTTGTCCCAGTTCAAATGGAATTAGCTTTGTCTGAACAGAACAAGATGATAAATAGAACAAAAAGAGCTTATATGTCAAAAACCAATTTACAGAACTGTCCGATGTGAACATTTTGGAATGGAAGCAGAGGCGGAGGCAGTAAGGGGCCCAATGGGTCCCTGGCCTTACTGATTATTTCACACCAAAACTTAGTTGATAAATACTGCATGAGTGCGCCATGGATGAAATCACTTACATATATATATATATATATATATAATGAAACTGAAAGTGGCTATATATTTAGACCATAATGCATTTCAATTTTAATTTCACCCATTAGAATTATTTTAGTTGTAAAATATAATTCTTTTACCCTTTTTTTCCTATGTCTTTTTAGTAATAAAATATGATGTCCACTACAAATGTTTTTTTAAAGAATATTTTAAACATACAGTTGCGACTATATGTGTAGCAAGATTATTTCTTGCTATAAATATTGTAATGACTCGATTACGCAGTCGGATGAGTGACTATTTTATGAATAATTGTTTGATTCATATATCGATAATAATTTTTTTTTATTATTATTATTATACTCAATGAGACTATTACGCAACAATTTAAACTCTCGTCAAGAACAATTATCATTGAAATATATATATATATATATATATATATTATTTTTAATTACTATTATTATTGTTGTTTGCCCCATTAACTTAAAATTTCTGGTTCCGCCACTGAATATAAGTCGAGGCTTTAGGGTTAGAATATCCATTAACTTGGAGACATGAGGTTAGAACTTCAGGTTATGACGATTAAGTTTGACAGAAGCAGGTTGGGCAAAGAAGTTCAGTTTTAGGGTTTTAAGCCAAAGGGTTAGCAACGTTGTGGACTGAAAACAATTCCCATACCTATCCAATTAATCTAGTCGAATCCAATGCCATCCACTTTGACTGATCGATATATCGAAGTCTAGCGCAATCCTCTGAAATCCATATTAGCTAATAGCTATGGCGTTTCAAATTAATGGATTCTCTTTTGGTTTTTACATCACAGAAGAATGATGATATTTCTCGAAAGACAGATGCTACAAGGCCGTCCCTCCTTGGAAGTACGTACTCCATGACAAAGAAAGCTATAAAGGCATCTAAAAATTAAGCTCGGGACCAAAACCCAACTCAAGGAGTACCGAGAGTGATAGGGCAAAATGTTATGGCAAAAATAACTTATTGGTGCCACACTCAATAGTAAGAAGAATCTTACAAGCTATAACATACAAAGGGGACGCGGAAGCCAGTTAGGTGATCCATCGATGTTTGATCAATGATGCTGCACAGGACCATAGTGATGATATTTAACTTATACTGTGACAAACGTGGTCCGTGGATCATTATTATATTGATATTGTTTCAATTTAACCACCTTTAAGGTGTTGGGGTTTAATCACAAAAAGTCTCGGTACAATTAGATATGGTCCACCCACATATATGTTATATTTTATTTATCCATTTTCTGATGTGATATTTTTCCTCTCTAACACTCCCCCTCATGTGCAACCTAACTTTTTAGGTTGACGCGTGAAATTCATTCAGTCAAATTCTCACTTCGGAAAACAGATAGTGTGAGGTTACGATTTGTTTGTGGTGTAATTTGAAATTCAGGCAAGATTCATGTTTTTGTTGGTGGTGTGATTCGAGATTCAGACGAAATTCAGATTTAGTTTTTGATATGATTTGTGCTGATTCATGTCTGGTTGTGGTGCTAAGAGATATAATTGAAGATGGACCCGCTCTGATACCAACTTAAACTGGGGCAAGCATAGCTCGTGGATCACCATTCTACCGATACTGTCTCGCCTTAACCACTTTTAAGGTATTAGGTTTTAACTATAAAATGTCTCGATATAATGAAGTATGATATACCCATATATATATATATATATATATATATTCATTGTATGACTTGAAATTTTTCCTCTTCAACACTTGATTCCTGAATCCTCAAAACAAAAACAGTTTGGAGCATAATTGGTGAGTCTGCATATCTAAAAGAGAACAAGATTGATGAACTCCAGAAACTAAGCTCTGTCTTACTCTGCTGAAAGATATCATCACTAACCAAATAACAGGATGAAAGCTTTCGAAATATGTAATTTTAGTGGTAGCAATTAGCAGCATAGTCCCGATGTTGACATGCAAAGGTACCCACAAACCAAATTTAAGGTCTTAAATATTTAAAATATTTTTAATATATTTTTGAAATTTTTATTTTTTACAAACATCGATATTAATTTTTATATATTTTTAATATTTTATATCTAGCTTATTTTTAGTCAAATATTTAATTTTAATACAAATTTTGGGATAATTTCTCGATATTCGATAATTTCTTGATATATCCATCGAAATATCCATTTTTCGTATCATCAAAATTTTCATGATTACCGAAATTTTAGTCCTTGAACAATTACATACCAGGTGAGAAGAAGAATTATTTGCTATCTTCTAATTCATTCTTCCATTTTTCAAGAACAAATAATCAACTAGATATATAAAAGCTGAGGTCCACAAGGTACAGAAAACCCCATGAAATGCATAAACCATTGGGGATTTGAGTACAATGACCATGTGAAGTTCAGGGTCCTGTCGCATTTAGAGGTCTGCCTATATAGGTACCCTTTTCTGATACACAAGACATCCAACACTATAAGGCCCCGTACGTGAGTCAGGTTGCACCTTTACGTATATATGGCATGATCTATTGCGCCTCTACACAGTCCGTATATTAAGTTAACGCATCCCTACTTATCCGTATAGTAAAAATCTATATACTGAGATTAAAAACTTGGGTAAGGGGACTAGGGCTGGCATGGTACAGTTACTAAATTTTTTTTACCATTACCAATTATCAACCAACTATAATCGGCAAACAAAATCCTATTACCATTACCAACCATCAAAATCGGTATACCGACATGTTGGTACGGTACGGTACATGTTGGTACGGCACGGTTGGGCCTTGTACCAACATTAAATTGGGCCAGTTTTTTTCATGAAAAATAAGACCTGACCCAAATTTTTTGGAGTTCTCATGCTATGAACTGGTGCATAATTTCAAAATGTAATATGATATAATCAACAAAGATTTATAAACCAACTTAACAAAGTTCATACAAATGAATCATACAACCACAAAGTCACAAACACAGTTCAAAACTTTAAATTGTTCAATAACACATTAACAAATCACAAACATAGTTGAGAACAAGTTGTTGGCTTGCTGCAAGGCTGCAGTGTTGTTAGTCTGCCTAGTCATCCAACCCTCCGTTGTAGACTTGTAGTTCTTGAGTTCTTCTGCCATTAACAAACAAGAAAACACAAAAATGAGAAAGGTATGCAGCATTGCAGCAACCCATAGCATGCAACATTGCAACATATTCCAAACTTATATTCATCAATTCATCAAAAATCAGTTTCCCTTCAATTCATCAATTGCATTATATTCCAAACTTATATTCATCAATTTATCAACGCTGCACTAGTAAATGAAAATAAGTTTCCCTTCAATTCATCAAATATAATATCTGCGATAGATGTTGACAGTAGACTTAGTCATTCTAGGTGGACTTATTCAGTGCAGTTTCTAGTCCTGACCCAATGTGGCAAAAGTGGTGTCAAGTTGGATCTTTTAATACACCCAGCAGCACAACTCAGATTGACTGGATCCACAAGCAGTACAACCATAAATAACATAAAAACAACCATAAACAACTGAAAAACAAACATCAATAACTACTACACACTGTTTTGCTCAGAACTTCCAGTAAGCTCTATTGGGGTTTGTGCATCAAATACTTGACCATCATTGAAACTTTCTGCAAATAACACAGTTGCTTAAACTGTGACTCGCTACCACAGTTGCAAGTCAAGCAACTATACCTGTATTCCCATAGAAGCAAAAGAATCATGAATCCCAACTCTATTGAATTGATAAGAATTAACAACCCCCACCCGCAACTATATGTATTATCTACCCCATCAAAGTCGTCTTTGGATTCTTCATCAAAATCTAAATTTATGCTTACCACAAAAAATCTCAGCAGCAGGGATTCTAGTGGAGAGTATATTCTTCCTCTTTGTCTCTGTCTTCAAATCGACCTCCGGCGTCAGATGAATCCTCAGTCGCAGAGCTGAACGATGGTGGAGGAAGAGGAGGTCGGAGAGCTGTCGAGGAGACCGCGGTCGAGGGGAGGAGGACTGAACGGCTGTGGCGGAGGAGGTCGGAGAGCTGCCGAGGAGGGGAGATCGCGTCGAGGGTAGGAGCGGCGGCTTCACTGCTTCAGGGACTAAGAGAGACAGCGAGAGCTCGAGAGGTTGAGAAAATGAGAAATGAGGCAGTCAGGTAGCGCATTAGGTTAGTATAGGATAGACGGCTAGGATTAAAAGATCCTTAATCAACGGCTAGGATTAAAAGATTTAATATAATTTTAATTATATATATAAATAACAGTCGGTATGGTAATTACCACGGTAATTAAAATCTGTTACCATACCGTACTGCCAGAATGAAGTTGGTACGGTAACTGACTATGTCAGTTACCAACTTTATTGGCTCGGTTGGTTTTGCGGTAATCGCGGTAAATTACCATATCATGCCAGCCCTAAAGGGGACGATCCAGTGACGGATCCAAAAATTGTAATACGCTGACACTTGGATTTTCACAAATATATATATATATATATATATTATTGGCTACAAATGTCTGCACCAATGGTTTTTGTGCAGATTTTCATTTTTGCATCACTTTTCTATTGAATTTCTTCATCTCCACCATCTAGTATTTAGATAATATTGTGTAGATCATTTCTATAAAATTTCAGTCATTTTGGTGATCGTTAAGACCCTCAAAATCGGAATACAAATGGACGGACTGAATTCTGTGAACATGTACCGTTCATGTTTTTAACAGAAAAAGCAATTTTGATGGCCTTAACGATCATCAAATTGGCTGAAATTTTATAGAGATGATCTACACAATATTATCTAGATACTGGGGTTTCCATCTTCATCATGTTTGACTGCATGTTTAATAGCTGATCGTGACTATTTAGTTAAATCTTTTTCCCACTAAGAATGAAGCACTCCTTTGAAGCCAGTGGCCAGAATGTCAACAATTTCAGGTTGGCTGAAATTATGATTTGTGACTTAACTATTGGCGATCATGGACATGTGATGTAATTTGTTTAAAATTTCTTGTTTTGATAAATTATCTATATTTCATTCATATTTTTTATCAGAGAAAACTGAGAATTGATTACTCGTGATATTAGTGGACTGAATATCTATGGGTAAAGGACGCTCAGTCCATTGTTTAAATGGCTTTTTCGTTGGATATTTAATTCTGGATAATTGAAGGTTTTGAAATGTTTAGTTTATTTTAGAGATTGTACTAGAATCACTATCAGAAGAATTTGATGTTTCATCATTAGTGTGGATGACTGAAATATTATTACTAGGTTCAGGCTTTAATTCTTTTAACATTTGTTTAATTCTTTGTGTGGTAGAGATAGGTTTAATTGTGGGTTTATTATGGTTACTAAAGTGAACTAATGGAGGTTCAGATTGTTGTTGAGGAAGTATGCTTACTTTTGAACAGATTGTATCGATTTTAGTTTCTATTTTATCAAGTTGGTGACCAATCGTGACTAAACTTTTATTAGAATAATTATTTGTTCAATATTTTTTTATAATCTGGATCATATTTTTCATCAAGAATTTTAAATGGTGAAGGCATGACATGTGTGTGAAGGTGATCAATAGCTATAGTTTCAAATGGTGGATGAGTGGATGTAATTATTAAATTGGTGGTTTTCCATTTAGATTTAGTTAATGTTTGTACATTTTTTTTAATAAGTCGATATAATCTAGAAAAAATATTTCAGTTTGATTTTGAAGCATATAATGTTTCCAATTTTGAAATAATTGTTTTCTGTGTTCAATTAAAGGATACTGTTGTCGATAAAGATTACGACGGGAAATGTTTTTATCGGATTCTAAATCTTTGTCTAATCTGGTGTAATTAATTTGAAACTGGCGATTAAGTTTATTAAGTTAAGGGTAATTGGAAGAATAGCCTCAAAATCTCCGACTGTAGGGGTAGGAGAGGTGTCTCATTCTTCAGCTGGATTTGAGATGTCAGTTTCCACATAATAAGGATAGCTGACTTGGAAGAAGTGTTAATATTTTAAATTTTAAATTTTTCTATTTCTTCTTCTAATTCTTTGATTCGTAAGTTTTTAATTTCTCTATCGAGTTCGTTATCTCTTCTAGAGATTGATGAATCACTAATGTAGAGCCAGCGAAAGAATGTTTAGCTGAGACAAAAGAATTGTGAGATGACTGACCAAATTGTCTTGGACCTGAAATTCAGAATTAAAGGCGTCAATGATGCGATCAGATATGAATTTATCTCACCACTTGACGAGATACTTCCGGCTGACTATGTAGTTATGCAATTCAAAATGTCATTTGAAAATCCAAGAGACTTTGTATTTGGCAATGAAATGTAGAGTTACTAGAAAACGTTTCTCATAGTCTGAGATACCCAAGCTATATATCAACTGTGCATGAGTAATTTATAGATGAAAAGAAAATTATAACTAAATTCGTCAGCTAAAATCTTAGCCGATGTTTCTTTGTCGGCTATGACTTTAGCCGATAAAGTAGAAGTAGCCGTCGGCTATACTCTCACACTTTAACCGAAAATTTTTTTTATATTTTTCGTCGGCTAAAGTTTAAGACTAAAGCCGACGAAACCATATTGCGTCGACCATAGTCTGAGACTTTGGCTGACGAAGCGTTTAATATATTCGTTGGCTAAAGTATTTAATAAAAAAATTTAAAAAAATAACTATAGCTGACGAATTTTACTATAATTCGTCGGCTAAACATTAAAAAATAAATAAAAATAATATAGCCGATAAATTATAGCGAATTTCGTCGGCTAAATACTACTATAGCCAACGAAATATGACATATTTCGTCGGCTAAACCTTGAAAATAAAAAAATAATAAAAATACTATAGCCGACGAATTACGGTAAATTTCGTCGGCTCTAAGTTCATTCAAGCAAAAAAAACCCAGTAATTTCTAAATTACCATATAAGTTCATTCCAACCAACCTGTAAATTACACCAAAACAATTTCATATAACCAACAACACCATCAAAGGTGACAACACTTTTTTCATTAAAATATTTATAAATTGTTCATAAACACATAAAACTATATAATTATTTAACTATACAAAATCTATATCGTCTAAATTTATATCCGCATCAGGAGGAGGTTGCGGTGGCTGAGGTAAGGGTATAGGCGTAGGCATGGGCGGAGCCGGAAGTCCCTGAAGTTGGGCAGCTGAAAACTCTTGCAAGTACTGGAACATCTGTTGATGTTGTGCCTGTTGGATGGCATATACCGTGACATTATACTCTTGTATGGCGGCAGTATAGGCTGTCTGGGGGGCTTGCTATTCCCGTAGAATCTGAAATTTCACCTCTAGCTGAGTCGTCCTGCTACTAGTCGAGACTGTTTTTTTTTTTTTGAAATCTTGGAGTGGTCTTCTGGACCCCCTTGCCCTTCTTTCCTAGACCCCGACAGTAGAAGTTTTTTCCTCATGGTGGGAATGTTGTGCCCATGATCCTCGCCCAAACCCTCAGATCCGAAATGTCGATCCGGGACATGGCTTTGGACATCTCTTCCTCCTGCGTGTCTGGCCATGTCTCCCTCACTATAGCAGTCATCACCTCGTCACTAGTCTGCGTCACCTTCGCCTAATTAGATAGGAAAAAATAATAAATTAACATTTTTACATATATATAAGTAAAAAAAATTGGAAACGTAAGATGATTTACAATATCTTCCTAGGCGTCAGGATATGCCTTCCTGTACGTATAGACGTACCGGTTGACTTCTGGATGTTCCCTGGCTGCCTCGTCCATTAAAGATGTGAATGGTCTAAAAGTGGCATGATGGTTCCTTGTGTTGCGTTGCCGGTTTTGAGTGTTCGCCCGGGAAACAACCTTCAAAGGAAAAAATAAAATATTTAAAAACTGATGTACTTAATAACAATTTAACCAATTAATTTTTTAAACTACCTATTTATGAGGGTTGTTGTATTCTGATATCAGAAGCCAACGCTACTCGTACTCCCTGAACTAGAACTCAACATGGGTACCAGAACGTGCGTTCTCATGCGTAATTCTGTGTGTCCGCAGCTCGTTCTTCCACTCCTTATACCTACATATACCACAAAAATATTAGAAATATTATTAATATCACATACAATCATGTTTTTTCATTAACTTCCCAACGTACCTTCCCCCATGCACAACGCCCGCCTAGGTATTCCTCAGGTACTGGGGAGCGTCAAACCATACCTGTATTTAACCGTTTATTAGTTTAATCTTTTAATAAATCAAAAATATAAGACCTAATGTTATTGAGGAATTTTGTAAACTTACTGACATCGTGTTGTGAACGATCACCTTAACCTTCTGCGGGACCTCGTCCTAATCTGACCACAACATAGAAACTCTATCCCTAATGAGTGCTCCCACACGACCGGAGTATGTCTCTCATCTTCCTGCCCGATACTACGTTGCTATCCCCGTCAGTATCGATGACTCTCCCTGAGGTACTCACGGTCTTCTCGAGAGCCTTCTCTGTGATGGGACATCTCTTCTTTCTTGTCAGCTTGGCTCCGACGGTGTCTATCACAAATTGATTATTAAAATCGGAGAACTTTTATTATAACATTATAAGAAAACAAATTATTTATCTTTCATTATCTGAGGGCGTTGTGAAGGACGAGACGGGTTCCGTCTCAGTCGCCGATAATGATACCCTCGCAGAAATAAGATCCGTACCAAAATGCACGAACTGGTACGCCGCTGATGGAGTCACATACTGAGGCAGTGGATAAATCGGCGCCCTGAGTCATCGACTGCAGGTAATGCCGGTATCAATCAATCGCGGAAGGTAGAGAAGAGGCGGTAGCATCTGTACCCCAGATGACCCACCCTCTGAAGCAGTATGACCTGGAGTTAGCACCCGATGTATCTTAGGCATACGTGGTGCAGACACCTCCGTCTGGGTAGGAGGCCACAACTGCCTCGAGGACTGAGAGGTGCTCGGCTGCCTCGATAAATGGGTGGCGCCCGGATACCTCGATAAATGGGTGGTGCCCGGCAGCCTTTGTGGCGTCTCTAGAAGGGTCGCACGTCTGGATGTCATGGGGCCCAGAAACAACTTTTGAGGGTTGCTAAAGGTATCCTCAGACGATTCGGACATTTGGCCCTTCGAACCCTTCGTCGATCTAAAAAGGCGGTTCATCCTGTTTAAAATAAAAATTTGAATCAAATTAATGAAAATGTCATTACTATTTTGATAAATTATTTCAACATGTAATTTTTAATTTGTAATTTTTATTTTTAATAAAATTAATTAATATTTGTTATTAAAAGGTTTGTTAATATTTTGTTTACTAAAATATTTTTTTTATTAACATGTTTATTAAACTTAATTAATATTTGTTAATAAAATGTTAAACTGTATACTTTTAATTAAACTATATATTAATTTGCAAACAACCATATATGCATCAATATATATTGATTTGCAGCAATATATACAAATAATTCAAAATAATTATTAATAATTCAAAATATATATACAAACAATATATACATCCCTAAACCCGAAAATAATTCAAAATCTCTAAACCAATTCATAAATAAACTCTAACACTTGAAACCAATTCAAAATCTCAATGAAAACCCCAAGAATTCAAATTTCTTACCTTTGCAAGAGAAAGAGAGAGATGAGGCGGTGGAGGAGGTGGTGGAGGCAATGGAGGAGTGGAGGAGACTGTGGATGAGCGGAGGAGGCAGTGGAGGAGCTAGCGAAGGAGGGCAGTGGAGGTGAAGAAGAAGAAGAAGAAGAAGAAGAAGAGAAAAAAAATTAGGGTTTCTGTTCTGGGGGCGCTGGGTTTTGTTTATATATGTTGAAGTTTAGCCGACGAAATAATAATTTTCATCGGCTATTATTATTTTATTATTATTATTTAACTATAACCGACAAATTTATTGAAAATTCGTCGACTATACTCCTTTTTATATTCATTTATATAATGTATTTTCAATTTGTATGTTTAATTAACATTTTATTTTATTTACTTAGCTATAACCGACGAATTTTCAACAAATTCGTCGGCTATAGTCATTTTTATATTTATTTATTTATTTATATAATTTATTTTCAGTTTGTTTGTTTTATTATAATTTTATTTTATTTATTTAATTATAGCCAAAGAATTTTCAATAAATTCGTCGGCTATAGTCCTTTTTATATTTATTTATATAATTTATTTAACATTAGTAGGCATGTTGCGATTTCGATCTTCAAAATTCACAAACAAAAATCTCACCTTCAGATATCATCATTATGTTGAAATATGTGAATGAAAAATTCCGGACGGTCAATCCCATAAGTCAAACCCCTTAATGCACGAAAACAGTCATTTAACTGTCTAAATTACGTATTTTTCCCGTACCTTCAACTGAAAATAGTTTCAGATCGATGAGACGCAACCACTGGTATAAAATTTTATGAAAAATAACCATCGGAGATAGGGCCACCTCTAGTGAGAAAGAATAGAAAATTGCATTGACCGCAATTATCGGCACCGACAATTTACCGGAATTACGTGATTTTTCAACCGTAGACATATTTCACCATTCCAGTCATATCTTATTTGATGAATTTTTTTCATTTAAAGCTTCTACGTATAATTTGTTTTTGAAAATGAATATTTACTTAACACTTCGTAAGCAAGTTATACAACATTAGTAAGCATGTTGTGATTTCAATCATCAAAATTCACACACGAAAATCCAACCGTCATATATCATCAATATGTTGAAATATTTGTATGGGAAAAAATTCATCTAAATATGACAACGTTAAGTATTCGATCTGGACGGTCAGTCCCGTAAGTCAAACCCTTAATGCACGGGAACAGTCATTTGAGCATTTAAATTACTTATTTTGCCCGGACCTTCAACTGAAAATAGTTTCAAATCAATGAGACGCAAACAGATGTATAAAATTATTATTTTATTTATTTTCTATTAGCCGATGAAACATTAGTGTATTCGTCGGCTATAGTATATGGTTTAGGGTTTAGCCAACGAAACATTAGGGTATTTGTCGGCCAAGATAGCTTTACCTGACAAAATAAGAAATATGTCCTATTTTTCAGCTAAGAATTTTTTATCTGATGAAATAAGCTATATTTCGTCGGCTAAACTATGTTAGCCGACGAAATATGTCATATTTTGTCGGCTAAAACTTTAAAAATGCATAATAAAACAAGCTGTTTAATGTAAACCATACAAATTTCATGTTCATATATCACCAAAATTCAACAAAAATATGAATTCAACATTTGTAAACTATATAACACATCAATTTGTATTACAAATTCAAACTAAGGCTCGTAATTGGAATCATCCGATGAGTCTTTTTCGATGTTAGAATTAATTTCTGGCAATCTATATCTTTCCTCATCACCAGAATCTTCGTCTGTTTCTTGATTTAGATCAACATCAATAAGCCTTGGCTCTACATCACGAATTTGAACCGAACGACCCGCTTTAAAATTATTAAGGCGAATTATAGAGGAGTCAGGAATACCTATTACGTTGAGCTCTTGATACACAACATCTTCATCCTCGTCTTCGGCCTCTCCAAGTGTAGCCGCCCTGTAAATGTTTCGAGGGTGCATAAGGTTGACTACTTTCCACGCGTCACCCTTAACAAGGTCATCAAACTAAAACACTTGTTTTACCGATGTGGCAAAAATGAACGGGTCATCTTCGTAATAGCTTGTAGCAGTGTTCACCGATAAAATCCTGTACTGATCGATCTTCATGCTCTGCGGGCTGTTAGTATCAAACCATCTACACTTAAAGAGTTGTACTATCATGTCTTGCCCATAAACAAGTTACACCACTGAATCGAGAACACCACAATAGTCAACTCAATTCCGCTCATCATGCGTCATCACCCCAGAATTTTATGTTTTCCGTCTGTTGTCTCTCTGTTCACATATAAATTGCACGTCATTCACCATGCACATCGGATAAACTCTTGACATTATCCGCTTCATCGCTAGAAGTCTTAGTTCGTGTGACCAATTTAGGTGATCACTGAATTTGATATGGTTCATCTGTAACCAAACATTCAATGTACTGTAAAAATTGATATTTATGCAATAAAAGAGTCATGAATAGAAATAAAAAAATTACGTACCCAGCCGCTAAAATAGTTTGCGAACTCCTTGTTGCGGTAGTTGAGATCACCTTGAATGACTGGACAGTATAAATATTCAACATCTAGATAGTTAATCAATACCCACTAGTGGGCTATGACTAGCTCATGTGGTTGCAACTTGTAGAGGTCTGACAAAGTTCTATAAACTTTAACATCATTAGAGACTATGGAAAGATTGAACTTCGGTACATCTACCTATATGGTTTGTGGAATTTCTTCTCCAGTCCATCTTCTGGGAGGCACACCATTTTCTACAGTCTCATCAAATGCCTTGTTAGCGAATCGTCATTTGTGATCATATGGAAGAAGAGTACGGTGACCCAATTTGCATATCTTGTTGCAATGACTGCTGCTCCCCTCATCGCTAAGGCACTCTGGACAAATCTTGTATCCCTAACAACGTTGCCTGATAACATCCCACGAGCAGGAAAATCACTGATTGTACTAACAACTATGGCATGCATCTGGAACATCTCGTACATGTACTTGTCATAAGTGGGATGACCAACGTCCTAAAAAAACTTAAGGTATTCAATCAAGGGTCTCAAATACACATCGAGAAACTTTCCTAGATAACGAGCCCCAGAATCAACAAACTCAACATATTATATTCCTTGTTCATGCATATCCATGAAGGAAGGTTGTACGGTATCAAAATCTTCTGTCATACACTGTATTGAAAACTTATGTTGCCAAAAGGATTGAACCCTTCAGATGAGAGTCTGAGCCTCACATTTCAGACCTCTGACGCAAAATGAGGAAACTCTATGTCTATATGCTTTCAAGCCTTCCTGTCAACATGATGTATAAGCCTTCTGGATCTTTACCTCAGAAGAGAACGCAGTCATATCTGCATGCATGGATCTTGATATAGGAAAGCCCAACATCTTTCAAGATACATCGGAGCTTATGATGAGTGGTAGGAAAACGATGACCGTTGGGCAGCATCGAAGCAGTGTACTGTAGATAATCATGAACAGCCTTCACGGTCGATTTTGTCTCAACTTTAATCTTCATTATGTCCATCACACTTTCATGAACCGTCTTCTGACAACCGGGGTACACATGGGTCTATTGGAAAACAAGCAGTTTGTTATACTTGTCAATACCAGCAATGTTGACAACTCTAGAGAAGGGCTGCACCTGCTTAGACATATATTGTCCTTAAGAGCATAAACCGCTCTCTTAAGGAAACATATCCCTAATGAAGGCCGTTGTTAGATCTTTGGATGTACTACATGTCTTAGAAAATTGCCCATGATCATACGGACCTCCTGATGATGTTTCACCGTGATATATCCAACATATGTACTTCTCTCAAAATCCGTTACTCTTCAAGTGTTGTCATACTTCGTCAATCGCAAATCGATGCATATCGCTGCGACACTGACATTTCATGTATGGACAATAGAAAATTTTACCATATCTTTTGTCCCATTTTAGAAGCGAAATCCAACACTTATCCATATTCTGAAAGGATAACAAAATATATATGTATAACTCTAATTAATTAATTAATTAATTTCATATATAAAATTTCAAATCATTTAGTATTCTACAATGTACAGTTAATTAATAACAAATTAATAATTAACATATATATATATATACACATATATATAGTAATTAATAATTACATAACAATATTATATATCAACATCGATCATCATAAAATCATAATCAACATATCAACAACTTAATTCATACCATACATCAACACAATATTATAATTAAATTAATTAACATATATATATATATATATATATATATATATCTACTACTTATTAACTACAATTTCATATATATTATAAAATCAAAATCGATCAATTCAAGCACAATCAAAATCCATTAATTCAACTCAAATAAAACTCAAAATCAATATTATATAACTCAAATAAAACTCTTAAATCAACTCAAAATCAAGAAATATACACATATATGTACCTATATATAGCTCCACAAAATAATTTTGAACAGATTTCGATAGGGTTGTTATCGGGCCAGTCCGGGTTAGAAAAAATGAAACCCAAACCCGAACCAGGAATTTTTAGGCCGGTCCGAGTTAGGATTTTAGGCGAAACCCGATAATTTTCAGGCCGGTCAGGGCGGGGCTGGTTTTTTGGGTTTTTCGGGTCAAAAAAATTTCAGAATTCAAATCCAAGTTTACTAAGGAATAAGGTTTGAGAAACACGTTTTTTGATTATAAAACGGGTTTAATTAGATGTTTTTACGGGAAAGAAGTGAGTATGAGTTGGATACTTAATTTGACGACATCTACACCACCCCTTCCACTCACCGCGCCTCTACTTTACGCAACGTCGTCGCTCTCAGTAATGTTGTAAGTCAACTAATTCCTTTTTTTCTAATTTGATTCATTCCTAATTCAAGAGTAGAGATTGAAGAGTGAATGAATAGGATTTTTTTTATTTATTAGCTAGTAGTAACCCAAATACCCAATAGGAATACGACACCTAAGCTATCAATACCTACATTTCGGGTTTTCAGGCCGGTCCGGGTTTTAAGATATGGAACCCGACCCAGCCAAGTAGTATTTAATTCGGTCTGGGTTTAGCCTGACCCGAGAAATTTAGTTTCAAAACCCTACATGATCGGTCTGGACCGCACCGGTCCGGATTTTTAGGTTTCAGTCTAAAAAACAGCCTTAAATTTCGACAACACCCAACAATTTCGACAACATCCAAACTTTTTTCTCATTTTTTTCCCAAATTAGCTGCTGTCTAGATCTGCAAATATAAGGAATTTTAGCCAACGAAATTATATATTTCGTCGGCTAAACTTTTATAATTTCGTGGGCTATAGTTTACAGACTATAGCCGACGAAAAAAATTAGTTTAGCCGATGAAATAAAAAAATCGGCTAAAGTGGACTTAAGCCAACGAAAATTTAACTTAACCGACAAAAAAATATTTTGCAGGCCTGGTTTTTTTGCTCGTCGGCTATGCTATTTATGTTGGTGATGACCATTTGAATGCATGCTTAATTCATAAAACTCTATAGATATAACGCAAAAGAATATAAATAAGTATTTCAATGCAATACACAATATATAGATGTAAAAAACTAACTCAACTAACTAAAATACAAGAGTGACAGCCTCATCGATGCTACGTAACAAGGGTTGAGAAAGAAGAAAAGAAGACAATAAAGATGTATATCTATTTTGAGAAGATAGAGAAATTCATCTTTTTTTAACAAAAACAAAATAAGTATAAATCAGGATAGAAATTAAGTGGAACTCAACCACAAAAATATAGGATTAGTTTCATACAAGAGGAAAGAATTTAGGTGAGACTTATCCCCAAAATATTACAATCACACATAAGAAGTCTTAACTATATGTGGTAATTTTTTCTTCTCACAAATTTGGGTGGGACTTGTCTCATGTTGCTATATGCTAGATCCGCCCCTGGTACGGTCTTGTTCTGTTATTATAGTTCTCATTCACAGTAAATGATGCTATAATTCTGATGTAATATCAGAGCAAATATTGATACGAATGACTTAATTCTTAACTTTAACCCGGAGCCGGAGCGTGGCCGGAGTGATTCCAGCCGTAGAGCTTTCCCAGCGGGAAGTTCTTACCATAATACAACACAGACTAGCTGGTTTTGAAGTGTATGATCTAATTTCGAATTGGTACACATGAGCAGGAGTGTACTGCAATGATGAACTGGGTATCTTTCTATTCTTAGCCAATCGACATATCTCTATCCTTAATTAGCCAACTGATTTGAGGTTGGTTTTATCTAGTTCTACGTTCTAACACTCGTCATGGATCTATTTTAAGATTTTTTAACTGTGATCATGTAATTTGCATATATAGCAGACTGTAAATTTTACATACAATAAAGACATGGGAGTAAACTAGATGATTGCAGAGATCAGAGAGAAGGCATTCACCGTAGATTAAAGACCTAAAGCTTCGTCTATGGCCAGTTTGATTGAATACAGAAACAGAAGTAGTCAGTTGTACTGCATGTTAATTTACTCCGATCCAGTGCGCAAATTTAATAGAAGCACGCATATCTGCTCAGTTCTGCTCCTTGTTCACTTAGAACCCGTCATGTCTATTTCAATTAATAAAGCTTATTACAATCTGAACTACGTACATACGTACTCTACAGGCTTGTGATATATGTATGTATACATACACGTATATACTATTCAAGATTCAAGCCGTCTAATTAATTAGACCCATCTAATGATAAAGAGAAATTAAGCATATAATTTTTATGTTTATTTTTTTATCAAGTACGATAAGTATTTCATTCCAAACCAAAAAAAAAGAATGGTGATTACATAGATGACATGCATGCCCTCAAGTGCTCGATAATAAAGTCATGCTAGGCAACTCGAGAGTTACCTATTCACAATTACTATGGAGTTTAAACCAAAACAGAAAAACAACAAAAGGAAAAACAAAACTCAACAAAAACAAACCAATGCGAAAGCAAAATAAATAGACTAGGGGAGGAAAGCCCTAACCCTAATCGACTCCAAACCTTGGAACCACCCTACATAATGGGATTTATTACTCTAGGGTCTTCCACGACTGCCAGAATAGCCATTGTTCTAAAAGGCGCCGCCTTGCCCCACCTAGGCTATAAGCAGAGGTATGCTGCTTGGATTTTTTCCTAGGCGTTTGAGATAGGCGGTCGGCCGTACAGGGACCGTCAAGGCGGTCAAGGCACCGCTAAATCGAAGAAGGCGACTCTAAGGTGGTGTTGGACTAGGCGCGACTAGGTGAGCCAGTGCTTCCGAGAAAAAAAAAGGACGTCGTCGATGAGGTTTTCATGTTGTCCGGTGGTTTAGCAGTAAGGGACATTTGAGATTTGGGTTTGAGGGCGAGGTTTTGCAAGAGGTTTGGGAAGTTCGAATTCCATGAATGACGATCATGGAATTGCTCCTCTATGTGGTGCACAATTGAAGAAGAAGAGATCATAGGGAGATATGGGTTTGTTTGATTTTTTTTCTCTCTTTCTGGGATCAGAGGCTTCAGTCGAATATTAAATGAGATAGATGATGTTACAAGTTACAAGAAACGTGGACAAGAGCTGGTTTAATGAAATACCAATACTTATCTAATCTCAACCTTTTAATACTAATACTTATCTAATAAAATAAAATTATTATTAATAAAAATATTTTTTGTTGTGTATCTCTATTAATTATCCCTATTTTATTAGTTTTTATTATGATATTTATTAATTAAATGTGCAAAAAGTAAATTGTCTAATCCCCGCCTAGGTTGTCAAAGAGCTAGGTTATGGGTCGCTGCCCGGCTAGCACCTTTTAGACCATTGGGAATAGCGCTTTTCGACTCCGGTAGAAGTACCAAAGGCCCTGCAAGCTCCAACACCCTCTTCACTGCTGCCACCTTCTTCTTTCTCTGTTTCTTAGTAGTTAGAGTAATCTTCAACGTAACTAGTTGCACACCTCCTTTGG
This sequence comes from Comarum palustre, assembly GCA_951800085.1. Classification (NCBI taxonomy): domain Eukaryota; kingdom Viridiplantae; phylum Streptophyta; class Magnoliopsida; order Rosales; family Rosaceae; genus Comarum; species Comarum palustre. The sequence goes on along the minus strand of OX637573.1, from coordinate 11,057,997 downwards.
CTTATTCTTCGAACCATACGGATATCCGGGCTTTCGTTTCTTAGATGGAGGGACGAGGAGAGTACATGCAAAGTTGGGGAAGGTCAACTCCAAGACAAGACCAAGATCAACAGAAGTAGGTTAAGGCAGCGAAATCAGACCCTTGGGCCTTCTCCTTATATCCAACTCCATCAGGATCGAAGCATCTCTTTTCTTACATGTCATAGCTGTCAAGGCTGATGTCGGCATAGTCTAAACGTTGCCGACACAAGAGCTTGTTGTGTGAAGGTCACAGGTCCTTGGTTGCACACCAGAGGTTGTCCTAAACCTGGAGCCATCGTGAAGAGGCTACTGATACTACTATGGTACTTACGAACCAGTTTTAGAGAAGGAATAGGACTCTCTCCACCTCCGCCTGCCAGAATCGTCGTAGACATATCCGACGGCCCCTGACAGGCTCCAGAATTGTGTTCAAGCAATACATAGACTTTGTAAAGCCACACATTCTCTAGTAATTGAAGGTTAAAAGCAAATAGGTCATATCACTACCTTTTCTGAAGTCAAATCACATCAATGGAAAGGTCTGTTTCATCAGGAAGGACAAGTTGTGCTCAATACGAACCCTAGCCTAGACACCTGTCTCCAGATTAGAGCAGTCATGATGATTGATGTTCCCTAGTGTAGCGCCAACCATAAACAACGCCTCCTTCGTCATCAAATCCTGCGGTAGACCAAATACCTCCACCTAAATCGGAATAAACCGGATCGGGACCGCCGCCGTATTAGAACGATCATTGTAGGCGCTAGTGCAAACATAGCTTTTTCATAGAACCAAGGACCACCTTTAATGATATGGTTTCTGCATCCTGCATCCACAAATCGCAGAACATATCTCTCCCCTTGCGCCATGATCTGGAGCTTGTCCTTCAAATCCTAGAGAGTAGCCATAGTCCCCATGAAAGCCTTCAGAACCACTTTCTTCTTGGATTTAAGAACCTTGCCCACCGCAAATGAGTAGCCAGAGAACGCTGCCGATCCTGCGACGTCAAAAAAAACTCGTCCACCCATAGAGATAGCCATAGCGGCTGCCAATCGAGAAACCTCATCAACCCTTAAAAGTCTGAAACCCTAGAGGAGAGGGCTTAAAAAACATAATTTTTATGTTTGAAAAAACAAGATCATGGAGAGATGAAGACTAACCAAACTACTCGTGTTTTGACATGTATAGAATATATATTATTGTGGTTTTCAAACCCTTAAAAGTCTGAAACCCTAGAGGAGAGGGTTTTAAAAAAACATAATTTTTATGTTTGAAAAAACAAGATCATGGAGAGATGAAGACTAACCAAACTACTCGTGTTTTGACATGTATAGAATATATATTATTGTGGTTTTCAAATTAGAGACTCACAATCTTCGGTCTCTTTTTCTCATAGTTATTGTTCTTCCTTAACCACCTTTAAAGCTCGATGCTTTATATAAATAACGTTTTAGGGTTGTTTAAAGAGTTTTGCAAAATATATGTTCAGGATTTAAGGTCATGATTCCCAAAAAGACAATTATATATAGGTATGTCATTTTTAGGAGGTTCCCCACCTTGATAGGTTAATTGATAGAGATGAGTGATACATATAGGGTCTTTGGTACAGCTGTGGCTTTGAAAATAAGCTGCATGTGGCTTATTCTGAGAATAAGTAACTGACAAGCAAAGCTGCTGAGTGTTTGGTAAATTGGTTTTTTATAAGTGTTGTGAATGGAAGAAGCAGAGACAAACTGTTTGGTAAATTAGCTTTTTGAAAGTGCTTTGAGTTTGTAAATTACCAGTTTAGCTTTACAATATGTTTTTGCTATATTTATTTGATAATGTATTATAACATAATTGCTCATGAATCCTTATGTCTATATATTTTGTATGATATATATATATAGTTTTATAAATCATGGTTAGCAAGAGAATATTATTAGACACTATCATAAATATATGAATTACATGTTGTTCCATACATTAATAATAATTTATCTTTCATTAGCGTGAACCATAAAAATTTCATATTACCTTCAAACATCCCTATGACGTGAACTCATCAAACATTGAGTGATCATATCTCTTACTAATTCCATTTCTTATGTTTTATGATTATGAGATTCTTTTTGTTCATCATCATCCATTTCTATGTCACCAATGTTACCAAACCTTTCTGAAACACAAAAAAATCAGGAACTAGGACGTGAAAAGTTGATTAGCCATACAAACTAAACGAATTTTTTACGAGTTTTACGACGAGTTACTAAGGTTCTAACCGCATTCGGTAACTTAACAAGTTAACGACCACGTTCCCTATCGAGTTTTTCTAAACTCCTTAAATTTCTCATTTAAGGATTCGATGTTGTAGTACGTGTCGACACGAGTCTTCCGGTATCTTTAGATTATTTTTTGGAGTTTTCGACTATTTTTAACGAATTTCCAAAATTTCTAGTAATTTTTAATTACCATTCTGCTAAATAATTTCTACATTTCAAATTTACTTTTACCCTTCATTATATTTTGGACGTTAGATTTTTCCTAAGATTTAATCCTGACCGTCCGTTTTCCTATAAAACGGCTGAAACCTTTGATCGAGGTCAAAGATCCCAGAATCAGTCAACTCTTTTGCTAAAAAAAATAATCGGTCAACTCTCTCTTCCCTCAGCTCTTCCGAGCTCTCCTCCACCCTCTGTTGTCTTTGTCGGACCACCCTAGGTCACAAAACCACCACTAAAAGATTCATCTTCCTCTCTTCTACAAAATCCCTCAATCAAAACCCACATACATTCACTCTTGGTGGAGATCAGGGGAGGATGACGACGACTGTGCTTGATGAATTCCGGCAAACCTAGACACCGACTCGCCCTCTAAAGGGTATGTTCTTGTTCTTCTCTTTCTTCTCTTCCTTCCTATGCCCTTGCATGTTTGGTTTGAGTCCTAATCTAAAAACCCATTTTTTCTGTCTATTTCCAGGTTCTGGGTTCTCGCCCTTCGGCGACCTATTCTTGGAGTTCTAGCGAGTCTTGGGAGACTGGGTGAAGTGTAGAAGGACGGTAGAGGAAGCTAGTGAAGTCATGGATCGAAGAAGTGATGAGGGTAGGAGACGATATTATAAAAGAGGTATTAATGAACAGTGATCACTACTACAGTGATAGAAGTGCTTCTGGCTTTTAAAAGCTGGTCCTCCATGACTACGGCTTATCGAAAGAAGTTGTAGCTTTTGAAAGAAGTCAGAATAAGCTGAGTTTTCAAACATCCCAAAGTCTGGTGCTTAGAAACGAAGCTGCTCATAAGCGGAAACAAACAAGCCCATATAAGGTAATTATGTCGAACCACATCTGAGACAAATTATTTCGTCATATATCTTTCAATTTGAACTCTCTTACGTTATTTGTATTCACCGTTCCACTCCAGTTTTCACTACGTACCTTAAGATATTGGCAGAAAATGGAGTTGGTGTAGTTGTGGTCCTGTTCCACCTTTTTCACCCTATTAATTCAATACACCTTCTTCAGGACCTTCATAACTCCAAGTACTTCCCAACTTACTGAGTGAGAGCTAGAGAGCTAATAGCTTAGCTTTCATCAATGGAGAGGCAAACTTGGAAAGAAAAGATGCTCATCAACAAGAATGCCGATGAAGTTGAAGATGACTCGGACGAAGAGGAGACTATTGGCCATGGTAGCGGGTTGATCAGCATAAAATTTGAAGAAAATGAGAAGCACAAGCTCAAGACAGCTGGGAGTACTGGGAAAAAATCCGGATCAGGTGGTGGAGGTGGGTCGTCGTCAGCACCAAGTTGTCAAGCTGATAGGTGTGGTGTTGATCTAGGTGATGCAAAGATCTACCATCGCCGCCATAAGGTTTGTGAGTTTCACTCCAAGGCAGCTGTTGTGGTCGTCTCCGGGGCTCGACAGAGGTTTTGTCAGCAATGCAGCAGGTATTTGATCTATCATCCCGTTAACTTCATGCATTTTCTTCTCTTTCTCCCTTGTTCTTAATTCCTTCTAAATGATTTACCACTAATATTCTTTGATGGAAACAATTTATTTTCTACGAATCTAGCATCATGTTATCCATGGAAACACGCACGGGAGTTCAATTATTAGTACATATATATATATATATATATATATATATATATATATATATATATATATATATATATATATATATATATATACCCGTCTAAACTTTGTCACAGATAGCATAGGGTTTACAGCTACCTAACTGCTTTCCTGAGAAGATTATATTCTCTTGGAAGTGGCATTTTCCCCGGAAACAAAAAAAATATGCCCAGATAGTAGTCCTAGTACTTTAGTGCTTAGGCTTGAATTTTCTCATTAAATAAAGGTTTACCAGTGTTCTAACCAGATGTAAAATAACAGTTAGCTCTCATCCTAGTTTGCTGAATCATATAAGCAAATAATTATTTTGAAAAACATATATAGATCGGAACCCAGTCAATTAAACAAGGAGGCATGCCCTTATGCTTATATCATAAATAAAGGTAACAAGGAAAATTTACACAATCCTCGGCAGCAAAGCATATATGACTTGTTCTTCATGAAAGATTATGGAATTCACATCCTATATTTTACTTGGACTTTGCAGAATCCACAAAGAGAAAAAAAAATGTATCATGTTATTGTTTAGTCACCTTTTTAGAATTTAAGTTTTCAATGTTGTTGTTCTAAACAGGTTCCATGAGGTAGCTGAGTTTGATGAAACAAAGAGAAGCTGTCGCCGACGTTTGGCAGGTCACAATGAGAGGCGCCGCAAGAGCTCAGGTGAACCTTATGGAGAGGGCTCAAGCCGCAGGGGTATCAGTCATCAATACCGATCAGAGAGTACACCAGCTACTACTAAATATCATATGACAACCCCAGCCCCCAGGAAACTCTACTAATTCAAAGCATTTGATAATTAGAGTCTGCGCTAATTGTCTCTCTGCTCTCAGCTAGCTCCCTCTCTTCTGTCATCCATGGCTTTGTTCTAATGATCTACCGTATGACTGTTCCTAAAATATGCTTAACAATGAGACTAGTGTTCCTATTCGAGAGAATTAAGTACGTACGTATAAATTAGCCTATCTAGATCAGCTACAATCCTTAGATTGGTGCTTCACTGCTTGGTTTAGGTTGTTGCCTTGCTTCAGAGCCAAACAGCATTGGTCACTACATGCGACTGTGAAAGCTTTCACAGCTAAACCTAATTTATATGTGGTTGTTTTGTGATGTATGACGTTATGAGGCTCAGAGAATTATATTATTATAAATAATAAGGTAATTGTCATGTTGTTGTTAATAGTTCGAGCATCGAACACACTTAGTGATCATTTCAACAACACACTTAGAGGGACTCTCTAATGATGAGGAGCTTAGAATAAAACGAACTTTCCAAAACAAAGATAGCCCATATATATGCTGCATAAATATATATATATATATATATATATATATATATATATATATATAGTTTCGCTTGAAATTAAAGTGTGATTTTTTTCTTATTAGACTCATTTTTCGGTCATATTTCTACCTATATACCGTTCAGTTTGTAAATAATGATATATAGATTATTTTTGTAAAGTTTCATCTCAATTGATGATCATTAAGGTACCAACTTAGATTAAATCGATGAATGGATTATAAATCTATTAACTAGAAATGTTTGGATAAATCACAATTACAAAAACTCAAACGATCATCAAATCAGATGAAATTTTGCATAAATTTTCTATACATTAGTATCTACAAACTGAAGCATGAAAATGCAAAAATATGACTGAATTTTTAAAAAAAATTATTGATTCATCATTGTAAAGTACTTAAGACAAAAATTGGAAAACTTGGCGGTTAGTAACAAGGCATTCATCATATTCTAAGCATCATTTCTTTGCTCAGAGACTTCGTCGTCGGTATTTCACGACAGTTGGCTGGTATTCGAGGCTTAGCTGAGAATTGGAAACTTACCAATTGGCTGATATTCTAAACATAACAACGTGCTGATCATCTCAACTTGATTCCAAGAAATAGGTATCATCAACAACTTGGTACATGCAAATTAATGTTCTTGTTCCATATCTAAGTACTTGCCCTCGAACACGCAGGTGAATGATTTCAAATTTTGGACCTGGTCTTCTCCATGATTGAAGTACCTCTGTGATATTGATAACATGACTTGGTGGTTAAGCAGACTTTTTGTGGATATGGCAACCACTATGAGCTAGACTTCCACAATGATGTGCTTCATGCGGGTCATAGCAAGGTCCACTATGACATGTATTTGATTATATTTCATTTCAATACCAACTGACCACAGGACAACCTAGCTTTCTATTTTACTCTTGCTAGTGTCAGCTTCATTAGCTGTTCTTCTGTCTCAAAGTTTAGCTTTCCAATTGATGGCTTATCTACTCTCTGTGTCTCCATGCATGTCACATTATTTTTCCTCTAGAATATACTTTTGAAATTTCGATTTATTTTGGACATTACCAATTTACCACCACTAGGATACCCTAGTAATGAAGATGTATATCCTACTTTATTCTCTAATCCAAAGTAGCCATTAGAGTTAATTTAGTAAAGATTAAGATTAGGACACAAAATCTAGCCAAGTTCTGAAACAAGGAGTCTTCTCTGGACTCCAGAGAATTGATAGACAAGAATACGAAAGTAAAAGAGCTGCCAATTAAGTGGCTAAGTTTAGGCAAACCTCTGCACTTCTGCAGGATAAAAATCTCTTGATTGATGAAAAAGTGTGCATACATGTAAAAGGGAACACCACACTGACGGAGCACATTTCAATGCCGTAGGTGTTTTATAAAGACAACATATCTGAGACATTGTTAAACCAAGTTCAATCAGATATGAAACATGCCAGAGAGAAATTATACATTCACCGAAATCTTACAACTACACAGGAGATATCATCCGAGCTCTTTCTATTGACTGCCTCTTCAGTAAGAATCTTCGCTGCTGCCCGGGCATCCTTTATATTTTTTATGGCATCTACAACTTCCTGGTTTGTCATCACCTGGCATTAGATTGTTGTTAACAAATTTGAAGTTACATTCAAGGCACAAAGATACTCAAATGAAATAGAACCAAAAAGCTGGTTTCAAACTTTCAATATGTTCCTTTGCAGTGTGTTTATGTGTTTGCAATGGCCGACTTCAGTTAAAATAAACCAACCTTCCATAGTCCATCACTTGCTAAGACAGCAAACTCTGTTTCATCATCTATCATCTCTGACATCACAAAAGGTTCAGAACTTAAATGTTTCTTCAAGCTCTTATCACCGAATGCCCGCGCTACAGCCAACTGCCCATCAACACGTGGTACGTCCCCTGAATCCATAAGAATCATATTGTCACAATCTCATTACTACAATAGTTGAAACAAAGCACTGCTATTATAACCCTGCGGAATAGAGAATAAATCAAATAAGGTTGGTAATCTATCTAGGGAATGGAAGCCATACTGAAGGATGTGAGGTCTCAAATCTCAAGATAACTCATATTTCAACACTAAACCCAAGCTAGTCTACTTAACAAGTGATCAGATCCAAGTAAGGGTATATTCTACCAAAAGAGAATAAGTTGATCTCAACAAATTTCTTATCATGTTAAAGGCCAAGCAAGCACTCTAAACAATAGGGGAAAAAATTCATGTGTTCTCAAACCAATGAACTTGTATTACCTGGAAAATTTGACACAAAACCACCTCTGTTCTCTATTTCCTCTCTCTCCGTGCTCGGCTCATGATCAACAGATAGCTGCTTAGCCACACCATTCTTGCAGATAATAGCACGGGAATCCCCGACATTGGCTACCACAAGCTTGCGGCAGTCAATTAATATGGCCGTGACAGCAGTTGAGCCCCCTTTGCCCAAATCGACTGCTTTGTCCAGAATGTTAGTATCAGTTATTCGATAAGCTCTCCTGACTGCATCCTCCGTTTCTTTCCAGAAATCAGGCTAGAGGAAAAGAAAAAAGAAATGCAAAAGATGTGAAAATCCAAAAAGGATAAAGTCTTATCCCCCAATCAACTATTACAAGACCTTAATCTTGAATCATAGCATGAAGCAACCTGAAATTAATGTGAAGTTTCATGCTGCATATATTACCTCTTTTAAGATATTGTTGAAGAGATTATTCTGCAAGTATTCAGGAATTTCATGACTCAAATGCCCATCAAAGATTGCAAATAGTCCTAGCTCATGGTCTTCAATTTGCTTAAACTGTGCAACAACATAGTCTTCCATAGTATGATGAGATTTTCCCTTTACCAAGTGGTAACCATGTGTTATACAATGTGACATCTTGCTCTTTCCTTTGCCAGAGTCAGGGTCTGATGGACCTAAAACTTTTTCCTGCAATAGGCAAACTTGAAATGAGTTTCTCAGTCTGAAACTGATCAAAAAATTAACAAGCAACAGGCGATAATGCTGAAATGGCAACATCAACATCACAAAATGAGTAAGACAAAGCAAAAACTTCATATTCTGGGAATATAGCTTTCAAATTGCAAGGCATCAAATAACCCACTTGCCCAAAAGCATATAACAAACATGTATAATACTAATCCAAAACCCCAGGCCAGCTAGATAGAAATTAAAAATAGACTTAACCGATTGTCCAATTCAATGGGAAATATCACATTTCTGACAAGGCAACCAATACTTCAACTGAACTTAATTGTAAGTTCAGAACTAAAACCCTGCCGCCATGTTCCAGGCTTCAAGCAATTAATCAAAGCTAGACAGTAGAATGATAAGAATCTAAATGCATCATACTCTTTTTAACTAGTCTAGTCTTCGCTTTGGGTTACATTCTCAATGTTTCATTACTCTTCATATAATTGATCAAAACAGCAAACTTCCACTAAACACTCCTAAAGAAATTGACTTGCCTGATGAAGATACATCTCATAAACTGCTCAAAGTAGCAAAAAGCAAAAGTTGGGTTTTGACTTCTGACATGAACAAAACATCCATCAAACACAAACTAGCAACAACCCCAAACAGGAACAGTGGATTTTCAGATCTAAAATCAGAACTATTAAAAGGAAGAAACACATACAATTTGGGATTATAGTCAATCAACAAATATATACAACTTTGCCAATATGAGGTATTGAAATGATCAAATAGAAAAACCACCCAGATGAAGATTATCCAAGAAAACAGCAAAAAGGGCTCAAACCCATGAAGGGTAATATATCTCAGAGATCACAAAGAGTCCAACTTTGTAACAACCACACCTTCATCTTGTTGAGTAACTCCTTGCCTGTCATGGCTGTCCTGATGTGAAGCTGATATATAATATAATACTAGAACAAAAAACAGAGGGGAAGATTGGATGGAGGAACTGGGCACGGTGGCCTAGATTTGGAGGAGACGAGGAGGATTGACACGCTCTCTCTCGTCGTCTTCGTGTTTGGATGACGAAGCCGCGTTCTCTGCATTAAACAAACACGCGTTCGCGCCGCGACTTGTTTACTTTTTTTTTTATAAGAAAGGTTTCCTTTTTGGGATGAATTATGGGTATCTATATTTATATGACACGTGTAAATGATATGAATTGTTATAATTTATCATAACAAAATTTTGTTATGATGTGCTGGCCAACTGTAAACTGCATGCAATAAGGTCGAATGCAGGGTCAGGTTTAAAAAGCTCCACATCACATTTTTATTTTTGGTTGTTTGTTTCTAAGCCGGAGCAATTTTGAGAGGTAATTGGAGTTGGATCAGACCTTCTATTACCATCGTGAATCATTTGCTTCACACGCTCGCTCCCTAGCATATTTCTACCGACTCGTGCAACAGTAAATTAGAAATCTCTGTACAACAGTCGAGATTAGTAGAATAACTTGACTTCTCGACCCATGATAAAGAGCACATACCATCCACATCCAAACAATAATCAAATTAGTTAAAAAAAATTTGATATGATCTACTATTTAACCATTGAGATAACAAAATATAATAAAAATGAGTCTAATAAGAAAATCTGAAATGTAAAAATAAATAAAAATAAGATATTCTTATCTGAAAGGTATTTATATATACATATAGTGTATATATATAATATATATTCATATTATTTTCACATTTTATGCAAATAGTATGGGCAGATCTATCGATTGAATTAAACGAAATATTCTATAATCTTGATTGAAGCTATTCTCATAGGTTGCATTTAACAAATTAAAGTTCGGACCAGAATTCTTCTATGACCATCATGCAGCATTCGCCTTACTTTTTTCCTAGCATATATTCACCAAACAACCGCATTCGGTTAAGAATACATTCTAGTCAACCCTCCCAGGTATGTGTACGTTTGGATGGTTGCTGTAATGGAGGTTCTAACCCAACATGAGTTAGAGGTTTTCTTGGTCTCAATATGGGCTATGGAATGAGAGGAACAAGCTGTTGTGGGAAGGAGGAGATTGCAATCCCACGCATATGGTTGTTTGGGTGATGCAGTTCTTAGAGGACTATCAGAAACTCCATATGAAGCAGAAGAGCAAGGGAATGAGGCCGAGAGTTAAATGGTGTTATCCTCCGAGTGGGAGGCTCAAGATCAATGTTGACAGTGCCTATAAGGTGGAGGAGGGAACGAGAGGAATTGGAGTTGTAGCAAGAGACAAACACGGTCGATGTGTTGCTGCTCTTTCCAGACATGTTCAACATGCCCAATCGGCGTTGCATGTCGAGGCAGAAGCATTTCGAGCCGGTTTACTAATAGTCATTTTTCATCAATTGAGGGATGTTGATATAGTGTGTTATGCTGCAGTGTCACATCCTGATTCTTGAACTATTTTACGAATGGTTACTTTTACATTACTTTGGTCTTTTACCATTTGTAGTAACTATTTTACCTTAAAGGAGTCCTAGAGTTGACTTTTCATAGGACCATTAATTTGGAAAATTTTCTTAAGGTGTGTCGTAGAGGACGTTAAGACAAATCTGTAGGCATGCTATGCGTTTTAATCGAAGTTATTATGTAAAAGTTATAGTCAAAAAACGGAAGTTACTATTTCTGGAAGAGGGTGCAAAAAGGAAAACTTACCAAAATGATAAGTGGTAAAATCATAAATCACTCTCTCCTCTCCCCCAACTTCTCAATTCTCTATGCCGCTGACTTTCCCACTGTCGTCAAGCCACCGGAGACCGCCGCACCGGTCTCAAAAGGTTTGTCGTCGTCCCTACTTTCTTTCTAGACAAGACTCATCGCCATTGGAAAAAAAACACGACGAGAAGTGTCATCAGTACTGTTGAGGAGTTTTGGTCAGAATCTCTCTTCTCATGTCACCAATCCAAGCAACTCAGGGTATGATCGAAATGAAGGTCTCTATTAGTACATCAATCATGTTTGGTAGCTCGATATCTTGTGCATAAGGAGTATGATCGAAATGAAGATTTTAGAGTTTTGAAATTGAGATTTTTTATGTTTTGATTCAATTAAGCTGTTTAGGCTTGGAATTAGTCTTCAACTTCTTCAGAAAAGTTGTTTAGCATGTTGTGACGAAGTTGCTGTTAAATTTTGATGAGGATTGGAGGTGGCCGGAGTTTGGCCGGCTACGGCGGTGCTGTCACTTTTTAGATAGTTTTTTTGTGCCAAATAAATAATATAAAATTAGAGGAGTCCGGTGGTGTGAAGTTTGAGATTTTTTTAGCAGTTTTAGTTAGATTTTGAAATTTTCCAAGATCAATCGTTTTAACGGATAAGAAATTATTATATCAGTCATCGTTTATTATCGGTTAAGCTTTAAGAAATATTCTAAAGGCTCCTAAGCTAGTGTTGGAAGCCGTTTATTATCGGTTAAGCTTTAAGAAATATTCTAAAGGCTCCTAAGCTAGTGTTGGAAGCCGGGTTCGATTGTTGATAAAGTGTGACGAGTTGGGCAAGGATAAGCGAGTCGTATGCTCATATATTGTTCCTATTTTAAGTATATCCTTTAGAATCTTTCTTCTCATGTCACATTATGTTCCTATTTTAAGTATCTATTATATAGTGTTGGTAATAAATATTAATTGTGAAACATAATGTGAGGAGACTCGAGTTGAGGAGTCTATGGATCGACGATAAGCATAACCGTATATTGGAAGTGAACTTTTGATTTAAATAAAATGCATGCACCAAGTTTTTTCTTGATTATTTATATAAGAGTTTTGAGAGATCAGCATATTATCGAAAATGTGGTTATTCTTTTTCATTTATTTAATAAGACGTTATTGATATAGGGAATTATAGCAGCCCTCACCACCACAAGGTGAGCTGGGCGAGGAATATATGTATATAGCGGCCCTCACCACGAGGTGAGCTGAACACGGGAGATGGATATAGCGGCCCTCATCACGAGTTGAGCTGAGCCCGAGAGATATGGATTAATTTTTTTCTATTATTTTATTATTATTTTTTCAATGCATTGGCAATTGTTTAAGGCATGTATCAATATTTTTTAGAAAATATTTGGGAGATCATTGTTGATGGTTTTTAATCTTAAAATAAGTATTTATATTTGAATATGTTGTAGGGGGATGAATTATGCTCATCTTATTGATAGAATGAAGTCTTTTATATAGGAGAATACATGGGTCTCTTGGGCTATTACATGGGTCAATGAGCTATTACATAGATATGTGTAAAACTCTATTACAACATGAATTATTACATAAAGCCCGTATACAAGGCATGAACCAAGACACACATACATATCAAATATCCTAGAACACTCTCTCTTGTGTCGTATGTCTTCATGCCGGAATGGTGCTTGTGGTGTTACCTCATCAAAACCTTACCAAGTATCAAAAACCATGTAGGAAAACTAAATATTGGTCGAAGGATAAAAGAGTACAATACACCAACTATTTTATTGAGAACTCGTCATGTGATGCTCGCCCTGATGTGTACTTCAATCAGATTTTCTTGATGAATGGTGCATTCCAACATGTTTCTCAAGAGTAGATGTAAGCCAAGACTTAAACAAGTCTGCCATGATCAACTGCAAATGGAGATCAATGGTCTTTGCATGGTGCATGCAATGTGGCCTCGTTAAAAACCTTACCAAACATGTAAGGATTGAATATGTCAGGTACTCTTAGAGTATTCAAGTGATATCATTTACCATTTCATTGGCATTATGTGAGCGCAAAGCTACTTAGCTTTCAATGAATGAGAGGTCAAGTCTTTCTTTTGATTAAATAGATCACTCTCTTTTGGAGTAAATACATTGACTAATCATGAGAGTATATGAAGGTTCCACACTTCTTCAGAGGAACTAAGCTAATTGATGGAAATACATCATCAGTACACAATCCATCAACTTCAATACGAGATTCTGTCTTTCCCAAGATATTTTTCATTCCAACATCGGAAGTTCAGCATATACTGCGATCATCCGAAATCAATACGCACTGACATTATTCATCATATCTCATCCAAAATCAAGGAGTCATGTTGTATGCGTCCAAAACTCTTGATCAATGCAAACTACACTTGATTTGGGCTTATAAAGTCTATTTAAGATCTTCATGCATATCTCAGATCCCATATACACATTACTATGATCATATTCATAGAATTGCATGTACATTTATTTGGAAACTACCAAAATAACAAGGTAATGATGTGCAATAACATCCATTGCGAGAGTATTTCTCATCGTAGTCGATCCCTGTGCGTGTTTGTGAGAAACATTGCACCATAAGGGATTATAAGACTCTTGTTCTCACTACGCTAACTTACAAAAAGTTTATTTGATAGGGTTTCTGCTTGAGCTGTCAGCAACACCTGTCCAAGGACATATCTCTTTGTCTGGGTCTCATCTTCCCATTTAGGTCAATCAACTTTGTCTATTTATCAACAAAGTGTGGTTCGATAAACTCATCATCCCACATCCTCATGGACACTGGTGTGGTCATTATAGAGATCTCTCTTTATGAATTAGATTTGACGTTGAGGTGTCCCCTAACGATAGTCACAATTCAGACTTCCATGAGCCGGAGTGAGTATCACTGATCAATGGACCAGGTGGTGCCAAACTCGATTTCTCTCTCAGTGCGAGTATGTATCGAACCCAAGGGCCTCACCCTAACATTTTAGGAGCTACAAGGCCTAGGACACCATATTGCCACATTTTGGTGCCCTCATATCACCACTCAAGGTGATGGCATCAAGACCACCTTAATTTGGTCGAGCCATGGCATCAAGACCATCTCAATCTGGTCCAGCCATGTCCTCTTGATAGAACATCATTCCTTACAGACATATAAGCAGCATTGATCTCATCATTATAGTTCTTTTGGGATCATGTTGAGACTTAGTGGTGACCAACCACGACATTCACGTCGTTCTCACTTGAACACTAGTGTTCATATCTCCCACTTGAATACAGTCTCAAAGTGACAATCCGCAATATAAAGGTTAAGGAAATTGCCTGTCAAAAAGCTTTAGGTGGAGAATACCAAAGTGACTCATATGCAACCTTAGAACATGTTCATCTCAAGCAACACATCATCATTAGGCACTATGGCAATGCAAATTTGGCATATTATGGAACATAAGGCTTGGATATCCGTTACTATCCCGCAGAATTCAAGGATTACGGCTTCGTGCCAATCCTAGTACACAGTTACGATCTGTCGTGCATTAGTACAATGATGGTAAGTCGTGAATGAATTAATGCATAGTTGCATGTCTCTTTTTAGAGATGGGTAGTGAGCTCATAGATACATAAGAAACATGTGGTAGACGATGATGCAACACATGATAATTGTGTTAGCCCTTCAACCAACACCATAAAATCGTATATGGTTTCCGTACGTTGGTTGCATCTGTCTACATAATCCTTCATTGTATTTGCAATAAGAATGATATGTGGCATAACATAAAGGGATCTTTCACCTTCCTTATCTAAAGAACAAGTCTTACAAAACGAAACACTGAGTGTCAGACAATGTCAACAACCGAGTAGAGCACGGTCAGCTGTGTGCACAATAAGTGCTGCTACCGAGCGACGTGCGTGCAGCTTCCGAGTAGCTTGCATGCGACGACTAAGTACAACGTGCGGCTGCTGAGGACATCATGTCGGCGCACAAGCACAATGTATAATCATGGTGTAGTTTCGTTTTGATCGGAGGAATGGATGCCTAAGAATATTAAACAATTTTGGCTCGCATATCCCTTCCAGTATGACCAAAATGTCATAGTTTGTCTGACTCAATTGTCTCAAATCTACTTATTGGAATCTCCACGTATGTCAGTGCACTGAGCACTTGGTAACATTCAGTAGCGCATTTGCAGCTACTCGTATATCGGTGCACTAAGCACTCGGCAACATTGAGTAGCTACACATCTGTCAGCGCACATAGTGCATGACAGTGGACAATATAGCTCGTCAGCTTGTGTCTAGTGCTCAGCATCTGGTGCATAAAACTTTGGAAATTTTTTCAAAGAGCTCGGCCACTGGTGTACAGTGCTCGACAACTGGTGTCTAGTGCACGGCCACTAGTGTTATGTACTATGTAGGTGATATTTAGTGCTTTGACTCTAATGCAAGTTCACGACAATTGGTGTTCAGTGCACGGTTCCTAGTGTTCAGTGCTAGGTAGCTGGTGCATAGTGCTTGGCAACTAATGCACAGTACTCGACAGATTGTGTGTATTGTACGGCAGCTGCTAGGCAGCGGTTGGCTACAGGCACACAACTATCGACATCTGGCATATAGATGCAACATTCCACATACGCCATGCAGTAGCTGGTATAGAAGGTCAGTAACTGACAATGTCGGCAAAAACAGCCAAGGGTCGTCTGCTAGCATACAGGAGTAACAACAGACATATATGGTCGGCAGCTGGCACCTAACTATCGACAGCTAGCAGCCAGTGTACGGGATCTTGGCCATAGGTTCTAAATGTTACATTTCTATTAGAAATCAAGCTTTTTGAATTTAGAACGGGTTGGGATTCAGGATGGGTCGAGATCAGATTTAGTTTGACTCATCCTGATTCAATCTGTTTACTCTGATTCGGGATTCGAGATCACATTTAGTTTGACTCATCCTGATTCAATCCGTTTACTCTGATTCGGGATTCGTGACGGGTCGGGACAACAAAATTTTAGGGTTATATCCCGACCCGAACTCATCCCGATCGGGACGGGTCAGGTTCAGTATCGGGATATCTGTTTTGAATTCCCAGCCCTAGGCACAAGCAATCATTTAATAGCATACAATAAACCGACGTTGGATACCTCACAATGCGGACCTAAAAATATCTTGGTGCATGGTGCACTGATAGCTGGTGCTTGACACTCGGTAGCTGGAGCCCGACAGCTGCCCTAGGCAGTGCTCAGCAGCTCTCAACAACCAGCGCTTGGTGATAAGAGCATTTTACGCTATGTTTTTAATATGTTTTTACCCTCATTTGTACCTTGTTTATTCCTTAGTAATGTCGTTTTTACTTATTTTAAGTCAAAAGGGTTTTTCTGTAGAGCAATGGCTAAAACGTGCATTTATACAGAAAATTGTGCTTAAGTGTTGAAAATTCGATTTGGAACAAAGACTTGGTTATTTTCTCATGGTTCGTTATATTGTTACATTGTCATTTTTGATGAATTTGGTTTAATGTGTAGATGACATGTATATGGGCATATTATATCAAGAATCATGAAGATTGGACTCATGGAAGACAACAAGAGAGGCCATGGAAAAGAAGAAACTCCGAAACATAAGATTTTGATCCGAGCAGAAATTTCCAGAAACCCTACATCAACTTCGGAAAATCATATCTAAAGATCCAGGAGGAATCTGAGGGTGAGCCATATATCATTGGAAAGCTGTATGTGTCTAGTTTTCAGATATTCTTGAATCTCAGCATTTGTATTTCAGATGAAGGAGTTATGATCAAAACAATGGACGGAGGTCAAGCTGCAAAACTGGGCAGTTTCTGCCAGTCTGTCCTTGCCGAGTTCTTGCAATGGATTCGGCTGCCTAGAAGCCCAAGACTTGTGTAATGAGGCCTACATTGATCCATTAACATGTGGGAGAGTCCAAGAACAGAAAAATCCAAGTCCAAAGTCGAAATCCTTGTCAAAGAAGAAAGAAGAAACCAAGTCCAAGGAGGATTCCAAGTCCAACAAAGGTTGTGTCTCCTTGAAGCTCCCGAATTCCCTAGGGTTTTGTTCGAAATTTTCTGTATAAATAGACATGTATAGCTCTTAGTTTAGTGTCTTCAACCTTTGTAATTTTTTAGAGAGCCAAGCTCTACCTACAAAACTCTAAACACTTAGAGATACAAAAACTGCCGCATCCATTGTTCACCGGAGAGTTCAGCCATTCTTTCGCCAATTTCACCATACTTTGCCGACTATTTTAGAAGGTTTAGGTATGTACTTATGTAAGCTTTTGAGTACTCTATGTGTTTGTCGAAATTCATTGAATATATATATTTTTTTTGTGGTTTTATGTTTCAAGCATGATTATGTGATTCTTCTTTGTGATTTCTTATATGTGATTGTTTGAACATAACGATTAGAATGCATGTTTAGGTTGTGAATAAAAGACTTAACTTGCTGTGTTTATATGATTAGAGAACTTTAATTGATTAATCATCACTTGTACACGTAATCGAACTCTAGGTTAGCTTGAATCTAGACAAGTTAGCTATTAGGGGGAGTTTCATATGCCGTAGTGTTCTAAGGGTTGAGATCAGGCGATTGTAGGTCTTGATTCTTAGTCACTACCAAGGGTTGCTAGGGTGAGAGATTTGCATGATGAATAGGATGAGTGACGCCATACCTAGGACCATGTTTCCAATGGCTCTTATTCGATAAGTGTATCTTGTCTTAGTGTCAGGCGATTGTAGGCACTGAGCAAGGTGACACATATACAAATTTAGTGTCAGGCGATTGTAGACACTAAGTTTACATGAGAAGCCTACGTAGTTGGAATTAATCAAAGTATTTGAAAATATAATTGCTGCATTTTTAATCTGTTTCATGAACTTGCATGCTATTTAATCGGTGCTATGTGATGTTCTAAATGTTGCATTGTTGGATGACCATGTTTTGTAAATACTTGTGTTTATTTTCTTTTAAATTTGAACCAAACTCCAAAATCCCATTATAATTTGTACTTGTATCCTTTTGAAATTACTAACATTCTTTTTTGCAGTATATAAAGTCTTTCCCTAGTGTCCCCGGTTAGAACGATCCCTACTTGCACATACTACACTGATAGGGTTTTTTAAATTGCACAGGTCAACTTTTGGCATGTCACTTGGCAGCTCTAGATAACCAGCTTGGCAGCAACGCACAACACACAAAAATTGTGTGTGCACCAGCGCACATCACTGAAGCTGCGCACACGCATAGCATCATGCTTGGCAGCAGCGCACAACGACCAGCAGCTAGGCTAGTGGTACCAGCAGTCAGGTGCACCCATATTTTAGGGTTTTCAAAATAACCTACAAATACAAATGTCCCAAGCTTAGAATGGGGATGAAGAAAGGAGTGACCGATTTTTTCATCCCCGAGGTTATTGAATTTTGAAACAACTCAAAATTTAAAGTTTACTTGCTAGTCCGTCATATACAGTGCATTTATATATGCTACTGTCAAGACCTACCCCGAGTTAAACCCCTTTAACCCGAAGTAAGTCTTGCGGGGACCACCTCCCAAAGAAGATTCTGCCGAAATTTTGACATAGTCTCCCTTAAAAAGTGGACAACCCTTAGCCTGCAATAAACCCAAATGAACACTTCTATAAACCAACAACCATCCAAAACTCCTGGAGTCATCCTGCTCTCATAATTAACATCCTCCACAAGATACACATCTAATTAGTTCATAACAAATGTTATCCGAACAGAGTTACACCAATTCCAAATTTAAAATCTACAATGGGTTCTAGATCCCTAGGAGTTCACCGATAAATAGAATACAACCCGATGTGTATCAGAGCGAATAAGAGAAGTAGAAGCACGGAAAAATTACAAGTAGGTTAACTCGGAACCTACTGATGGTTTGAAAAATGGCGGTAACTATGCCTGGCCTCCATGAGGACTAGTCGGATCGAGCACTGCAATCTGGGCATTTAAAACGAAGGGCCCAGGGAAGAAACATTGAAAAATAATAGCGTGAGTGGAAAAAAAAACCAAATATGTAAAGACTACTTTCTTTAATGTTCTCCCTTGGAATTTTCCAAGAAATACATTATGCACGCAACGATTAGAAAGCGAATAAATAAAACATACAACAACTTCCTTGGCTCAAATCCTCAATTAAAGCTGTGGGGTACTAACACCATAACCATGAGAAAACATCTGACCAGCTCTTTCCACGACCAGCTACCACCGAAGAGGATCCTGACCTGCTCTATCTGGAAGGATCCTTCTGACCAGCTACCACCGAAGAGGGTCTGACCAGCTACAATCCAGAGAAGGTATCATCTCCACCAGGAGAGGGTCCATGCTAGCATGCATTACATATAACCATAACCTTGAAATCCTTAAAAACCTCATGGAAAATAAATCCAAATCCAAATCAAAACACCCATGAATTTTCCCTCGAAATACATTGGATTTAAAACATTTTCAGGCATCCGAAATCGGTTCCCTGACTTTACTTTAAAATTAATAAATCCAAGGGCCAAGTTTCCCATTTTAAACATAATCCCCCTCCATAACCCAAAATGGTGAAACCGATTTAAAATCAAATTTCAGGAAAATCATTCAAAACTCACAAGATAGGTATGAACCTCTTTCCCGGCTCACTTATCTTTAAAATATAATAAATTCCCAATTTTTCCTAAAATCACCATAAAACTTAAAATGGAGGAAATTCATAAATAAAGGATAAACTTAATAAAATCTATTGCATGCATCAAATTTAAAAATAAAGGTCCACTCACAAAGATGTCGCTAAATCTGCCGGCTACCTAAATGCTGCTCAGCTCGAGCTCCCCCAAGTCTTGTTCAAAATACACAATTAAGGTCTTAATCTCACAATTAAGGTAAGGGCCACAACATTAAATATCTACCTTTAATGTTCATCCTTAACCACCTCTATAAAAAACGTGGGGAGTCGGCCTCAAATACCCCGTTAGCATAAAAACTCTTAATTACACCTTCACGCCTAGCCGGTACTTTCTAAATGACCGGTTGTCCTTTAATTATCCAATTATTAAATCCAAATCTTCAAAAATACTAAACGTATCGAATAAATCTCCAAAAAATAGAAACTGCCCTTCAATGGCATTCTCTTAATTTTTACAATTTAATGGGCAAGAAAAACTGCCTAAAAGGTGGCGGTTCCACCGGCGGCAGCCGCCGGCAGAGAATTCTGGCCAAGCTCCGGCCACCACCAATCGACACCAAAATTTCACAGTTTGTTCCTCTCATCACTACGAACAACTTTCTAGTTCAACTCGAAGGCCAAATCGGCCTCTAACTAGGTCAATCGACAAAAAGTTCTAAAAACCCTAAAATTTTCACTTCAATCCTTCAATTCTCCATCCACACTCCAAATCAAGCTACCAAATTCTAGGGGATTATAGTACTCCTAAAACTCATCCTATCCATATAAAGAACTCAACAATTGGTGATCTAGGGAGGGAGAAATTCGATCAAGAACACTCCACTGTACACTCGAAGAACAAATCAGAATTTCTCCCGATTTACGGCGAGTTAGGTCGGAAAACTTACCTAAGAATGAAGTAGACTTGAAGGCCGAACTTTAGAGACCGGTGCGGCGGCGTTTGGTGGAGCGACGGCGGCGCTGTGGCTCGTGAAAAATCTGGCAGGGATTTCCGTCGGGGAAGAGGACAGAGAAAGAGGTTTTGTAACTTTTGATTTTTACTTTCTACCTACAGTAACTTCTCTTTTTTATAGAGTTTCCTAAAATAGTAACTTCCCGTTTTTAGACCGTAACTTTCACATACGAACTCCGATTAAGACACATAGCATGTCTACGGATTCGTATTAACGCCCTCTACAACTTTCATGAAGAAAGTTTTCCCAAATTCTCGACTTAACGAAAAGTCAACTTTGTGACCTCTCACGGTAAAACGGTTAGTACGAAATGGTCAAAGATTAAAGTAAATTAAGAAGTAACCGACCGAAAATTGATTCTAGAACCGGGATGTGACAGCTACTCCATGTTTTCATTCTCAAATCCACGAACGTTCGCGTAATTCCATTAATAATCGTCGCGCGGAGATACCATGAAACACATAAATCATATGGTTAGTTAAATTTACCATAAAACAGCAGCAAAAATATCGAAAAACATCAACCATATGAATGATTCAAAAAAAACTACGAATACAACCAGTTTTTTCTCAAGAAAAAGTGATTCATTTGTGCGTTACAGTGATTGTGAGGGCCGGTTCACCAATTTTACTCTAGTTCTAAAGGTTCCCTTTTGACTGAACAATCATGATATCCGTGTGCATGTTCTATCCAAATTTTATGGCAATCGGACTTCGGTAAGTGCATGAATAGGTTGCTTAAACACTTCGGCCGGTCTGGGGATTCAGGCGGCCAGTTCGATGTCTTCTAGGCCGGCTCTTGGAGTGAGGACGACGGCGTTGGAATCGTGAGAACAAAATATTCAAGTTATCTGTTTATTGAATAAAAAAATTCGGGTTTTATTCTGTCGATATTGGCTTAGGCAACCTGCAACAGGTTTTAGGGTTTCTTGGGTGTGCACAGGGGGTGCGCGGCGGTGCCACTAGTGGATTATGGCTCTTACCCGACGGAACAATTCCTTCTACTAAGAGTCTTTTTTATTCTCCTAAGACGTGTCAGTGAAGACCCTAGCCAATGGAATAAACTTTTTCGTCGACTAAGAGACAACCTAAACGACAGAAATTTCACCTGCTAAGGTCTGTTTACTAGAACCTTAGCCGACAGACTAATTCCACCGGCTAAGATCCTAGTAGACAAAACTATTTTAAAATAAAAACAAATTGATAATCATCTAAGCCGACTGAATTCAAAATATTTCATCTCCTAAGTAATTCTTAGCCGACAAAATATTTTGAATTACGTCTTCTAAGTGAATCTTAGCCGACAAAATTATTTTAAAATAAAAAAATATAAATACTCTTAACTGACAAAATATTCCGTTGGTAAACCTAAAAATTTTTTTTTAAAAACGGAGATCGATCTCTGTAAATCCACTGCCGGCAATCGATCTCCGTAAATCCATCGTCGGCGATCGATCTTCGGCAATCGACCGCCGGCCATTCCGAACCCACCACCACACACCACCACCACCACCACACACCATCACCACCACCACAAACCACCACACACCATCACCGAAAACCACCACCACCACACCATCACCACACACCACCATCACAATTTGGAGAAGAGAAGAGAGAGTTTGGAGAAGATAAGAGAGGAGAGGGAAGATTTAGAGAAGATTTTTTGGATCTTTGAAAAAATTTCTGAAATTTAGCGCGGGGTAATGAATTTTGAAATTTTTAGCCCCTTAGCCGACGAAATACAATCATTCTGTCGGCTAAGTGATAAATAATTTTTCTGAAATTTTGCGTGGGAAAATTGTTCTGAAATTTGTATCCCTTAGCCGACGGAATTCAATTATTTCGTCAGCTAAGTGATACCTTAGGAGAGGGGATTAAAACTGTTCCGTCGGCTAAGAGCTAAAAATTTTATTTTTTTAGATCTTAGGCAACGTTATAATTCTGATAACCAAAATTCACAAACAAAATTCGACCATCTGATATGATTATTATAGTAAAACATGGTTGTGGTAAAAAAACAACTTGATCTGATAACGTTAAGGGTTCGATTGCACGGACCTTCAACACAAAATAGTTTCAAATCAATGAGACGCAACCATTGGTAAAAAATTTACTGAAAAATAACTCTCGAAGATAGATCTACCCATAGTTTTAAAGAATGCTAAATTGCGTTGACTACAAATATCGGCACCACTGGAATTAAGTGATTTTTCAACCGTAGACGTATTTCACAATTTTAGTTATATCTTATTTCAAGATTTTTTTGAGTTTGAAGGTCTACGTAGAGTTTGTTTTTGAAACGGAACATTTACTTAAAACTTAGTAAACAAGTTATACAACATTCGTAGGCATGTTGTGATTCTGATGATCAAACTTGGCATACAAAAATTTGGCCGTCTGATATGACCATCATGATAAAATACATGTATGAAAAAAAAAATTAACTTGATCCGATAAAGTTAAGGCTCAATCCGGACGGTCAATCCCGTAAATCAAATCCCTAAACGCACGGAAACGGCCATTTGACCGTCTAAATTAGATATTTTGGTCGGATCTTCAACACAAATAGTTTCAAATCGATGAGACGCAACCATTGATATAACAATTTACTGAAAAATAACCCCTGAAGATAGGGCTACACGTAAGGAGAAATAATGGTAAATTGCGTTGACTGCAACTATAGACTTTTTTGAAAATTTTGCTTCCTTTGTATAGTTCTAAAGAAAAAACTTATGGCTGACTTACTACTGTATTTTTTATCTTAGCCGATGAAATATAAACTGTTCTATCGGTTAAAAACATTCTTAATCAACAGAATATAAACTGCTCCGTCGGCTAAGAATGTTCTTAGCCGATAGAAACTACCAGGAATACAGATCCGTCAGCTAAGATCAAATTAGTCGACGAAAATTCTCGAAGACCTAATTCCCGTCGGTTAAGAAGTGCTTAGGTGACGAACTATTTTTCCTTACCGACAAACCTATTTCCGTCGGCTAAGAAAATCATAGCTGACAGAACAGTTTCGATTTCGTCGGCTAAGAGTGATAATCCACTAGTGTGCGCAGGTGTGCGTGTCGGTGCACAGGGGTGTGCAGAGGTGCATATGGGGTGAGCAGAGGTGCATAAGTGGTGCGTAGCAGGGGTGTGCGGCGGTGCACAGGGGTGCACACGGCAAGATTTTTTTTCTGTTTTTGGTATTTGGGTGGCAGCCTACTTGCTCTCTAAGATTAGAGCTAAGTAGTGATGACGTATTGTAGGGGGATGAATTTTGTTCATCTTATTGATAGAATAAAACCTCTTATATAAGGGAACACATGAGCCTTTTGGACTATTACATGGATCAATAGGCATATTACATTGATATGTGTAAAACTTTATTACAATATAGATTACTACATAAAACTCGTATACAAGATATGAATCAAGACACACATACATATCAAATATTCTAAAATAGAATATTATTTTTATACACTCATGTTAACATTTTTAAATGAGAACAAGAATATAAACAACAATTCGATTTAA
>OX637573.1:10828964-11033483 GCA_951800085.1 Comarum palustre | reverse complement strand
TTTGGTAGCTTGTGGGGAGCTTCAAATAAGTAGTGGTGCTAACCAAATTTGTACTTTGCAACGACCTGGTGCCACTCGTTGGAGCTCACATTCTCGTTCCATCAAAGCTGTAATTGAGTTGTTTGGTTCAATAAAGATAACTCTTACTGATATGCATGGTTAACCATGCTCCCGTGGAAGTGCAAGGACAAGCTAAGGCTGCCCTTAAGAAGTTGAGGTGTTTTGATTTTGTGTTCTGCTTGATTCTAATGAACAAAGTAATGAAAATTACTGAAATTCTTTGTCAGATACTGCAGCAAAAATCTCTTGACTTTGTGCATGCTATAGACTTTGTCAAACATACAAATGAGCTTCTTCAAGATATGAGAGATAAAGGTTGGACTGATTTGGTAAGCAATGTGGAATCTTTTTGTGAAAAGCAAGATCTTGATATGCCCGACATAGATGCTTTTTATAAGGATGGTACATGTCGTAATTGCTAACAACTGAATTTCATTACATTTGAGCATCATTACCGTATAGAATTATTCAATGTTGTGATTGATTTTCAGTTGAGTGAGTTGAATAGAAGATTCTCAGATGAAACATCAGACCTCCTTAAACTTAGTTCAACTTTGGATCCTTATGATAACTTCAGAAATTTTAATTGTGAAGGTGTTTGCAATCTTGCAAAATAGTTTTACCTTGAAATTTTGATAATGGTGAAATATATGCTCTTGAATTAAAGTGTGCAGTTTATGAAAAATAGATACGCAGTGATCCTAAGTCCAAAATTTGGAGTCAGTTGCTGACTTGTGCCCTACCTTGGTTCAAACAAGGAAGTCTGAATTTTTCTCTATACTTCATAGATTGATTTGTTTAGTTTTGACTATTCCTGTTTCTACAAAAACCACTAAAGGGCATTTTCAGCTATGAACATCATTAAGAATAAACTTAGAAGCAAAATGGGAGATGAGATTCTTGGTGATTGTATGGTTCTTCATAGTGAGAAAGAGTATGCTAAATCTATTACTAATGAGGAGGTGATTGAAGAGTTTGAACATTCATCGACTCGTAGAGTTAAATTTAGTTAGTTTATGCTATCATATTTGCATTGTCTATTTAGTTTAATTGTTCAGTTTGTACTATAATTTTGTACATGCATTGCAGGGGCAAGGTTTATTATGTCCTCCTCTAACCAGGTGTATTATTTTCTTTCAATCAATAAATTTATCTCGCAATATTGAGATTCTCCACTTTTTTTTCTTTTTTGGTTAAGAATTTCAAACCCACCCAAAATCGTAATTCTGGATCCGCCACTGGAACAAACCCTAGTTTAACAAATTCTTTTTCCTTTCACTGACTGTTTTCTTTGTTCTCAGATCTAACTGGGACGGTCTTGCACTTGGTACATAATTAAAAATCATAACAGAAGAGAAAGATCACATATCATGTTGGTCCGCCGTTAGATCGGTAAAGACCTGCACGTAAAATCATAGTCTGATCAGTCAAGGGTCAAGTCACGGTGAAAATGAAATATGTTTCTTCCTAGTGAACTGGTGAAATGAAATGTGTGTCCTCTTTAGAATTCAAATTACCTATCAAATGAACAGTACAAAATTAGGACCGTCTGAAGATCAACTCAATCTCAGAGATGTCCCAAGAAATGGTATGTAGCACAAACTCCACAACATGGATTGTCCAAAAGCAATACGTAGCGGTGTTGTTACTTAGTACTCTCGAAGATTTATCTAAGGATCATGTACTTTCCTTTTTGATAGATTATCGACGTAAACTTCTACCAACAAAAAATATAATTTTTAGTAAGAAACGAAACATGCACAGAGCGATCTGTTCATATCAAAAATAAATGTCATTTTTTGTACGATCAACAAGTTATATAATTTACCTCTTTTTAAAAAAAGTTATATAATTTATAACATAAGAAGTTTTGAGATCCGTCCAGTACTAATTGGTCTAACGGTATAGTCTCTTCTTAGTAAATGAGAGGTCGTGAGTTCGACTCATAATATTATAATACAATTGTACATTTAATAAAAAAAGTTTTGAGATCCAAACAGGTTGAAATAAACCGGTAATTCGATACCTAACCTTAAGATAAGAACCAAAAATACATCATAGCTGCTAGTCATCAAGCAAGAAAATGGACCTACCATTTGCATAATTGGAGTATCATCCAAGGAAGTGTACCAAACATTGCTTTGTATATGTTGCGTTTGGTGGTAGGGAAGAAGAAGACAGACTAAATCTGACTGACCGAGTGACCGGGCGGTCCCTAAAACATGATGAGCTTGAAACGGACCCATGGGTTCTCCAAAGAAAACCCATATAGGAGACCAGAGAATTTTATAAGAGCTACATTGTCTCCAAGCTCGGGGGACTAATCCTAGTGTTTGATCAAATTGTTAAAACTTCCCACTCTTTGCTTAAACAACACAAAGGAAGCTACATATGCTCATTCCATCATTACTTGGTTTCGCTAAAAGCTCAGACAACCCAATATGCTTGCTGTTATGCGTCTTCTTCTTCCTCCTCCCCTCCCCGATCACAACTCCTTTCTGGTTTAAATATGGTAGGAGTATATTTGGGGAGCTGTGATTTGAAGATGGACAAAGGCTAGTGGACAAAGAATAAAGCAGAATCATCCATTGAATGAGGAATATAAACAAACAAGGAGTGTACTTTCTTGTGTATTTCCCTCTAAGATTTCCCATCTTGTGCCAAAGATATTACAGGAGCATCAACAAATTCTGATCCATTAACCTCCTGAATTAATCTATATTAGCCGCTCTACTATTTGTCCTACCTCGCCTAATAAGATGGATCAACTCATTTCTTCGCCGGGTTAAGTGACAGCAAGATCGTCTGTAAGAATTAGGTGAAATTATAATAAAAAAACAACGATAAAGTAGTTTACAAATGAGGTAAGTAAAAGATTATGTAATTGTGATTAGACAAGCAAACTCAACTCTTGTGTGAACCCATCCCATCTAACACCTAGGATTATATCTTACTCAGCTCATGAACCTTGTTTGGTATTTTGAGAAATAAGGTAAGTGGGGTTGGCCTTGGCTTTTGATGAGCTAGAATGAGGGATTTTCTTTTGACCGACTGAAAGTGTTAAATCTTCCCCCAACATCGTTTATGATTTGACACACTTGTTTGAGACTCAAGTATTCCTCACTATGAGACCGAGTGTTACCAAAACCCCACCAAAGTATTCATCTTCAAGACTGAGTTGGCAACAAGAACACTTCATGATTTATACCACCAAAGAGAGAGTCCAGATCACTCCACGTGTCTCACACACCTCAAAAGAGCTCCCTAATTCCCTCTCTTTCTCCCACCTCTACTAACTACAACCTTCTTATAAATACACAACCCTCTCCCCCATGCCAACACACCAAAAACCAGCCATGGAAAACCGCCGGAAAAAGAGCTCCCCCGGCGAAAATTTTTCCTTCCCGAGCACGCCAGTCCATGAACGAGACTCCGATGACTTCGAGTTCGGTTGCTTCACACCCGACTCGGCCTCAAGTGACCCCTGCAAGGACTCCCCAGCTGACCATTTGTTCTTCAATGGTAAACTCCTACCTCATGCCTTCCCTTTTCAACCCAACAACAACGGCATGCTACTCGTCGTTGATCACTCTCGTCGCACAAGCCGAACGAGCAGCATCAGCAGCAAGGACTCGCTTTCTCTCATGTCATCCAGAAGCAACAGCACTAATAGCAGAAGCAGCACTAGCAGTTGCAGCACCAGCGCCAGGACAAGTTCAAGCGACAATTCTGAAAGAAAGTTGATGTATCATCATCACTACAGCAGAACGACACCGTTTAGATCATCGGATAGGTACAAAACCGTAGGTGGTGCACAGCTTTACGGCTCTTCTCAGAGATGGCAATTCATAACACCTCTGCCGACTTTAAGCCGTGACACTTCGGTTAAGAGGAAAGTGGAGATTGCTGCAGGTGGGAAAGGAAAACCCAACAAAGCAAAGAAGAAGAGGAAGGTGAAGACAGTTGTTGTCCGGCGCCGGAGGCTGTGCCGGAGCTTTTTCCGGTGGCTGGTTTCGGCCTGTATAAAGTGTCACGCAATGGAGCCATCCAAGAAAAGTGATGCTGTTCATCATGTAAAAGATGGGCATCCTGTGAAGCTACATTGACTTGTTGTGTATCAAATTCATGTAATTTGTTTATTTGGGCATGATGAGGTCTAGTTAATTAGCATTTTGGAGATTGGTTTTGTGAGTTTATTTGAAAGTAGAACTGGGGTAGCGCGCTTTGAGCTTTGGCTTTTCTCTTTAAACTTTGAAGAAAGCAAAAGTTATTCTGGGGGCATTAACAAGGAAAAAGTTCTTGGCTTGATTTTATCACAAGATGTTTGATAAATATTTCAAAACCAACCAAGTAGCTGAAATCCCAGGACGATTAGTGAAGCTTAATATCAAAGAGAGAAACAGAGAGGAGAACCTCAGTGAGAGTGAGAGAGTGCAGAGACTGAGGACTACACCCACTTGGTAATTGGTAACTAATGGTTCCTACAAACTCACCTGGAAAAGAGGGCTGTGAGTTTGAGTGAAACACATTCATCTATGCTTAGTTTTGGAGGTTGAAACTTGGACTCTCTAGCTAGTGTGAGTTTTCTGCAAAATATATTGCACATGCAGTGTTTGGGTTTGATGATGAAGGCAGTGTGCCAGTGCCCCACTGTTGCTATAAGTTGTGTTTGATTGTGTTTGCAAGGTTTTTGGAAACTACGAATCCATTTTCGATATTGTGGATTTTGTATTGGATGCAAAGATTGATCAGTTGATGAACCAACTCAGATTTTTCAAGATGATTTTCTTTGATGATTAGACATTTAGAACAAAACAATGGGGGGAATTTCTTCTTTGATCAAACACAAGTACAACTGAGATCAATAACTAAGTCATTAACTAGGAATAGAGAAACACAAAGATATGAAAGAGCTACGAGCATGAAATGATGAAACTAAGGCAAAGAAGCTCAAAAGCTTTTGCCTAGTTACTACTTCAGTCACATTGTCCCTCCTAATAATACAACCCTTCCCGTTTCACTCTAAGGTCTCCATGACATCAGAGTACATACCACCTTCAGAATTCCGATTGTAACTGTTCTGCTGCTGGTGGTGATGATCAACTGAAGTTGAAGATGATGAAGTCATTCTTGCAGGCAAAGTAAAGCTCCTCATGTACTTGTTTTCAATGTTCATCTTCCTTGCATTACTACTACTATCCGGATGGCAATCCAAGCTCAAGAACTCGTGATTCGGATTGTTGGAAGCGTCTGAATTTGGATCTTTCTCTGCTGCTTTGTTTCCTAAGTTCTCCGGGTTAAACAAAAGCTTTGCACCATCACTACGTCCAGTGAGAGCAGTAAAGAAAGACAGTCCATTTGGCCAGTTGATATCATTTTCATGTTGTTCTCCTCCCATCATGTGGTGATCTCCCATTTGGGTTTTGGCTGAATGAGGCAGCAAAAACATATGGGTGCTTTCATCTTTGTTGGATTGGTGAGGATATCCAAGTCTGGCTGCAGCAGAGTTTTGAAAATTGGGTGAAGGCAGCTGCATAGATGTTGCAGGTGGTAATGGCCTTTGAGCCCAATTGAACAGAGGAGGTCGAATTGGAATGGGGGATTGCTTTGGAGGAAGAACTGCAACAGAAGAATTTGAATTGTTTCTGTTTGAAGCAAAAAGCTGAGAGAGGTAGAAACCAGATTGGTAGCCTAGTGATTCAAAGGTGTGTCTCATTCTTAGCACAAAATGAAGGTCTTCTGGTATCTGATACAAAGTAATACTGGTCATGTTATTATTCAAATTAGTACAAATTTTGCATACAGTTTTAGTTTCTAGTAACAAACATAGAAGCAAATACTGAAGCCATAAGAGAGTATTTTCTCACAATTTTGCAGGAACCCAATTGCAGAAGTCCATGGCCAGCTTGAATTACAGCAATTGTCTGGGGAAACAAAAACAAAAAACAAAAAGGGAAACGGTTTGAAAAAACTAAGAACATCCAGGAAAAGAAAAGGAAGCAAAGCAATAATAGTAACATGAACTATTTTCTATTTCTGACCTGAATTCCAGACTCAAACTGATCAGTCCATTCAGGAGGAAGCTGCAATAAATAGCATAAAAATATGAAGGGCACTGTCAGTGTCTAATTAATACATCAAAGCACAGACCTGCGCTGCTAACTCCTCTATGTGTACTTTGACCAATAATTGAAGTATGAAACTGAGAAGAACTTAAACACATGCTGGTTTTGATTAACATACAGCATCAAATGAACTTTGCCAGTAG
This sequence comes from Comarum palustre, assembly GCA_951800085.1. NCBI lineage: Eukaryota > Viridiplantae > Streptophyta > Magnoliopsida > Rosales > Rosaceae > Comarum > Comarum palustre. The sequence goes on along the minus strand of OX637573.1, from coordinate 11,027,155 downwards.
TTGGAGATGTTTGGTTCACACTCTGTTGGTTCTTTGAAGACCCATTTGTGGCACTTATCAGATGCGACCTTCCCCATCAACCTGATTAAATTCACATTTCAAAAAATTTAGTTTCTAGTAATAATAGTAATTTCAAGACCTAAATGGTTTTCACATTCTAAAAATCACATACATACCCACCCTTCTCCATAATTATAGAGTTGAATGGACATTTTGCTAAAGGCTTTTCTGACAGGATCTTCTCCATCAATGTCTGGAAGACAATCTGCAACTCTCCCTCGGCAAAACCCATCTTCCCACATCAACATCCTTCACGAAATTCAATGTTTACAAAATCAGATCATAAGAAATAAAATAATTTTTAGTGTCATTTTCCAGGATGAGAAGAAAAATTAAGTTTAATCACTTCAAACAACAACCAGAAACACCAAATACCCAGTTTTGAGTGTCATATTCCAAGTCAAATAACACTGAACTTAAAACTCATTTTCATGAAGTTCATACTCAGTTCCTCTGTTTCAATCCACTTCCCACGTCAACATCCTTCACCAAATTTGATATATATAAAAGACACAAAATAAAACAAAACTTTTTCATCACCTAAAGCACATAATCACAAGTTTACCTCATGACCATCTCACAGTATCATTTACTAAGTCAAACAACACTGAAATTAGACTCATTTTCATGTTAAACCAAAGTCATACTCAGCTCCTCTGTTTTCAGCTAAGTTCTGCTTAAAAGCTCAAATACAAAGCAAAACAAAAATACTTACAAGCTGCCATTATCATCCCCAACCTTGCAGCCATTACCACCCCTGACTCTCCTGCACCAAGAATTAAACCAATCAACACAGACCCATAAATGAAACTGAAAAAAACAGCAACAAAATCAAAGTCTCCAAAGCTCAAGATCAAAGAGACAAGAAACAGAGAGGAACATACGGGCGGGGACGGATGGTCCAGAAGACAGAGTAAGTCCAGTCTGAGTTGAGACAGACGGTTCTGAGGGCCTCGTGAAGGGCCATCATCCCAATTGCTTCTTTGCTCCTATCTGTTGTTGATCCTCCTGAGCCCACCATCTCTCCCTCTCTCTCTTTCTATAACTTTTTTTGCTCTTTTGCCAGTTTAGAAAAACCACCGTTCCCTTTTTATTTTTTCTTACCTTCTAATCTGGAACAGAGTCTCAGATACTATAGCCCCTACAGTAGTAGTAGTACTACTAGTCTTCTCTTCCTCCTCCCTCCTCTTCTGAGCTCAAAGTTTCAATCTTTATTTTTATCTGCACATTGCCTATCCCCCACAAAGCTCACCCTTTACTTTCTTCATCACCTCTGTCTCTCTGTCTCTCTTTGATTTTTGTTTTATTTAATAACTTGTTCCTCCCTGTTTTGTTTGTCCCAAGTAGAAGTCTGAATTGGTATTCTTGAGGTAAAAAGCAGAGAGGGGAGGGGAGGGGAGGGGAGGGGAGAGTAGAAAGTGGGGGGCTCTGGGGGTGTCTTTTTGGTGGTGGTGTTGCGTTTTGTTTAGTTTTTAGAGCATTGTGGAAACAGAGTGGGGTCAGCTTTTATCCTAGTCCCCTCTGTCTCTCTTGCAAAGCAGCACGGTAAAATGAGAGTACTTTTACTGTGGTGGTTGAAAAGTAAAAACATCAGAGGTTTTGTGAATTTTTGTCTCCATTACTTGCCAGTTTACCATTTTGCCCTTTCCTTAACCTCATTTCGTTGATATTTTCATAGGGGGAGCCCTTCTAGTGAGGATCTCTAAGTTGAGAACTTTTCGGTTTATCCCGCTTTTCGATCTTATATCCACATCTTAACCGTTCATTTTATAAATATTTATGAGTAGATCATTTCTGCAAATTTTCAACTAAATTGAAAATCGTTAAGACATTCATAAGTGTGATTTACCAATTATGAACTTGAACGGTTCATGTTTAACAGATTTGGTTCGTCCATTGATTTGATCTAAAACTAGTACTTAACGATCACCAATTTGGCTAAAATTTTGTATGATTGATCTACTTATATAAATCTACAACTTCAACGGTTAAGATGTCAAATTTTGATCAAAAAGTTGGTCTAATAAGTAATTAATTGAAAAGTCCTTAACTAGTCCTCAACTTAGAGGTCCTCATTAGAATGGCTCCATTTTCATATATTTTAGTGTAACATGCACTTCACTTCTTAGTTTAGTTTTGAGCTACTAATTTTCTGGTTTGTTCTTCACTTTCAAGAAACGAACCTACCCCATGATGGTTTGTCATAATTTTTATAAACCATTGATAACATAAAAGAACATTATGTAATTACGAATTTATGTAATCTTATAAGAAAAAAAAAGTAATCTTATAAGAATATACATGTTTTAAAAGTTGTGAAGCAGATAGAAAACATTAAAACCTAATCGAACATCATGTTTAACATCAAATTGATTAGTGAGTTCGGTAAACAACCTTTTTTTCTGTAAAAAAAAATACAGGTTAAATTCTCTGCATGTAATCTATCTTAGGTTCTTAGCCTTTAGCTCAATAATGTATCAAACTTTTACATGATGCTACAATTACCAACTACATTTGAGCATCATATCCACCTTTTTTACATGATGCTACTATGAGCCAACTACACTTGTCATATCAAACTTTACTAGTATTTATGACAAAATTATAAGTCTATCATTGCGCCATTAACTAATACAAAATTAACTACACCATGAATAGGGAAAAAACCAAGAACAGAATGAAAAAATTAGTTCTACAAAGGAGGAATTTTTCAGTGTTACGGTAGCACCACGTAGCAATGTCTAGTGGTGTTACATTCTAATCAAAATAAGACATGTGGTTTTATTACAATTAAACTTAAATATATGAATTTTAGCTATATTGTTAAAGACCATTTTAGATTTCTTATTGTTTTTTAAATACTAAACCTTAATCCCTAAACATTATACCCTAAACCCTATACCCTAAACCATATACCTGATACCCTAAACTTAAATTCTAGACCATAATATAAACTCACTAAATATCCTTAAATGTCATTTCATAGAATATAAAAACAATAGTTTTTATTTTAATTATAATAAATCCACATGTCTTGTTTTAATTTAAATGTAGCACCACTAGACATTGTCACATGGTGCTAAAGTAGTATTGAAAATTTATCCCTACAAAGACAATTAACTAAAGGCAATATGAATGAATTTGCTACAATCCATTTTCACTTTCAGCCGCTGATTAAGCAGCAGATGTCGGTGGATTTGAATAGTGAACATTTGAATTGATTTTTTGATTGGAAATGTTCTACTCTCTTCAACAATGAGATGATTGGGATCCTATAAACTGGTCTGTACTAATTAGCTGCATTTCGAAATATAATTTTGTCACATCCTAGCTAGATGCTAAAGAATTTTTGGACTAGCTATCAATTAAATTAAGAAATAGTAGTGTTTTAAAGGAGTTGATTTTTTTGGTTACAAAAGGAGTTGATTTTGAGTCAAGCACTACTTGTTTTATACGATCAGTTATTTGAAAGGAATAACAAAAACTTTGTTTCTCAGTGGATTAGAATTTATATAAAGAGAAAATACTTGTAACTCTTTATATTTTATTTTTAAAAATAGGTATGTTCTTCAATTTTTAATTTAAAATGATATATCCTTATATTCTTAGATTTTGATTTATTTACTATTTTTTGTCATTTAACGGTCAAATGATTCTGTTATATTATTTAAATGACAAAAATAACTCTAACTAAAACTACCATAAATTAACTTTTCCCTCATCTTCTTCCTCACCATGGAATCACGTTCACACCTCGTCGTAGATCTCTGCCACCTCACCCAATCCACTTCTTTAGCTTCTCTCTCTGCCCGCTCGAGCCCATCTCCTTACAGCTCGTCCACAATTCCCAAGTTGGAGCCAAAATGAACAGGGAGGAGGTGGGCTGGAACCTGGAAGTGAGGTGTTGCCAGTGGGATTTGAAGAAGGCGCGAATGGGGAAATGGAGGGCGATGCTAGCTAGTGACGGTGGCTTGAGCTTTGAAGTAAGATGGCGCTGACTGGAGTTATTGAGAAGTTTAGGGTTAAACCCTAAACCCTATATACACTTAAAAAACTAAAGTTACAAACCTAGGTTTGTTTTTAGGCTTTTGGGGTTGGAGATGCTTGAGCATCCCCATGACTGCACCTAGATTCACCCCTAACTGAAAGATTGAAAAAGTAGGTGGCTTGAGATCTAGAAAGAAACCAGAGCAGGTATGGACAAAAAGGAGATGCGTTGGTGGTTTTGTTTGGTATTATAGACGAAGCTACGACATGATGCTGATATCGGAAGCTGATTGGAGTTGAGTGGATTCAAAGTCAAGAGAAAAAAGTTAATCTTTTAGCATGGTAAAAATAAAATAAAATAGACGGTTGAAACATGGTTATTTTTGTCATTTCTTATAATTTACCAAAATTATTTGACTGTCAATTGACGGGAAGAGTAAAACAGTCGAGAACTGAGAGTATATGGGTATTACCAGTTTAAATTAAAAACTGAATGACGTAACTATTTTTGATAAGGTATCAGTGTGTCACAAGTATTTTCTCTTTGTATAAAATTTGAAAAGCAGTGACGTAGTTATTAATATGATCAGAGCATTACTCATTTTCTTGAAAAAAAAATAACGAGGATACGACAACAGTAGTGTTTCATATGCTAGTGTCTTATGAATCTCAATTTCACTTTTGTGTTTTGGAGTTCTAATGTAAAGTTAACAGTTAAAAGCTACTTAAATTAAACCTTAAGTTAAATGTTCAAAATCAGAGGTTTGAAATTATGAGGATTGATGAATTGGCAACTATAACTTACATAACTCGCTATGTATCAATGGTTACGAACTCGTGACTAGTTCGCGTAGGAGGAAAAGGAATGGAGAAGTTGTTTCCACCACCGAAAATTCTCAGGTTTTATAATTCTGTTCCCTTTGATTGAATAAAATATATTTTTCTCCTAACAAAAACTCACCATGTACATAATCAATATTCTTTTTAATTCATCGGCACATCATTCATTCTTGAATCATAATGCTAATGAGATTTGTACCTTAACTTTTGCAATGTTAATTAGTCCAATTTAACATTACTCACCGACAATACTAATTACGCTAACTAATCAACAGATTAGGACTAACCAACAACCTCACTAATTGATCATCTATAGACAAGCGCGAGATTTCGATCACATATTCCATTGCAGCATTGCTCATCATGTCCATGGGAAACCAAAAACTTAGAATTGATGATAATATGTCAACGGTGTCTATTAAGCCACCAGAACGACATCTATTTGCTGCCAAAGTTACCAATCACCCCTTAATAATTTTCGAATATCAATGATGAAAGATAACTAAAACAATTTGGGAATCGGGATGGCACAGAATCTTTACCGGTCAAAGTTGATAATGTGGAACACTGATGGTTTAGATTTGGATTAATATTCTAATACAATTTTATACTTCTGTTATGTCAGTTTGCAAGGACAAACATTAGAGTAATCACAGTTATATTTTAAGATCAAAGTATGGAAAAGGTGCATATCACTTGAGCACTCCCCTATTGTTAATTGCTTACCTAGCTTCATAACCAAGTTAATTAGATCATATTTGCCCTTCAATTCATAGGCGAAAAACTCAGTTAATCTGCCCTAATTTTGACCATGAAGCAGCTTTCAGGGACATACGTAGAGAAAAACTCGTTGTTGCCATGTTTTATTACCTAAATGTCTAAGTTAAGGGTTTCAGCATTAGAAAATTCAAGTTAAACACATTGTAAAACACATTATTATTTTAGCTTATCGTCAATTTATTTATAAATTGAACTATTTAAAAGATTTCTTCTTGTACAAATCGTCTCGGTCAATCAACTCTGATTAATTTGATTTAAGTTGCATGTAACAAAAATGAAAGAGGATAAAGTTGTCATATCGTAAATGGTGCTCCTATGGTTTTCATTTTTCCATAAAATACGGTGCCCTTGGTTAGAAATGTAAGACAGTATAAAATAGCAAAATAAACCAAAGGCGAGAGGGAGATTAAGGTGTCACGTGAGCACGTGCAATAGCAGTGACAGTCGGTGCATCGTTTCTCATAAAGAAAAGCGAAACGCACGAATTGCGGGGTGCGCACGGAGTCTGATTAAAACAAATAATCCACTTTCTTATTCCAACTAGAAAATCAATACTACTTAAAATGTATTACATAAAAGAAAATGACCAGAATATCCATCCTTAACAATAGCTCCAAAAATTACAAGACTGAGGTCTTTGTTTCAGTGTCATTGTCCGAAGGTTCAAGTCTCCTTTATACTCCCTGTCGGGATTCATCGATTAGTTTCATGCATATATGCTTGTTGTGTTCATGGAGATCCTACGGCGTCTTTCATGTGTTGGCATTGGCTTAGGGTTCTTGTTTTAAGGTCACTGTCTTGTTGATTTGCTTTCAAAAATTCAAGCTAGCTGATTATAAGCATGGTGATTTTGAGGTTTGGTTCGTCTCACTTATTTTGTTGTTCTTTGTTGTTTCATATAAATCAATGAAAATCAAGCTTTATATGATGAGTTCACTCCAAATGTATTGTTATTGAGTACCATTTATGAGTCTTCAAGACTCATAAAGATATTCGATGCATCGAAAAAATCTTTTATATTAGATAAAAATTTTATTCCAATTAATGTTCGAGTCTAAAAGTCAAGTTCACTTAAACTCAACTTTAGTATCGACGTCATGTAGCTTGTAAATGACATGCTTGGCTCTTGACTTAACTTTACACGAAAAAAAATGCTTCGAGGGGAAGAAAGAAGAATGCAGAATCACTTAGCTAATTAAGTTGACCTAACTAGTAGTTCAGTAACGTATCTATTTCCCCCATTAATTCCAGTATTACATAAGCAACCTATACTTACAAGCCACCCCCTTCAGTATTATTTGTAATAAGCTCGTTATCTCGCCCTGGCCGGTCAAATCCAACCTGCCGCTATCGATCGATTCCCCATCTCTGACTCTTCTGCAAATAAACAAACAAACTAAACGAGGATAAAAGAACGGCTGGAATCAGAGAATCCTAAGCGCCGAGGACAGACCAAGATTGAGTAGCGAAACCAAGAAAGATTATTGGCAGTGCATGGTCGTGAAACTTCACCTCTACAACAATAATCGATAATGTAAAACTAAAATTCGCTTATGGTTTGAAACTTTTTATCTTCTGGACAAGTAGGTTGTAGATTTAGGTCCCAAGTCACCCCTTTATTTGTAACTTACTATTTTACCATGCTGATTAGACCTGCTTTGAGCGAATGTGCACGCTTGGGGACAAAATTTCCCCCTATAATTACTTATCAAATTTTCATGGTATTGTGTATGTCCTTTTGATGGGAAGGATTTTCATCTCTGAATATAGGGAGTTTTGGCGTTCATGTCTGCATCATTACCGTTTCTTCTTTCTAAATAAATTGAAGTTTGGATTTGGGACTTGTTGTTTGAGTTACTGTTGTTATGAGAGCTGGGGATGAAATAATTCCACGGGTCTTGTTATCCGGGACACTGCACAAGTAACAACAGCGTCATGAGTTAAGACTGTGGTGGACCTAGTTTTCTACTCTCATATGCATAATTTAGTATCGTTGTGGGTAAGTGACTTAGTAGAGTTGGGCTAGAAGAACCTCAAATTTTCAAAGGACAACTTTGGGCCTTATATAGATGCGTATTGGAAACCTTGTCATCCTTCTCGATGTGGGACTTGATGACAGACCCTTTCCAGCATCTCTGTTTGATAGGCTAGCTAGAATGCGTCCTAGAGAGGGTTGACTTAGCATGTTTGGCTCTGATCTTGGTGGCCCGCGCACCTGGGTTGCCGCTAAAGACGATAGGTGAGACGCTGCGGCCTTCGGTGACCGGCCTTTACGCTATCTTTCCACCACAAGAGGAGGACTTACTCCTTATGTTAACAGTTTGTATGTGTCATCGATCACAAATAGTAGAAACAACAAAACTCTCCAACAGTCCAATTAGTTAACAATCAATACTCAAATTCAAGTCTTCAACCCTATTGGAGTGAGAGATTCCATATCATAAACAAGACAAATAAAATATAGTTATATGTGGGTGAATTATTCCTATTGTACCAAGTCATTTTATGGTTAAAACCCAACACCTTAAAGGTTATTAAGTTAAGACAGTATCGATACAAGGATGATTTACCGGTCGCGCTTATTGTTGTTTGACTAACCCTACTCATCCATATATGTAACTCTTCTACAAATTGTATCTGCATGTGTACCGTCCGGAAGATCTTATATAATTATGTTGTAGTTCTTTTACCCAATTTTGTAGAATTTCAGAGAATTAGAAAGGAAAAAACAAGAGCAACATACAGTGGTTAATGAAAGTCACGTTATGTTGTACGAAATAGCGTTTGTTTTTGATTGGTTGTTAATTGATATAAGATCAATAAAGTACAACAATCTTAGTGCACGTTTGGTATCCATAATTACACCTCCTTAATTTTTAATACTCTAGTAGACTGATGTGGACTTGAATAAGTTGTACTAATATAGAGTCATGTTTGCAGGGGCAGAGCTACATTGTTGCATAAAAGGGTCTGAGCATTTGTATATTAGTACAAATCTGTATTAGTATTAATTTAATTGCTTGATTACGAGCCCCATACACATCTAAAAAATGAGTGTTAATTTAATTATCAAACCTCTTTAATTAATAGTTGTGACAAATAAGAAACAAATAAGGAGAGTAATTTGGGATTAATAGTACTTAATGTATATTAATTACATTCAGTTTAGAAAAAAAAACAGAAGTGTTGCTTAGATTTACATATTTTGCAATTAATTATCATCAATGTCTAGCTTAACCTTCATAAAACTTAATAAAGGATATTTAAATGGTTAAATTTGATATTATACTTTTGTGTGTGTGTTTTTTATATCTCGACCCATCTAAAATCTAAATCCTAGTTCCTCCTGTACATGTTTGATGGTGCACAAGACTAACTTTCAACTTCATGATAATTGATTTCTTGTATCAATATCTTCATGCTTCCTATTTATCAACCAAGAAACAATCGTTGTGATTCTACAAGATATTAGACAAACACCAGGTCCTGTACTGTAGAATTAGCTAGCTTCTGAAATTCATCCCCCTACATTGATAATAACTATCATCAACAGTGTCTAAGAACACAAAATTTGATTTTCACCATGAAATCTAAATTTTGAAACAATAGTTCCTAAATTTGCTCAACCGATTAGCATCTAAAACAAATAAATTCTATATCAAAATGAAAGTTAAGCAAACGAGTTGATGCAGATCAAAGCATTTCATATTTAACAACCAGAAATATATCATCAAAACGAAAGTTAAGCAAACGAGTCAATAAACCCTTTCGTGGATTAGAGATGGTCAATTGTTTTTCTCGTGGTCATGGTGAAACTAATTCCCCATTTTTTAATTCGGGTTTCGTGAAAATGTTGTTTTAACCATTTTTCCCAATTGTTGCGTGCGTATAAATTCAAGAGAAATAAGTGGAAAAACATAAATTGATTACTTTTTTCACGCTTAGATATTATTTTTGTCCACTCACTCTAACGTCGTATTTTTAAAATATTTTTTCCTGGGCCCTTCGTTTCAAATGTCCAGTGTTGCAGGGTTTCTGTGAGGAGGTCGCACGTACCGAAGTCGAGATATAGTCAATTAATCCGCTATCGCCGTAAGTTCCGGAGTTACGCATGGTGGTATGGTTCTTACTTAATTTGATCAATTACTAAAAGGCAATGCTATGTGCGACAATCGTAGTGTAATTTCAAATTTGATATTTATATTATGTTAATATGATGCAAACTTAATCAAGAAATGAGAAAGGTCATGATTTCAGTAGGTAAGTATGTAATTACTTTTGTTAGTGATGAAGTTTTTAAAAAATGCATAAGCATTCTCAACGCGATAGACTTCAAGAGGTAATGAGACTGATATTGATTTGACAAATGTGGTTCAGATTGTATTAGCATGAGTTTCTTATATATGGAAGTGTGTTCCTAAGATGGTCCTTATTCTGAAATGGGTTCTGTATTCTTAAAGATACATATGAAAACTTCACTAACTCTATCTTCTGTTTTTTGTGACTGAAGAATTCCAAGCTAGATGCATAGGTGAGTAGTTGCATCATCTTCGTTTTATTGTTTTGAGTTTAGTAGTTTTGGTAAAGTCTCTACTAACAGTTGTTTTGAGATTATTTGCCAACATGCTTGATTTCATCGATTATTTTCAGATTTTTGCATTAGTGATATCACAGTTACCTATTGGTATCATTACCTATTGGGTTACTCATCCTTAGGTATTCTATCACTTCTAGGTTTTTGCTATTTAACTGTAGATCTCAATTTAGGAAAGTGTATTAGTTTTAGATTTCGCCATACTTTTTTTAAGTGATGGATTTATAAAGAGTTCTTAGATTTATACATATTTATAAAATCCATTAGATTCATATAGATTTTAAAACATAAACTTTTTAGGATTCTTGAAAACAAATGATAAATTTGCATGGATTCTCGTAGAATTAAACAAATATTTTAGAATTCATCACTTATTACATAAACATGTAACATAAGTGGATAAAAAAAGTAATAACATAAAAATTCTTAATGTAAGCTCTACATGTGTACCACACATTCAGAGACATATTATGGAGAGAGAATAAAAGATTCTTATTCATAAGATATCATTTTGAATTCATAGACCCGTGTCAAAACACGGTGAAAAAACATGTTTATTTGTACTTAGGTTGTATGTGACGACTAAAGATAATGATTATATTTATCTATATCTCTATTGCAATAAAGCAAAGTTCAAAATTCTAACAAAAGTGTTTATAGTCTATGTTACACATATTAAATAGATTGAAAGAGTTGAATACATGTTAACAAATCAAAAACAAGACAAAAATTGTGTAGAATATATAAGGCACGTACAAAAACCAAGTTAATGAATATTGTAGTAAAAAATAATAAGATCAAAAATATGTATAAAAAAGAAAGAATGGTAGTGACAAGAGGAAAGTGAGAGAGTTGAATACATGTTATAATAGAATATGAAGCAAAAAATAAGACAAAAATTTTGTGTATAATATATAAGGCACGTACAAAAACCAAGTGAATGAGTATTGTAGTAAAAAAAGATCTAAAATCATGTGTAAAAAAGAAGAAAAATGATAGTGGCAAGGGGAGAGGGAGGTATGGAGAGAGAAATGAATAAAATAAAATAATAAAAGATAAAATTTGTAAATCCACGGAAATCTTATGTCTAGGGGGTTGGATTGTTCACTTCACAATTTACACTTGTCAATCCGTGAAAATCCACCATTTAATAAATCTTTAACAATTTGTGTGTTTATTGAATACCTCCATACTTTCGTGGATTTAAAATCTTTAATTAAAAATCTTAATTGAATACCCACACACTTTTATAGATTTTAAATCTTCTGTTATAAATTTTAATTAAATACCCCTAAACTTTTAAAATCCATAAAAACCTTTAAAACTTCATAGAAATCTAACTATAATACACCCCCTTAGTAAGTAACTGAGATTTGGGCATTGTTATGGACAAGGAAACTGCATTAATGTTGGCTTTGTGTAAACTGTTGATAAATTAGTCTTATGATACTTTATTACATCATAAGTTTTCTTTAACTGATGTTTACTGTATTAACTAGAAGAAAGAAATAAAGGTATGCCTCATTTATCTTGTAATGATCATGCTTTTGAGATGCTACAAAATTTGATCTATTTATCCAATATTTGAAATGAGTTTTATTCTTGTACATGCTCTTGTAATATTCTTTTTATTAAGAGGCTTGATGAGTGAATTTTTTGCAAGATAGCTTGTCTTATCTTGCTTATGGAAGTGCATATTAGGGTTAAGTAATTGCTTATGGAAATCTTTCTTATAGACTGACATAAGTAATTGAGTTCCTGCATGTGATGATATTTAATTTTTCTTATAGTCTGCATAAATATGAGTGTTTATGGTTCTCTAACTTTGACAAACTTAATCTATACTGAATTGCACCTAGACTATGGAACCTACTTGCTTTCAATCTAGTTAAACCAGACTGTTGTCTTGAAAATGTATATCAAGCACTTTCGATGAGATGAACCCAGAATTTGAAGGTTCATTGTATATCCTCTCTTTCTACATGGGTGGAGAAGACTACATTCAACTGGTTTGACACTTGGTTAACATCAAATACTCTCTTAGTTTACATGTGCATTTGTAGTGGAAGTATAAATTGGGTATATTTTCTTTTATTGATTCACAGATACATGTATGTTTGCAGAACATTGTCATTATGATTCGTAATGATTTCTGTCAAATTGAATAACAGATTTTCTGTAATTTACAAGAAAATCTGTATATATATATATATATATTTTTTAATTTGGAACGCCATTAAAATTATTTCATGGCACTTCCCAAACGTCGTAAGTGTTTCAATGACGTTTCAAAACACCATTGAAAGTGTTTTTAATGACGTTTTGTAAACGCCATGAAATACTTTTTAATGACGACGACGCCAGTTTCTACGACGTCCCAGGATGACGTTTAAAAACGCCTTCAAAAATCTTCAAGGTTTGAAAACACTATTGATGTGTATGTATGTAGTAGTGCAGAGTGAGTTACACACGTCCATGTGTAAAGCCTAAAAGTCACACGAATTTCACTTCAAACCCAAAATGTTGCCCACATATTAGACTTGAAAATTCGCTACATGTGCGGAGGCGTGTTGAGATATAAATATCAGATCATGAATATAAGATCTTGCATATGGGTTAATAAGGGTTTAAGTTACTCTACCCATTGTCAATTGGTTTTAGATGTGAACTCCAAACTATTTTATCATGGTATCAGAACGGGTCACACACGTCCACATGTGAAGCCCAAATGGCCACACAAACTCCACGTCAATCCCAAATGTTTTTCACGTGTTAGGCTTGAAGATTCGCGGATGGCGTGTTGAGATATAAATTTCACATCGAGAATATGTAACTTTGTTTGTGGGCTGATAAAGATTTGAGTTTCTCCATCCATTCTCAATTGGTGTTGAATGTGAACCCAAAACTATTTTATCATGTGTGATTGGTTGAACAAAATGGTATTTGAAAAAATATTACATCAAATTTCACAAGAGCTTTAGAGCTTTGGATTAGATAACTAATAACTAAATGGATATGGATGTTTAGCTGTAAACTTGAGTGGTAGAACTTCTTTAGATCAAAGAAGGAATCCAGATTTTAATTAATGATGGCATTGTTGAATCTGATTATTCGTCTCCATTGGTGAACTTGCAAAGGAATGGGACTCGGTCTCCATTCTCTATGATCAAAAATTGCAATGGTGACCTCAGGTGCTTCCCGGGCTCTTGTAACTCGATCATCAGCTCTGACTGCTTTGTGGAAGGGATGAAACTTCAAATAGTAGGTTACTTGATTTATCAATTAATAGATACTGTGGATTGATTAGTTTACTTATACTGAATTTCAGATTAGCAAATGGATTAGCACATTTTTTTTAGTTAAAAAGTCCATTAATTGACAACAAAGAATACGTTATGAATTGATCAACTGCATTACGAATACGTATAGGGGACAAATAAGATCAAGTGACTTACGCACCCTCGTTACTCTTTTCTTGCTCATACATCACATATATTCAAAAGACTACGGAAAAAACAACTAAGGAAAAGGGAAAAAACAAAACTTTAGTCCATGACAGGCACTTAATATGAAAATAAAATAAAAGATGAGCCCACGCCCCAATTAAGCCCAGACCCATCTGTTGAGGGCACCCATGACCTTGGGCACCCGTCAGCCACCATCCCAATCTCCAGTGGCCCATCACAATCTCCGGTAGCCTCAGACCAACAGAGGTAGATCAACAAAAAACTGACACCGCAGACCCGATCTCGCTCACCGATCACGACCCCTTGAAGAAGATATCTGCTGCCTACAGAAGCCTCTGCCGCCCATCTAGAAAACTAGACCACCACCACAGCCACAGGCCCCCGAGCCCGTCACAACAACCGCAGCCTCACGCAAATTTGATCTTACTCAATCATTCTCTCACCTAGCGGAGAGAGAGTTACTCTATCTCTACTTTCTAAGGAACGGAAAACGGGTGTATTTAATTTAGATTTTAAAAGAATTTGGCTGATTTCTAATAATTTATGGATTCTCTCATTTTATGGATTGTTTTAATTTTATGTAGAGTTAAACATATTTATTAGAATGATTCACTCAGACTATTATAAAAATAAATAAAAGTTGATATATATATATATATGAAACAGTTATCAAACTCCATAATCCATATTCCATTTTATGAAATATTGATTGAAAATGTTGTTGAGATATATATCTCACATCGGGAATATGGGACCTTGCCGGTGGGTTTATAAGGGTTTGGGCTACTCTCTCTATTGCCAATTGGTTTTAGAGTTGAACCCCAGACTACTTTATCAAATGTAACATACAATACTTAAAATATAAAGGTAGTCAAAGAAATACATTAGTGCTACATACTCTTCTATTTCAACCTCATTATCATCATAAATCTCAAGATTCTCACCATCCATGTGTTCCTCATTCATTCCATTGTTATTGTTTTGAGCCTCATTGTTATTCTCTTCATTTTCATCATCATTATTCCTCGGCCTCATTTCTCACATAGCATTAGCAATGCTAGCTCTCCAAGTATTAGCTTCAACTCTTTGTTGTAATTGGCTTTGAGAAAACAATTTAAGATCAGTTTCATTAATAGTAACGACGTGACGGCCGTCTTTCTAGCTCTTACATTAAAAAAATCTAGTACATCCAAGCTACTGCAGAAAATTACAATTTCATACTACGGTAATTAATGTCACTGCATTTGATTTTTTTAGAATGCTTTCCTCAAGAAAGATTACTCAAATGGCTCCCGAGATTTCCATTTTCACTATAGTCGTATGTAAACAAGTCTAGGCACTCCACATTACAAATGTAAACAAGTCTAGGCACTCCACATTACAAATGTAAACAACTTTAGGCAAAAACTAGATACTCCATTATAATCTTCCATTATTTGAAGCTCCCAAAGCGTCTGAATAGAAGCCAGCGCGGTAAAGATTAGAAGAAACCCACAAAGTGATCCATGTCTCCAATCCAGACATGTCAAATCGCATTTTGGGTTTACAGGTAAAGGCTCAAATCTCAATCTCAATGTTAGTCCCAAAAAGCAATAACAACTTAATCTTGACAAGAATTCTGTTCTGGGTTGTTTTTATTTCGCTTGTATCTGTTGGAATTCTGTTCTGGGTGTGCTGGAATTTTCTCAATTCATGTTGGGCTGTCACTTTAGCCAATCCCCACTTCACCTAACATGGGCTGGCCAATTTATAACACAACCAAATGCTTTGCTTTCAGTCCAAGAGCTTTGTTGCATTGTGTTTATTAATTTGTGTTTTTCACGTTTTCATGGTCCTTAATTGGTAGATTTGGCTTGAAAGATTACTTATTTGTCTCATTGACATGGGTTGTGATTCTGTGTATTGCTTATGTTTCAGATTTGGTGTTTGAACCCATTACTGGTTCTTGGTGAATTTGGTGTTGTGAATTGGATTTTTTGGCTGGGAAAGGCGAAATATTTATATCAGTGTAGCTTAGTAGTGTGTCCTTCGTTTACTGCTGAGTTGAGGAGAAGCAACTAGTGGATTGAAATGGACGATGCAGCAGGTTTGGTAGAAGCTGCAGGATCAAGATTTAGTCAGTTGGAGCTAATTGGACGGGGCTCGTTTGGCGATGTATACAAAGGGTAAGTTCTAGATTTGTAATGTATATCTCGTATGTTGTTGTCTTATTGTCTTGTTATGGTGAATTCTTAGTGTTTTTGTATGTCAAATGAAGACTTCTGTAAATAAATACCTGAGTAAAGCTTTACACCTAATAGTTTGTACATGTTAATTCCATTTAGTTTCTCAACTATTCAATATACTGCACAGCTCTGTCAGATACTAGCAGATGGCTGTGCATACACACGTAATTATCTAATGTGTGCCATTGTATTTTCTGCACAATGTGTTTGGTTTTGTCCAAAAGCTGTTTAAAGTTTTGCCAGGATTACTTTTTATTTTATTTTCTTTTTTCATGCTTTGGAGATTGATTGCACTGAGGTGGTGACCCCTTTATTCCTTTCTGGATTAACAGGTTTGATAGGGATCTTAACAAAGAAGTTGCAATTAAAGTAATCGATTTGGAAGAGTCGTAAGTATACTATACTTCGTTATGCTATATGCTTGTTCTTCCTTTTGACTGCATGTGACTAGCCATAGTAGCAGCTTTAATCTCTTACTTTATTACTTCTTCTAGTGGGCATATTTTCCTGCAGGCTGAACAATAGTACACATCAAATTTCCCGGGATCATACTGATAACTATATATATATTAGCTATATGAATAATTTCTAGCTTGTTACATGAAATTTTTTCCATGGTCCTACTAATAATTATCACAAGTTTGTACACTAAGGCCAAGTATTTATGGATCCCAGCACTTGGAATCGGTAACTGAGTTGTGGATTGTGAGTGTATTGGCATTGATTAGAGGTTTTCGTAAGTTTCCTTTGATGCCACCAGTGGTGACCTAGCACTGACAGCTGCAAAGCTACACAATTTTCTGACTGAGATTCTGCTACGTAGTTATTATATTAGAGGTTCTTGGCTCAGGATGGATCATAGATAGCTGGAATCACCTTTGCATTCTGACACAATTCTGCTAATGGAAGATAATCTATCTTTTATTAGATACTGTTGGTCCAGGATGGCCTGCAAGAAAGTTATTGTCGAATTAATTAAACATGATATTTGTTGGTAAAAACAAGCTTTAAATTACTACCATTTTACCATCATCAACCTTCTGAATGATCTATTTTCCTGCATCATTGTGTATTTTGCAATGGTTTTCTGGACTTGCTGCTTAATAAACATGATTCTGTTCTTATGAATGTTTATTGCCCTTTAAGGAGAAACGTTTTTACTGCATCCTTGGCTTGATTCATCATTATGCACTGCTGTCTATTACTAATCAATCTCAGTCAAGCTTTTTTCTCCCATGTACTCAATTTTCATCAATCTTTGCTTCAATGTTAATTGTTGTCTTATTGTTTTATGCAGCGAGGATGAAATTGAGGACATTCAGAAGGTATTCACTCATAGTTTGATAGCTGGTATATTGCCATTAATGAAAAACGAAGATTTGGTGGCTAATTCTGCTCATGTGTGCCAGGAAATTTCTGTTTTGTCACAATGTCGATCTTCTTATATTACAGAGTATTACGGTTCCTATCTCAATCAGACAAAGCTATGGATAATTATGGAATACATGGCTGGTGGCTCTGTTGCTGATCTAGTAGGTTACTTCTGTTGTTTGTGCATACTCGTTGTTCTTATGTAATGGCTTGTGAACCTTTATTTTATATTATATTTCCCCTAAAAACAATCTTTTGGGTGTTACGTCATCTTTTGTCAGCAATACTCAATGGATTAAGTGCTTTCTTGTAAGGTAAATTGCCATCTAGGAAGATATTGTTTGCCTGCTATAATCATGCGGAGTGCCTTGATACATTATTTGGTTTGGGTGATTTAGTCTGCAGAAAGTAGGACTATCAGACTTCCCTTTTTATGTTCTATATAATGATGCCACATGCAATTTCTTAACAATGAGTTATACAAGATTAGTCCTTTAGTCCATTTGATGTTGTAATATTATATATTAAGCAAACAGTCATTGGGGTTAAAATTTTGAAACTCCTATTTTGCCCGTGATTTACCTAATTTGCAGAACAGAAACATTCTATCAGAAGAGGTTAAAATGGGAGAATATCCATTGGTCATATAAAGTGGAAATATTAACCACTTCCAACTTCTTTTTCCTTTTTATCAGAAGACCTTTTTTTGTAGTTACAATTTATTTTGTTTTCTATATTTTTGTTTAACTTTTCACAATTTTTTTAGAAACAAAAATCAAAAAGCGGGAGGATAATTTTGTGATATGCATATATATATGTTTTTTGTTAACTTGATGTAAAAACTTATAAATCATTTAATTGTGTTTGTGCAGCTCCAGTCTGGTCCTCCACTGGATGAAACATCAATGGCTTGCATTCTTCGTGACTTGCTGCATGCAATTGAATATTTACATAATGAAGGAAAAATTCACAGAGATATTAAAGGTTTTTCACTTCCCCCAATATTTGTAACTAATTATACATGTTAATCAACTATCACAGAATCATTTGAAATGTTTGATATCCTCTGCTTCACTTTGGGCTTGGCGAAGTAAGGTCTAGGCTTTCCCTTGCCAACTATTTCATATGGGGGCTCTTGTTATTGTCGTTACAGTGTCATGTGAATTTCATTCATTCCACTTCTCTTGTTCCGGCTCATGTTTTGATTATAATTTATAAATCTTGCAGCGGCAAACATTTTATTGACAGAAAATGGTGATGTTAAGGTATATTTCCTTGCTCAAAACGCCTATAATTCATATACAGAATTAACCAAGTGGAAGAATTATCTGTATTGAAGGGTGTTAAGTTTATCCGCTTTTGGTCTTCCTAATTACGATTGTGAGTTGTAACAGGTGGCAGACTTTGGTGTTTCCGCACAACTTACAAGGACCATATCAAGGAGGAAGGTAATACCATATCAAACTTAAATGTTATTTTATTTGTTGGTGATCAAACCAACTGAATGACCGTTACACATATGCTTAAATTTTCACGTATCTCAACTTATCTTTCTTTGTATCCCCACTATGTCCATTTCTGGTTTGTCTTTGGCTGATTTTCTCAGTGGTAAATGATTCTAAATTTGAGTTTGCCTTTTAAAATGTTCTTTTGGGTTGTTGGGGAAGGAGGCGGTGGGGGGACCATTGTATTTCCTAGCACTCACACATGATTTGGAATGTTGGATTGCAATGTACAAGTAATATCACAAAGTTGCATGCTAGCTAGACAACACTAATTTTTTTTAACAACCCCAGACGTTTGTAGGAACACCATTCTGGATGGCTCCAGAAGTAATTCAAAATTCTGAAGGATACAATGAGAAGGTAACTATTGAACCAGCTATTTTTTCTTTTGTATATTTGTCTTCTCTCTCTTGTTCTCTCATGGACCTTCTTTGCAGGCAGATATCTGGTCACTCGGAATCACTGCTATTGAGATGGCGAAAGGGGAGCCGCCACTTGCTGATCTTCACCCAATGAGAGTTCTTTTCATTATACCTCGAGAAAATCCACCTCAGGTCTTCCAGTATACTTTATTGTCACACTAATCACTTTATCCTTACTAAAAAATGTATTCAGATCTTATTCATTGGTATATTATTCACCATGAAGATTTTTCTGTGTATTTGTTGTGCAGTTGGATGAGCATTTTTCTCGATCTATGAAAGAATTTGTTTCACTGTGTTTGAAGAAGGTACCTGCTGAGGTGAGTATCTGTATCATCGCTGTATCCCACTGAAATTTTCATCCTTTGTTATTAATATATATATATATATATATATATATGTATATATGTGTGTGTGTGTGTGTGTGTGTGTATGTGTGTGTATGTTTGTATTCATTAAGAACACTTACAATAAATTTTTTAAATCCCTGTATGCCCATTCTTCATAAAATTCTTAAAGAAATGAATCTGATTGGGCAAAGAGGATAAACATACAATTCAAGAGGAAAATAATCTGAAATAGAAAATTTAATCACTTATCAAGTATAGTTACTGATATCGTTTTCTCTCATTCATATCCTACTGAAATGGTTCAAGTCTTAAAAGATTATTGAGAGAATTCAATATGATAATTGATAATATAAGAGAACAGAGTTAATTAAAACAGAACAAAAAATTTAGAGGACTGTGGCACCATATTCATATTGGCCCCCTTTTCTCCCAATTTAACTGCCATGAATATTGACTTAATGCCCTTATATTTTATTTTTGTTTGAAAATTTATAAGACTGGGAAGTATAACTGTGGCTATCACAGTTTGTAGGAGCACCCAGAAATTGGTCGTTTTTCATTCTGAATGGAGAATCATTACATTATTGTTCTATGTATTATTTATACTAAATGTAGTCGTTAGAAATATGAAGATATAATATCATATGAACTTGCAAGTGAGTCATGACTGACGAATAGTCGAATACATATTTCTTGTTGGAAAAGCAAAATTGATAACTATATAGAGGTTTTGGAGTTCAATTCAGAACAGTGATCACTTCTATAACATACTCTCCAGATAATCCTTGTCATGCATGTCGTTCTTATAGGATTTGTGCTTCCAATAATAACAATGAGACAAGATGGGATCCGATCTCTTGTTCTTCAACATGACCGTTTAATGCCTTAATGAATTCTGCAAGTTTTCTTATTATTATTCATTTTTTTTCTTTCTTCTCAGCGTGCAAGTGCCAAGGAACTATTGAAGCACCGTTTTATTAGGACTGCTAGAAAGAGTCCAAGACTTCTTGAGAGAATAAGGTGTCATATATTGCGATATGCTTTTCATTTTCTTATATGCTTGTCACAAGGATGCTCATCTGGCCTTTGGCTGCACATTCGTCTATCAGTGTGGTTTTAATTAGCTTGGTTTTTGTTATTTAACAGAGAACGTCCAAAGTACCCAATAAAGGAAGATGATGACACCACTAGAAATGGTCCTAGAGGGGAGACATCTGATACGGTGAAGGTGACAAGAAATTTAAGAGATGAAACAGTTCAAGCTAGGTGGGTCAGAAATCGTTGATCACTTGTGTCTTTCTGATTGTATGGTTTGACTTACTGTCATGTCTTCATTTGCAGTGAACAGGGTAAGACCACGAAAAATGCTGGATGGGATTTCAGCATTGGATCACAGGGTACAGGGACTATTAGAAGTGTAGCAGCCGTAAAACCACCTCAGGCAAGAGAAAGAAAGCTAGAAGGTCAATATAATCAGGTTACACCTGAAAGGCTTCCTGACAATAATAACCAACGTTTATCACCTGAGAGCACACAACATGATCTGCTTGAAGATGATGATGTAACTCTTTTCTCTCTCTCTTTCTCTCTTCCTCTCTGTGAGAGACACATATATGATCACACACCTAGACACGTATTTGATACAAGTTGCAATCCACTTATCTCATCTATAATAGTTGTATTGCAGCCCTACGAATAGTTCTCATAGGAAGTTCTATTTTTGTGACTGGTCAAGATTATCCAGATAAACTATCTACAACTTAACCGGCAACTGTTGCAGTGTTAAACTGTTAAATGATTTAATAAATGAGATAGTAGTGACATAGATTTTAGTCATCGTTTAAGCTATTTAATATTGTTCCTTTTTTATTGTATTTTATTATTATTATTATTATTTTAACTTTTGAGCTCCCTCTGCTTTTGCTCTCAAAGTTAACCAAGATGCACAGCTACAGTTATGCTTGTATCAATTTGTATGATTTTTTTTAATTGACTGGAGTTCATAATTGTTTACACCAAGTCCAGGAAGATTTGAGTGTAAGTGGGACTGGAACTGTTGTTGCACGAACACCCAAAGGATCTTCTCATCAAAACTCTCTGGTAATAATCTGTACTATTAGGAAAAAAATACCTAGTATTGAAGTTTCAATTTTATGAACTGAGATTAGTCCTTTTGCTTTGTAGACCAGCAGCACATATGTTTCTTATGAAGACTTGTCTTCCAGTGGGACTGTTGTCTTTCGTGGCCAGCATGATGATTTTGATTCTCCTCGAACACCGAAATCAAGGCTGGGATGTCAAGAGAGAACTTCAAGTTCTTCAATTGAAGATAGTGCCATGAATCTTGCAGAGGTGATTTTTACTCTATGATATCAATTAGTTCAGTCATAGATTTGAATTTCTTATCTTTAATGTTATTCGGATCTATGTGAGTCAGAATATCTGCAAAAACGTTGGTGGTATCTAACAATACGACATCCTCATCACTAAGTATACATCAATCTAGTAGTATATAAATAACTGAATATTCGCAGTTACATTCTTAAAGATATGAGGTACTCAGCAGTTATATTTTCTGTAAAGTATCAAATTGGAGAAGTTATTGCTTTCCACATACCGTTTATTGATTATAGATTTGACTATCTTCTCACATCCAGTCTCCAAGGTTTGAATCTGTATTGTTCTTCATCCTCATATTTCTGTCGAACTTCTGAAATATGTTGGGAAAATAATATAAATCTTGAAGTTCTTTCGCGTCTTTCAGGATGTTTACCTATTGAAGCTGAATTTTTAGTTGACAATATTTATGCAGGCAAAGGCAGCAATTCAAGGGAGGAAAGGAAATGTTAGAGAAAAGTCTGCACTGACAAAGGTCAACTATGATTCACAAGATAGCAGGATAGGGCGGATGACAAATAGCTTTGATTCTTCCAGGTACATTTTCTGGGAATTTTCTTCCTGGAATTCTAGCTTTACCCACACTGCCACCCACACATGATTCACTTATGAAATAGGTGAATTTCTAATTTATAGAGGAACTTTCTTCACCTCAGACAATCTCATGACTGCTTTGATGCGCCGAAAGCATCTTCAAGATCATCTCAAGCCAGCGATGACGAGGAAAGTGGAAAAATTATATCATCATCTGCAGCATTATCAATGCTGCTCATCCCTTCCCTGAAAGAGGTGAGCACCCAAATACGTACGCACATGCTTCCATATGTCATCTGGGGATAATAGTGTGTGGTCTTAAGTTATACTTTCATTTTGCTTGTACTAATTTGGCATTGTCTAGAACAATACCTCCAAGAACTGCACGTACTAGTTGTCAAAGACATAAAACAGTATTTTTTTAATCTTTTTTTCAGCTGTGGATAGAAGGTTGCCAGGATGTTTGGATGTTCCTTAATAATCTAAGTAGCATAGGCTTGCACATTATTAAGTGCTTTGCAGCCCCCCAGGCTAGGTGCTTTCAATCAAAAAATACTTGCTGCTGTGAAAGCGCATGAAACTTTATTTAGTATCAGCAAGCACTCATTTCTAGTGTATATGGTATCAACCTACCTGTCGTTACCTCTTCATATATGCATACATGTGAAATGTGGTCATAGTTGTGTTTATTATGTAGGCGGTTGTGGATCATTCAGAAGGGTCAGAAGTGCGGTCGGTTGCAAGGTCATTGGTGAATTTGGAGAGCTTGAGACCTGGTGTGTGTGAAGTTTTTGTCAGCCAATTGCTTCAGCGATTAGCAAGGTCTCTCTCTCTCGCTCTCTCCCCACTTATAATTGTGCCGTGTAGTCTATGAGACTCATAGAAGAAAACCTTTGCAGTTCAAATAGTTCCAAAGAAGCTTCCTTGAAAGGTCTACATGAGCTTGCGGCTCGCATCTTCTCCAAGGGTAAGACAACTTCTGGAGAAATATGGAACACACATACAGAAGCTGATAGCAAGATTAGTCAGCAAAACAAGGAATTTCAGTCAAATGCAAATATTAGTCCACTTGCCAGATTTTTGCTCTCGAGGTTAGTGAAGTTGTTCCTTTCCCTTAATAGCTCATGTTGGTTTAGAAACCAGTACTTCAGGCAACTGTTTTACACCTACTAAAATAAGTTATTTCTAAACATTTTTCCTTTTATTTCCAAAGTGATTTAACCTTGGTCTTTGTCTTTTGCCCTTTTTCTTCACATGTAACATTTGAGCTAGGTCAGTTCTTTTTCACCTTATACTCATAGTTGTGTAAAGACAATGAAAGGTCCTTAAAGTCTATATATTAGTTTGCAGTATGTCAAGAAGATTAGAATAATCATTTGGATACAAACAGTTTTCCGGTATGTAAAATGATTCTCTAAGACTCATAGAAATGCTAAAAGGTCTTCTTGCACATAAATGTTTTTCCCTTAGAACCAGAGAATTATTATTCTTGTACACAAATATGTGATGCTTGATTATAATTTTGTGATACAGATGGCAAGGGCAAGTTTCACGTGATCTAAATCCAGCGTAAAAGAGGTTTGAGCAGTGAGTGAATATTTGATTTGTTGTGTGATTCTTGCTTATGCGGTTCTCTGATTCAATGTACATATCAATAGAAACTGTCTCATTGTCTTTTAAATTTAGATTTTTTGGTTATAATTTTTTTTCTTAGTTGCTGCATTGTCCAATAATTAGGAATTTGCTATAGTATAAGATTACCATTGTAATGTTTCCGATTTTCTTTTATTAAGAGCAAACTGCATTTTGACCCCCTCAACCATAATTGTGATAAAATTTTAGTACCCATTTGGCCATTTATCAAGGTTTATGATCTATTTCTGTTCAGCGTCCTCTGCTTGTTTTGGTTTCTAAACTTCAAAGTGGGATATCGACTCAAAATTGTTCGCAGCACATCATCTTCAGAAGGTCATGCCCTCATCATCTTCCTTACAGGAACCATCTGAAAAACACGGAGCATTTAATGAATTTTCTCAGTATTCCAATTTTGTCATCGTTTATATATTTTTTTCTGAGAATTCAACTGTCCAACAACCGTCACTATCTTATTTTCATTCAGATACCTCTTCATTCACTCACAATCATTCCAAGAACCTGGCTTGTTCCTATCAGCTACTCACTTTGATAGAATTGGGAATTTGGATGTCTTTGAATTTTATTTAATATTGATCTGAGTTTTGAAGAAAGGGGTGGAGACATCGTCTATGGTTGTATGAGAGAGAAACACTGAGGGAGAATATAGGATCGAGTTGTACTCTGCATATTATCTGGGTTTATTTCTTTGGATAATCAATCTAGGTTTGGTCTAACCCAAAACAACAATCTGGGTTTTGTTCGGTTTTTTTCTTCAACGATTTGTTTTCATAATTCTTCTTAATTGTCAGCAATATTTTGGGGTGAGGTTGAAATATTTCCTTGAAAAGAAGATGAAGAACCAAGGAATCCTTTAGATATGATGCAAAATGGATCTTGTTCTATCGTTGATCAGCGATTTGGGAGCCTCAGAGGAAGAGAGAGCAACTTACTTGTGCTTGTTAGATGCACCTGACCAACAGCAATCAAAATTGGACAGGTGTACATTCTGAAGAATTTGGCTACAATTAAAGGACATTGCAGGGGCTGTTGGTATTTGACGGTTTTATTTAATCATTTTATTTGTTAGGTGTCATATTGGTTTTGGTTAGTTCCTCCTAACCAAAGCTGGTTAGGGAAGTTTTTCCAAAATAAAATAGAAGAAGAAAGTTCCTGGCCAAAAACTAGTCCTCTACATCGGTCGCAAGAAAAAGAAAACGAAGAAAATGATTCTTTGATGTGGTTAATACATGTACACTAGATGTGGATTATGCCTCATATTATGGTGGTTAAGATAAATATTCTGTTTGCAAAGATCCTAGCAGACAGAATTTCTGTCGGCTACGATCTGTCGACTAAGGCGCGTCGGTGAAGATTCTAGCCGACGGAAAAAAATATTTCGTCTGCTAAGATACATCTTAACAGACGGAATATATTTCACCTGGCCGACGCACATATTCATCGGCAAAGAGTATTGCTGACAGAATATTTTCGTCGGCTAGGAAATCGTCGACTATAATTACATCTTAGACGACAAAAAAAGTATTCTTTACAGACGAAATATTCCGTCGGTTAGGATAGTTGCTACTTACCCGAAGGAATATTTTCGTCGTCGAAGCGGTAGCCGACGACAAAATTTAACTCTTAGTCGATGAAATTCCATATTTTCGTCGGTAAAAGTGAGATCATTGTCAACATAAAATCTATTCTTCTGTCGACTAGGATTATAAAAATATTTGTTTATTTGTTTGATTTTTATTTATTTGTTTTGATTTTTAATTTAATTTGTTTTCATAAATTGTTATTTATTTGTTTTGATTTTTAATTTATTTACCGATAAAATTCATATTGGTTTTTAATGTTATAGAAATAATTCTAATAATTCAACTTAATACTAAATTATTAATAATATAAAAATTATACATTAATAATTAAAATTATTCATACATAAGAAAAATATTTATACATTTAAATAATCATCGACGTCAAATGCCGAAGAAGACTGTGGAGGAGAAGGCAAAAACGACTGTGGAGGAGCCGTAAACAAGTTAGGAGGAGCTTCTATACCTAAGCTAGAGAAGATGAAATCTATCCGTCTGTTTACTTCGGCCATCTTATCATTGTACCATGCATTCCCTGCCTCAGCGTGCTCAGTCAACTACTTCCAATACTGGACCTCCCGTTCAAGTTGGTCTGTGATCTCTTGAAGCCTCTTTGTCTCTTCATGTGGAGGCACACGGCTACGCATGGTCGAACTGGATGAGGACTGACTCAAGTCTCGCTCACCTCCTCATCCCATCCTCTTAATCTCCTTACATTTACGCTTGATCAACACAGCATCTAACACATCAATTTTTTGTGATGTTATGTTTTCCATGATTTGCTCATCTGTATCTTCAGGATTTGACTCCTTGAAGCTTGTTTTTCGTGCTTCTACCTCTTGAAGCATATTGTCATGCATAAGCAAAATAATGCAATTGTTATTACTTAAATAATCATATATATACCAACCACATAATTCAACAAAAATAAAATGGACATTCTTAATTAATACTAAGTATCCAAATTAATAAAGAGAAATAATTAAATTATTAATTAAAGGCAACACACTTACATATTTCTGGGTGGTCTCTTCGTCCCTAGGTCTCACATAGCTCTGCTCGAATCCCTTGATGATCACCTTTGTTCCTCAGATCCTTCATAATGTACACGATAAGAGAAGACCCGCTGTGGTGGTGCATCGTCTTCAAACCACGGTTCTTGTTAGCCTCTAAGAGTTTCTTATACACAATTTAATTAAAATATCATTAATTTATTTTTTTGTAAACCTATATTCACTAATATCTTATTCTAAATAAATAATGTAAAGGTAAACTTAATTTACAAAATTGTATTATAATATTTGAAACACATACCTTGAACCCGTCGCTCACAAAATACGTGCAAAGAAATGTCCACTCATCCTCCCTCCCATAGAACTCCCCAGGCACCCCTTCTGCTCCATGCTCCTTGTAGACATTGTGACACTGCCATTTCCATTTCTTATACCTTGATTGGGCAGTGTCCATAATCCACTTGAACGTCACCTCGTCATTTTCATCCCAAGAGTACCATGGCTAAGAAAAAAAATTTAAATATTATTACTTCAAAAAATGTATATTAAACTGTCCAAATTAATCAAACTAAGTAAATTACGTGACAATTTACTTACCGACAATGCCTTTCACACCTTCCACTGCTCCGGTTGCTCAAGGTCATGGAAAGTCTTAGCCCTGATCTCAACTAGGGACCGTATGGCTGACCCATATGTCCTTAACCAAAAGATTGTTCACCCCCTTCAGCTTTGGTCCCTTCATTCTAGGGCAATACTCTACCGGTATCTTCCCCCTAGTCTCTTACACAAAGCCTCTGTCGCCTTTCCACACACAAATCTATGTTTATTTTTCGGTGAGGGACCTGCGAGAAACCAAACAAAATACTCGTCATTGAACTTATATTTACAAACAAAAAATAAGGCAAGTTAATATAAGTAATTGAAGAAATAAGTAAATAAAATATTAAAAAAAAGACTTGAAAATAAAATATTTAAAAAATAATAATTATATATATTTTTATTATTACATTTTATATTGTATTTAAAAATTCTTGTAATTAATTGTTATTGTTGTTATTTTATTTGAAAAATAAAATAAAATAATTAATTTTTATTAATTTATATTTTATTGTTTTTATTTTATTTATTAAAATAAAATAATTAATCTTTATAATCGATTAATACTTACAAAAGTAAATTGTTACATGTGTTTGTGGCCTTTACTTTACAGCGGGCACTAGGAATGGGTCTGCTAGTGCTAGAAGACTGTGGAAGGTGTCGAGGTTTCGGTCGTCGGCTCAACAGTGGAAGCCGTACCGGATGGGTTGATCGGTGGCCTGATGATCAAAAGAGGAGCCACTGGTGGTACTGTTCCCCTGGTAAAGGTGTGGGCTACCAGGTAGTATCCTGCCTACGTATGACCTCTATCAACTGTGAGGCCTTATCAGACCGTTCATTCTTCTTCCTAATGATTGGCATCCTGAAACAATTCATAACACAAGTCAAAGTCATGTATGACATACACTAAGTCATGTGTGCAACTCTCACCCAATAAACATATATCAAATCCCATTATACATACAGAAACTGAACTTTTTATTAACTCATACACCATTATACATACAACCATATGGCTTTTGATTTCCCAAATCCCAATAATAGAAAAGAAAACATGCTTCATCAGATGTTACAACTCGAAAGGGACATTCCAATATTCATAAATCCAAAAGCCAATCAAAATCATACGTACACTCAAGGTTCTAAAAAACGTTAGGTGCTACCATGACGGACAGCCAACGCCTAGCACCCAGGCGTTTTTATATTTTATCTATTATTATTTATTTAATAAATATACTTATATAAATAAAATTTATAAAAAAACACTTTTATGTTCCAAAATAGCAAAAATACTTCAAAAATATACATAATAAAACAACAATGTTCTTAGAAATAATAAAAATACAATAGTGTATCATTTGTTTAGAGTTTAGAGTATAATATTGTATTTTTTTGTGTTTGATTTTACTCATTTTTAAATAGGCTTTTATGTATTTCATAATTAAAAAAATAATAATCGGGCCGCCTAGGCGCCGTCTAGCCCGCCTAGGCGGCCGATTTTCGCATCAGCGCCCAGCTTGGCCGATTCAGGGAAAATCGGAATGGTGCCCTGCCGCCCAGCGTCTAGGCACCACCTAGACGGCCCTGGGTGCCTTTTTTTAGAACACTACGTACACCAATATACATCAAATGTTACAAGCCGATCGATGTGATTGCATTTGAAGTCTTTTCCATATGTACATCAACAAAATCATAACTTCCTAACAATTAATAACCAGAACTTGCTCAAAAATCAATAGAGGTGTTCACATATAGCAAAACTAAGATCACAGTTCACCAGCAACCATATTAAGTTTGCAGCCAACAACATACAGCTATAACAGGATCAAGTAGGGTAATACCTTTAGAAGTAGGAAGCTCCTTGCCTTGATAAGTAAAAAAACTCCCTCAACGACACCAACGACTTCCCCTTGAACTCCTGCACCGTCACCTTCCTCTTATGCGACACCTGCATCAACCCAAACCCAAACAATCAAAACTCAAACAAAATTTACCAAAATAATTAAATCAGAATACTTGCACACTAACTCTTCCTATTCTAGAATTGAAGCAACACAACCACATATTAATGTTCTAGTGCTATTACCAAGCTCAATACAAGTATTCAAACTCCAAACCTTCACACCTTCATTAAAACTTGGATATCAAGCATAACAATAACCAAATAATTATATCAGCAAGACATAACTATCAACAGATGGAGAAACAACAGTTCTGATAAGGCTGGTACTCAAAGTTGGTCTCACATTCAGTCCTTGCACTTCTCTATATATAGAGGCAGTAAAACCTCAATTCCATTTGCATATTGTATAACAAATGCAGCCAAACCTCAATTCCATGCATATATGCCAGAATGTCATCTCACTTATAAACAAACCAAATTGAAAATGAGCTCAAATTAATTTAAGATAACTCTGCCTTAATACAATCAATGTAACGGATTCTAACAGCACCGATTCAAGTATAATTTCAACAATAACAGTAACATTGAGAAGAGAGGACTGAGAAAACAAACCTGGAGGTTGCGGTCGGATTGGGTGGAGGTGGTCGAACTCGGTGATGGGATAGGAGTGATGTGGCAGAGGAAGCAGTGATGTTGCGCTCGAGGCGGAGGAGGAAATGATGTGGCGGTTTGTGTTGTCGGAATGATGGGAAATAGGGGGAGACAACAATAACAGGTTTTTACGGTGGCTGTGGGGGATTTGTGGCGGTGGAGAGCTCAAGTTCAAATAGGATCGATGGTGGAGACAGGGCGGATTTGAGAGTGACCAGAGCGAGTTTGACGTCGACGGAAAAACGAGACAGGGCTTTTTAGGCGACGAAATAGTCTCGCCGTCCAGGCTAAATTCAGTTTTCATGAAAAAAAAAACTGAAAAAAAACCGTCAAAATTTTCAGGATCTTAGTTGACGGAAAATAAATAATTCTTCGGCTAAGAATACTCTAGTTGACGGAAATTTCTATTTTCGTCGTTTAGGGAAACAAAATTCGTCAAAATATTTCAACAACTTAGTCGACAAAAATAATTAAATCCGTCGGTTAAGACAATCCTAGTCGACGAAATATCTTAAATCCGTCGGCTAAGAGTATCATAATCAACGGAAAATGCACTTTCCGTCGCCTAGAAAAAAAAATTTATTCTAAATTCTTTGCTAATTCATGACTATGGTAAAATAGTAAATTGAGTTAACCGTAACTATCAGCACCGAGACTTTACCGGAATTACGTGAGTTTTCAAATGTACAACATTTCATCATTCGGGTCATAACTTATTCAACGACTTTTTTGAGTTTGAAGGTTCTACGTAGAGTTTGTTTTTGAAACGGAACATTTACTTAAAACTTAGTAAACAAGTTCTACAACATTAGTAGGCATGTTGTCATTCTAATAATCGAATTTGACAAACGAAAATCCGACCGTCTGATATGACCATCATGATAAAATACACTTATCACAAAAAAAACAACTTGATCCTGTCATGTTAAAGGCTCGATCCGGACGGTCAACCCAACCGTCAAACATAAAAATGCACAGAAACGGTCGTTTAACCATCAAACTTACGTATTTTGGTTGGACGTTCAACTGAAAATAGTTTCAAATCGATGAGACGCAACCAGTGGTATAAATAGTGATTGAAAAATTTTGGAATCTTAGTTGATGGAAAATATTGAATCCGTCAGCTAAGACTATCCTAGTCAACAGAAACTGCACTTTTCGTTGACTAAGAAAAATAAAATTTATTTCAAATTCTAGTTTAGGGTATTAGAGTTTTGTCGGCGGAAAATATAGAATCTGTCAGCTAAGACAATCCTAGTCGACGGAAACTGCACTTTTCGTCGACTAAGAAAAATAAAATTTCTTCCAACTTCTTTATTAGGGTTTAGTCGACCGAAAATATTAAATCTGTCGGCTAAGACAATCCTAGTCGACGGAAACTGCACTTTCCGTCGACTATGAAATTTTTTTCCAATAGTTTCTGTCGACTAAGAAATTTTTTGTCCAACTTCTTTATTAATTCATGACATCTTTTGCAATAAGAAAAGTAATAATAATAATAATAAACACGTACATTTGTTAATTCATCATTCTCTGATGAAAGTTAATTAATGATGCAAATTCATGATGATCGATAAAGAACCTAATCAAAGACTTGTCTATATATAGTACGTACATTCGATCCCTGATCTAAATTAAGATTTAATCATACTCATCTTCATAATCTTTGTATTCGTGATCATCACCCTCCTCGAATTCCTCTATCTCATCTTATTCTTCGTCTTCGTCTTTAGGCACTTCCACTTCAATATAACCTGTAATGGCCGGAACGTGCTGTCATACATGCAAATACGACAGTCAACCTCTGAAAGAACTTGGACAAAGCCACTAACGTGTCAACCACATCACTCTGTAAATACGGGCGAATGACCACGAAAGAAGATGCTGCAGCATAACATGACAGTCATGGGCTTCACCCGTTAATCTTATTTTTGCCGATCTTAATACATCGAGTTATATTTTTGACATACACACTAGGAAATTTAACCTCACGAAGACACTAAAATATTTCGGACCTCTTATCAGGAACCACGGTGTAGCCTGTTTGAGGCATATAACCTTTGTAGGTCTTTCTGTTCGTCCTTATCTATAGCTTTCGACATAAACCCATCTTTTGAAGATCAACACGAGCTTTGGTGTTGTCTTTAGACTTATCTTTGATGTCCAGAATTGTTCCAATGATGTTGTCACAAACATTCTTTTCTATGTACATGACATCCAAGTTGTGTCTGATTATCCACATCGACCGATAAGGCAACTCAAAGAATGAACTCTTGTGCGTCCAATACTTAAAGTCATCAGGCATGAGAGGATTCAAGTCAGTTACATACTTGCTGCTGCTCAAAGTTCCAAACTAGTGCTGATTTAGCTTATCCAGAATCCATTGACCAGACCTCATTTATGGTTTCGAACCATGCTCCTGAGTCCCATCAAATGCTTCTGCATCGAGCCGTCATGGGTGATCCTCTGCAAGTCATCTACAGGATCCTAAGTAAACAATTATTTTGGCGTGATGACTCAAATTGACCTGATCTATACATATAGGGGAAGCCTTGTATCCATGGGTAGTTTGACCAAACAACATCCCTAAAGTAGGGAAATCACTGATGGTGAAAATAACTGTTGCTTTCATCCAGAAGGAAGTCTTGTCATACCTGTCAAAAGTATAGATTCTATATTCCTATAACTGCAGGAGCTCGTCAATTAATGACCTCAAATACACATCCAAGCATTTTCCTAGAGAATACTTGCCTGAAATTAACAGAGTAAAAAAATTATACTCTATTCTCATACACATATGAGGAGGTAAGTTGTAAGGAAATACAATTACTGGTCATATACCGTAAGACAAACTCTTGTCTCCTGTAGGATTGAATCCGCCTGTTGCTAGTCCAAGTCTGACGTTTCGACAATCCAAGACAAATTCAGGAAATGAACCGTCAAAGTGTTTCGAAGCCTCTCTGTCTGCGGGGTGTGTAAGATTCTCTGGATCTACCCTATCCGGCCCTTGGTGCCTTTGGTAATGTCATCTTATATCCTTGGACGTATGTGAAGATATAGAGACGCTGTAGACGAGGGCCTAATGGGAAATAGCGAAGAACCTTCGTTGGAATTGAGCTTGTCTATCCAGAACCAGAGTGTGCTTCATACCTTGGCTCATAGCAGTGTGAGCACTTAATTGCATCCTTGTTCCTCTTGTTTTTGATACTCATCTACTTCATGATAGTTTCCAACACAGTATGCTCACTTCTGGGGTACAACGGTGTTTGTGCTTGCCGGCGAAGCATGTTATAATTCCCATAGTAGTCAGTACTGCCGACCTGAGAGACATCAAACAAGTTGTATTGCTGTTGTCGTGTGGCACACTTTCATCATATGCTGAGGTGTATGAAAAATGATCATTTAGGAAATTCATCATAGCAGGGTCCCCGTAATTGGCACTAGAAGACTCACCCTGGTTACATTGTCCTTGAATATCTGTAAGTGTGAGCATCTGTTCAGGAACTTCGCCGTGCCATGTTTAAGTTGTATAACTGGGACAAATACCATATTGTGACAGGTGAAGATACATGTCCTCAAAAGATACATGAGTAGCAGATCTGTTGTGACATTTTATACAGAGGTAAATGTGCAAAACTTGTCTAAGAAGAGTATGTCGACGGACGAACTTAATAAACTCAAAAATTCCTCTCATGTATGGCACAGGCTCTCTATCTAACTGCATCTAGCTTCTGTCCATGTTGCAACCTATAATAAAAGAGGTTACAGCTTATTATTAGAAACACAAATTTATATAATCGATCATAAACTATAAAATTATCAAGAACACGTCATCATGAAAATAAATAAAATTTAATACAAATAATGATTTAAATAGACAATTATTTTCAATAACATATATAATATATATACATAACTAATAATTCACACACACACACATATACATACAGAATTAATAATTCACATATATATATATATACAATATATGTATATATATACATCAATATATGTATATATATACAAATTAACAAATCTAGAATGATATACCCGAAATTAACATATATATATATACACACACATCATATATAAGCATGGATATATCATCAAGAAAACGTCAACATCATAAAAATAAATGAAATTTAATACAAATAATGATTCAACTTAGCCCAATATTTTAAACAACATATACTAATATATATATATATATATATACATAATTAATAATTCATATATATATACATAATTAATAATTCACATATATATATATACACATCAATATATATATATATATATACCTGAAAATATACAAATTAACAAATATAGAATGATATACCCGAAATTAACAAATATATATAAACATCATATATATGCATGGATTAAACAAATCTAGACGAAAATATACCTGAAAATTAAACGAATTCCATAGAAACTAAATAAGAAAAGTTAAATGATACGCACCAATGATTAAAATGGATAGAGGGATAGAGGAGGAATCGAACTTCAATTCATGAATCAAAAATTTTTGATAAAGAATGGATGAATCGACATGAAATAAATAGATGGAGAGATGGAGGAAAGAGTTCAATTCATACGTTCTGTATTTATCAGATTTGATTCCACTTAGCCGATGAAATATTCCGTCGGTAAAGGAAAAAAAGAGTTCAATTCATACGTTCTGTATAATCGTATGATTTTTAGGGTGTATAATATCTTACAATGAACACAAAAACACTCAATGAGACGTCCAAAACCTAAATATAAATTTACAGTACTAGTTCCATACAACAAGAGTTAGATAATTTATTCACATTTGATGATGATCATATAAAAGATATCGGCCGCCACAACAAAACTATGTAATGATAACTGAAGCATCTTTGATGGTTCAAACTTGAGTTTTTTTTTTGAGATCTTACTTAATTAGTTAGATACAAATTACAAGTATTTAATTAATTGGTTATTGATTCTCTTTTTATTTTTATAATTTTTGTTCGTCTTGTACTTATATAGAGTTAAAAGTTTAGAATTAGGACAATTATACCATAAAAAAGTCAGATGTATGCACTGTTCACATTTGTTTTTTGGTTATGGTTTATTGGCACTGCGGAGCTTAAAGATTATGTGAACAAAAAATATGTGAACAGTGCATACATCTGACTTTTTTATGGTATAATTGTTCTAATTCTAAACTTTTATGGATGCCAATTATACCACATTTGTTTTTTGGTTATGGTTTATTGGCACCGCGGAGCTTAAAGATTATGCCAATATGCACTGTTCACATTTGTTTTTTAGTTATGGTTTATGGGACATTAAAGGATGCCAATATATATTTGAATAATTTGATAGTTGCTAGGATACACTAAAATTCAAAATACATGTAATTGGGGATCAAGTAATTGGATCTCCAGGGCAAGAGACAACTAAGTCTCAAAAACATGCTACAGAGAATACTTCCTAAACAGGAAGATGCTATATCTCACCAGTCACCCCATTCAGCAATGCGAATTATGGTTTGCTGAATTATTGGCACTGCGGAGCTTAAAGATTTCCCAGTGTTAATGGCATCATAATCAACAAATAAATACAATTTTATCAGAAGAAAAGGGTAGTAGAATCATTTCTACCATTCAGGACACTCAATCAGACACAAACCTTCCTCAATCTCATTTAAAACTAAATAAATAAAAATTATTCGGTACACCGCCAGTAACGGTGACCTGCTCAATCCACACCGTCTGATTATCCCCTCACCGTCAGATGTATGCACTGTTCATATTTGTTTTTTCTGTTTTTTTTGTCTTCTTCGGTGTGGAATACTCTAAATAAATGGATCAAAGGAGAGGAAACAATAGCTTAACATTTCACCTCTCCGGCCTTTACATACTCACAACCTAAACTACTCAGACAATTCCCTTGAGTTTCTACAAGTCAAAACTCAACCTTTCTACATAGCCAATACCAAGAACTCAGTACTGAAGCCACTTTATTCAAAGCAACAACAAATCAATCGGAAACTTGACAAAACAAAGAAGCTTGTAAGTCTAGGTCCTCAGCCATTTAGGATCATCTCAATCTACCACGAGAAGCCTGCTTTGCACGAGTCAGCGTCCGAAATCCAGCATGCAGTATCATTCCTGAAAAGGTTCAGACACTCCCCATATAAATAAATAGACTAAATTTAGGCCAAGTTTTGTCTTTTGAATTCTACAATAACTATTGTCAGCTTGGTTTATTGGTAAATAAAAACTGATTAAACAAAATCAATCTTTTTTCCAAGAGAATACAACACCTTTGCCATAAAGGTTCAAGATAATTTACACAATTATTACACAATATAATCAAGTTTATTTAATTTTAGTTTGAAATATAGTTTTTTTAAAGAAAATCTCAACTAGTCCACGGAATTGAACAGCCTTGTCCATGCATAAATATGCAAGGAATACTAAACATCACCTGCATAATTGACACTGAGTGCGGAGAATAAAGCCATCTGAACACCTGAATATATCAGTATAACAGCAGCCACTGCAAAGAAAAGTCGAATTATGTTACAAGACATTTGTTTTCATAAGAATAGATGTCAGAAGTAACTGTTTGGGAGAAGGAAAATAAGGAACTTGACTGATAAAAACACTACTGTACAACCAAATTTAACAAAAAATGTCAAAGGATTATGCAGTCTCTCACAAGGTAACACAACCTTTCGGAAGATACTTGGCTAACATGACCAAAACGGTCTGGCTGGAGACCACCCTTCCAACCATAACGTACCTTACTAATCTAAAGAAAAGGTTGAAAAGGGATGCATGTATGAAAAAGAAAAGAAAAATCTCCCTCCATAACTAGTATTGTATGTACTCGTAGCAGATTCCTCACTGGGTCCACCATAAAGAGAAAACCCTCTCAGTGTCACTAGATTCTTGATCAAGCATACACAATCGTTTTTTTAATTAAATTCAGTTCAACCCCATGAAGTTGGGCAACTTCATGTTAGTCCTTAAACTTTCAATTTTATCAGAATACCTTAAGCTTTCCAAATTCAATCAGTCATGTCCAATTTAACATATACCGTCCAACTTGTCTGTGTGATTTTCTTATCTATTACCTTTGGTAGTGTGGGGGGCCGGCGAGAGAGGTAATGTTTAAGAGGTGAATCCATATTATAACATTTGGAATTAAGAGAATGATGATGAAGATTACCCAGATGTCATTGAGAGCAATTTGTGGAGATTTTATGGGGAATGATTGAAGAACAAAGAGCATTGTCATGTGTGTTTTTATCCTTAGAAATAAAATGATCATTCTAGCCCTTTCAGTGGGTCATATTAATAGACTTAACGTCCAATTTGGACAGAGATTGTTAAATTGGGTATGACTGATTAAATTTGGAAAGCTTAAGGGGCATTCTAATGAAATTGAAAGTTTAAGGACTAACATGAAGTTACCCCTAAACTTCAATGGGGTAAACTGAATTTAATAAGAGTTCCCAACATTAACAGATACCAAGATATCCTTGATATTAGCTAGGATACACTAAAATTCAAATAGCATATAATGGGGATCAAGCAATTGGATCTCTAGTGCAAAAGAGACAACTAAGTCTCCAAAACATGCTCAAGAGAATACTTCCTAAACAGAAAGATGCAATATCTCACCACACTGAGCAACCCGAATAATGGTTTGCTGAATTGTTGGGTATTGATCCAGTCCCCACATTGCACTGCAGATCTTAAACATTTCCCACATTGCTAAAGAAAATATCAATCCAGCAGCAGCCCACGGCATTTGATACCTATAAGCAAAATCAACAAACAAAAACAGAATTATCAGAAGAAAGGGTAGTAGAATCATTTCTACCATTCAGGACACTCACTCAATCAGACACGCAATAAGTGTTCCTCAATCTCTCATATAAAACTAAATAAATCGATCAAATGAGAGGCAGCTAAGCTTTACATTTCATCTCCCCTTCACTAGAGACATAGCAAATAAATCTAGCGAGTTGTTGCATATACACACAATCTAAACTACTCGGACCATTCCCTTGAGTTTTCCACAATTCAAAACCTTTCAACACAGCCAACACCAGTAACTCAGTAATAAAACCACTTTATGCAAAGCAACAACATATCAAAATTCGGAAACATGACACAACAAACAAACTTGCAAGTCTAAGTACCTCAGCCATTTAGAATCACAACACCACATTCAGAAATGCAAAGCAAACCAAAAACACAAAAGCTATCCAAACTTTACATTTTTCTAAAGTTCACAAAGTTTCTGCAAAAACCCAATTCTGAAAACTCACTCAAGATACTATCTTTAACACATAAACCAACACAAATTTCAATAAAAAGCAGAACCTAATTCTCAAAAACTTACAGAGAACAAGAGAAGAAGATGACCAACAACCAGGCATAGTTGCGAGCATAGCGTTTCACATTCTCCTGGGCCCTCAACTGGGCCTGAGCACCAGACACCGGGAACGAATAGGACTCATAGTCGCCGATGAACCCGTCCTGCCACGGCGGCGTAGGAGCGGCGAGGTCTTCGTTGGTGAGCTTGGCGAAGGGGTTGGTTGAGAAGAGAGAGAGGAGGATGCAGATGGTGGAGTAGAGTGAGGTGAAGAAGCCATTTGCGGTGGAGGATGAGGTGGAGGGTGTGGTGGTGGAGAGTGTGTCGGCGACGGGCGTGGCGGAGGAGGAGGTGGGTCGGTGCTCGAGGATTTCAGGGTAGCCGTTTTGACGGAGCCATGAGTCGAACAAGGGGTCGGAGACGCTGAGGGATAGTGGGTTGGCTGAGAATACCATGTTTTGTTTGTTTGGTCTGTGTTTCTGTCGGGTTTGGTATTTACTTTAATCGAAATTCTTTAGTATAACTAACATAAAAACTAACATACTATTGGTGTAAGATGTTGAATCAAATTCAGTTTGTGATTTGATACTAATCTACTATCATATGGTCATCATAATCATGCTTCGTCATCCACACCCTCAAAGCTCAATTATGTGTGGCCGCAATGGTACTTGTGTCATGGTTGTCATTGAAGCAGTATGGTAAGTTGGTAAATATGGTTAATCGTTCTTTTTGGTCATTTGGCTCAATTTGCCGAGTCTAATTTCAAATGTTAGATTATTGCGAGTGAATGTCGATAATTATTTACATCTGAAGGAACTTTCAGACTTTCAAGGTTTGAAATCGTCCTTATTAAGGATGGTTTTATATGGTTGAAGTTTGAACCATAGGCCTCTTATTACCGACCACCCTCATTTGATCTAGGGTCATCATTTGGCCGTGGACCTAAAAGTCTATGGAGTCCGTCGGTCTATAGAGTCAAAGTCCGGTCTGACCCGTTGAAAAGCTCATCTCCCAACCCATAGGGCATGAGGCCAAGTTAGGGCGGATAGTTTAAAGTCTTTGCCCGACCCATCACAAACCCATTAAAGCCGCCCTGATTCTAAAAAGTTCACTCAAAGCCTTTTAAATTATTTTATTAATATTTATATGAAATTATTTGTTACATATGTGTACTAATTAATTCATTAAGTCATAATTTTCTTTCATTTATATTACATTTAGTCAAGGTTCTAAAAGTCGCTAGTCGGTCAGCCGGCCGGGGACTAGCGAGTAGAGGAGTAGTCGGGGAGTACTCGGTTTTTAATTTTTAGATTTATTTTTATTTTTAAAACATATAATTAAATATAATTTTTTAAAAGGTATTATAATGTTCAAAATAATAAAAATAGTCAATAAAATGCCGAGTTTAGCCGATTTTTTTTCTGAGTTAGGCCGATTTTTTCCGAGTTGGACCGATTTTTTTATCAAGTTGGGCCGATTTTTTACCGAGTTGAGCCGATTTTTTCCGAGTTAGGCCGACTACTTGGCCGATTTTCTTCCGGCCGACTTTGTACTCCGATTTTCTTTAAATCGCCTCGGAAGGACGCCGACTAGCGAGTACTCGGCCGACTAGGCCGAGTTTTAGAACACTGCATTTAGTTTAAATCATTAAAAAAATCTCAACTTATTGATAATTTTTTTGTTTTTTTATTAAACATATATATATATATATATATATATATATATAACAGATCCGGTCTGGCCCTTATAAAAAAAATTCAGCCTGACCCGATCCTAAAAAACCTGAGCCCATAGGCCTTGATATTTTTTGAAAACCAGCTGAGCCCTTAAATTTTCAAATTATAGATTTAGACCTGACCCAGCTCGAACCTATAAGGCTTGATTAGGATAGGTCGGCCCGGTCCATTGCTGACCCCTAATTTGATTTTATTACTGTACGTGTGATTTTTTTTAATACGTACGTGTGATTTTTTTAATACGTACATGCGAATTTCAAAATTTACAAAAGTCTCAAAATTACAAGAGTATCTTTAATACACGACCGTTTATGTACACGACGCATATGAACGGTTGAGATTAAAGAATATAATATTAATACATAAGTGATTAAACATATAAATTATTATAACTAAGTTAAAGGTGTATACATACCCATCCATATAAAAATTTCTCCAAAATTACTAGTAGTCTTGTCTTGCGAGCCTCAAAGGACACCACAGAGGGCATCTTCCCGCTGGTTCACCAATGTCAGGCGGTCCTTGGCTCAAACACCTTGCCTCCACTCTCAACTCTCGAGCTTTCATTCTCTCGCGTCCCCCATATCGCTTCTTCACAACCCAAAAGCCCAGAAACCTCTCGCGGCCCAATGATTTCACTGCTTCATATATATCCACTTCTTCTTCTTCAGAGACTCCTGCGCCCCAGCCCTTTGCTTTGCCTTTCCAATCTGTCAACATTCGCTGCCAAAGACATGTCTCTGTGAGCCCCTTTTCCTTCTTTCTTTTTTGTTAAACTGTTGATTTTAAGTTGAATATTTGAACTGGGTTTAAGCTCATGTAAGTTAGTAACTTGAATTTAGGATAAAAATTTGATCTTGGGATGTTGAGAAGAAAAAGTTGATTACTTTGCTGAAGTTGATATGTGTGTGAAAATGAGGAGGTAAGTTAATCTGTTATTTAGGTTGAACTTGTCAGAATCACTCAGTTCAGCAAATGCACAGAAAAGTTGAGACCTTTCAAGTAGAAATACTCCATATAGAGCAGAATATACCAATTAATAAACAAATGGAGTTGGAATTGAGAATTTATTATGTCACAGATGATAGAATGTCTAACTTCATTCTTTTTGTTGGCTAGGATATGCTTCAAGATGCTCTATTATGCTTTGGAGCAACTTCTACTAGTGTTGATGAAGATGATGACAATGAGGATTCTGATGAGGTCGGCTAATCTTCCTCTTGGTTTATACATT
Organism: Comarum palustre; assembly: GCA_951800085.1. Classification (NCBI taxonomy): domain Eukaryota; kingdom Viridiplantae; phylum Streptophyta; class Magnoliopsida; order Rosales; family Rosaceae; genus Comarum; species Comarum palustre. The sequence continues at coordinate 10,985,895 of OX637573.1, read as the reverse complement.
TCAATTAGAATTCTATTTTTCTTGTCTGAATGTTTTGAAAGCTTTTCTATCTTGCCACCTTTGTTGTGTAAGGAGATTTAGTAATGAATAAATAAGCTGTATATTTTCTCTTCAATATGCAGATTTGCATTACTTCCATTTTTCCTGAAGGTGAAGATGTAGATACTTGCATTTCACATGCTGCTGATTCAATAAGCTTGAAAGAGATACCTCGGTATGAAGTCACAGTTGGTGAGCAGTATGACTGGATAAAGAAAACTCAGGTTAGTTTGCTTCTTCATATCTATTTTTACGGTCTTGTAGATACTTCTGGTTAGATGATCATGTTGCTTCTTTGACTTCAGCCTCTTTGGTGCAATTCTCTTGCTAATGTTTGTTGAATGCTAGATAAGTTTCTAGTAAGAAATACAGTTTCTAGTAAGAATGTACACGGACAATTATTGGCAGAAACAGAAAATAACACTAATAAATATAATTCTCTAGTACTCAATATCCTTAGTTTTATCCTTCTCAAAAGAAAAATATCCACAGTTTTATTGATTCTCTCAGTTGTCTTTTTCTAGGCATTATGTTTTGAATTTTTCTTTTACAATTTTATACAGGAATCATTTCATCCTGTTGAGATTACTGAAGGACTCTGGATTGTTCCTTCCTGGAAAACTCCCCCTGTAAGTTATTATGAGATTACTTTTTCTGGTTTCCCAATTATTTTCATGAAGGTTATGTTTGCAGTGGTTTCTCATGAGACACAATGTATATCAACCTTGAATTTTACTGGCTTATTAAAGGTTCTGCGCCTTCCTGATATTGACACCAAATTTCATGCTGCATCCTACATCTGAATCCTTTGAAACTCATTCAAACTTCTTAACAGACACTTGAGCACCTTCAGATCCTAATGTGATTGCTTCCATTAATCTAATACAATTATTGTTCCTTGACTCCTACAGAATGCCCAAGCAACAAATATAACTCTGAATCCTGGATTAGCATTTGGTACCGGGGAGCATCCTACTACTAGGTTATGTCTGTTGCTGCTTCATGGTTTGATAAAGGGGGGAGAACAATTCTTGGACTATGGAACAGGTTCTGGAATTCTTGCAATTGCTGCAGTTAAGGTAGTCAGTTCATTTTAAATTAACCTTGAGACTAAATGAACCTTGGAACAGTACCAATTAATCTCTTGTAGTAGCATATACTAAAACGTGTTGCTGATTTGCACAATTCCAATGTCTGTCATTAAGGTGTGTAACACCTTATTCTTAGTAATGTAATTCTTTTCAGATGATGCTAGTTCTGCACTATGCCTACTTATGCTATTTTTTACCAAGACATTAATCTAGCCTTTTGACTCAAACCACAGTTTGGTGCTGCCTTATCAGTCGGAATTGATATAGATCCGCAAGCAATTACATCTGCACACCAGAATGCTACTCTGAACAATATAGGACCTGAACAGATGCAATTATATCTAGTTCCGAGTGAAAATTGCTCAAGTTGGACAGATCCATGTGGAAATGCCGAAGGACAGAGCTCATCTGGAGTGGAAGCCATATCAGAATCAGACAAGTACGATGTCCTAATTGCAAATATACTTTTAAATCCCCTAATGGATTTAGCGGATCAGATTGTCTCTTATGCAAAGCCTGAGGCAATCATCGGCCTTTCAGGGATCCTCACTGAGCAGGTATTGTTCCAGCTTAGACTATAGCATACATGATAGATTATATGTCTAGATGACATTTTCCTCAAATTTTTAACAAATAATTTTAACTTCATTCTCATGAGCTTCTATCATGGAAAACAAATAGATAGATTAGCCATAGCTGAAGCATTTCGTCCAATGCTACAAATCTAATAATCTATCTTGTACGTCTTTAGATTGTTAAAGTCAAAATGGGGTTATGAGGCAATAGAAAGCCATCACTCGTGCATTTCAAACTTGCATCTAAGTTAACTGTACCAGACTTGTGTTCGTGGGCCTGATTTGTTGTGTTATGTATTTCTGTAGCTTCCATATATTATAGAGCGATATTCACAATTTTTGGAAGGCATATTCACTACAGAGATGGATGGTTGGGTATGTGTCCACGGCAGAAAGAAGCAAAATGTTGCTGGCAAATGAAGAATCTATTCCGACCAAACCATTAGTGGAACTGTGGAAGTACAATGTGATACAATGTTTTGACAGTTTTGCCAATCAAAGATGCTATTCCATGAGGCTGACTGATCCGGTCGCTTTTACGTCATACGAGCTGGATTGGATTGTTGGGCTTAAACATTTAGCTGACGTTGTGTGGTTCAGCAACCTGCGTATAACCAACTACTGCTTACAACTTTCTGATGTAGGAAATACCTGAGGAATATGTAGAGACATTCACTTAATTTGAATTGGTCACTCATGAAATAGCAGGCAGATCTCATTCTTTCTGTTGTGTTTTCTGTCCAACCAAGAAAGACATGGGACTCAGGAAGTGATCGAGTGAACTGAACACAGGAACGAGCATTTTTGGGGAATCAGTATTGAGGAAGCTCTACAATAAACAATAACCAACAAACTATACATGGTTGATTACTCCTGTATTTAGTACTGAAATATGCTTCAATACTGAGTTTTCACACACAATAAGCAACTCAAATATATTCGAACATAGAAATCTGTTAGTTTTTTCTCGTACCATCCAAACTGTAAAGTATTACGTAAGTATAACTCAAATATTTACATGTGCACCATACAACCAAAAATAAAATAAACAGCAAAGGGTTGTAGCTGCAGCTTCTAAATGTCATCAGTTAGCAGACAAAATTTTAGATCATATTTTCTCACCTTAACCGTGTAGTTTCTAGATATATATGAGTAGATCATCTCTGTATAATTTTAGCTAATTTGGTTATCGATAAGGTATTCAAACTGTGATTTACAAAGAAGAACACGAATGGTTCCGGTTGAACAAATTCAGTTTGTTCATTGTATTTATACGTTTTCGAGACCTTAACGATTACTAAATCAGCCGAAATTTTGTAGAGATGATCTATACATGTATATCTAGATTATGAATGGTTCAGATGAGAATATTTAATCAAAAAATTGGTCAAATTAAGAAAATCTGCACCAAACTCTTGATAAGCACGTCATTAGTCAAGATGAAACTAAGACAATAATGTTAACTTATGCACTAAGAAACTATATACTTCAACCTCGTTGACTAATTCCATTACTGGCATGGAATCAACTTGGGTCCTAAGACCCATCAAAAATACACTGGAAATAACTTCAAGAACACAAGTTATATTGTACATGGGAACAAAGAAAGAGAACTTTTGCAGTGGTTGGTAATGGCTAAAGGTTCTTATGAGTACAAGAAACATTTTTAGAGCAGAAAGTGAGAAGTGTATAGTGAAGGGGGAGTAAAGTACCCCGAGAAACACAGTCGGAGGCGAGGGTGGGTCTTACATAACTTGTCTGTAAGACCTTCCCTCTAGCTCTACCACGAGTATCCTTCCCATCTAACACAGACACAGTACTTAGAGTTCCTGACCTTCTAACGAAACAAGTGAGGGAGCCACCGTCAAAAGTGGCAAGCTAAAGTGCTAAACATCGGATATAGGAGAGAGAAAATTGGATTTGGACAGCGCCACAATTTTTTTTTTCGATTTCACAGCGCCACATTGCTAGGCCGATAGTATTGTTGAGATATACATCCCACATCGGGAATATGGGACCTTGCCTGTGGGTTTATAAGGGTTTGGGCTACTCTCTCTATTGCCAATTGGTTTTAGAGTTGAACCCCAGACTACTTTATCATGGTATCAGAGCGGGTTGCCCACGTACACGTGTGAAGCCTAAAGGCCACACGAACTCCACGACCACCCAAGTTGTTGTCCACGTGTTAGGCTTAAAGATTCGCCACACGTGCGGGGGCGTGTTGAGATATACATCCCACATCGGGAGTATGGGACCTTGCCTGTGGGTTTATAAGGGTTTGGGCTACTCTCTCTATTGCCAATTGGTTTTAGAGTTGAACCCCAGACTACTTTATCAAGTATTACCACCAGTAGCTGTTCCTCAAAACTCAAGCAATTGGTTTTTAAGGCGCAAAAAATAATTCATAATAGTTTGTTAATTTTAGAGAAAATGTCTATTTATTACAAAATTTGACGTTTTACTTCTCATTCTAACATTTTTAAAAAAACATTGACCATTTGAACTTTTAAAAGAGAATTTATGCTCATTAGGTCTAAACTCTTAAGAATCTATATTATTTTAGTACCATTATACCCCTCAACCTTAAATATGCTTAGAGAGAAAAAAATGCAAGAGAGAAGGGTTGATCGGAACATCATCGACTCCGGTCACCTGTCGTCGGACTCCTGTCACCGGTCGCCGGATTCTGGTTACGGGTCGCCGAATTCCAGTTACCAGTCGCCGAAATCTGATCGTCAGTTGCCGGACTCCGGTGACCAGAATACTGTTGCCGGAATTACTGACCTTAGTAAACATTCAATTCCAAGTTTACTGCCCCTAGTAAACTTACTTCTGTTCCAAAAAAACCAGACTCAAAACACCAAAACCAAGTTTACTAGATAGAAGTAGTAAACTTACTTCTATTCCCTAAAACCAAACTCAAAACACCAAAATCAAGTTTACTAGGGGTAGTAAACTTACTTCTAGGGTTAGTAAACATTAATACACATCATAAACAACATTCATATCCTATAATTTAGTGAGTCGCATAATAATGTTCCTATTAAACTTCCTCGAGAAAGAGAGAGAGACAGAGACATTGAGAGAGTACATCTAGAGGCAGTGGCTTTCCCGTCGATGATTGTCGTCGAGGCTGTGGCTTCCCCGTCGTGCACAGAGGCAGCGGTAGAGACTTGAGGAGTGGTGCACGGAGGCTGAGTGACGACACTAGGAGATAGATAGATTAGATATTGTTTTGACCTACCAGAGGAGGTGGCAGAGGTTTTGTCGTCGACGTTGTGACTCCGCCGTCAAGTTTGGGACTTTGACGTCAAGGCTAGGACTCCGCCATCATCTTCAAGCCTGAGTTTGACTTTGTCATCGAGAAGAGCGACGAGCAAGGAGGATGCTAGTGCAGAGGAGGAGGGAAGTGCTAGGATCTGGTCACCAAAGATGGTGGTGGCGAGGGTGATGTCGTCGGCTTGGATCTCAGAGAGAGAGACGATTGAGAATGAGAGAATGTGTTGGTTTTGATTAGGTTTGAGTATTTTTGTCTTTTTTTTACAAACAGTTGAAATAAGAACTAGTAAAAGGTTTTAGACTCAGTGGACATTATTTTTCTGTTTTTGTAGTAAATGGTCAATACTCATCCCTTACTTTTATTGATCGCAACTTGAGAATAGATGCAATAATTGAACATGACCCGCTTTAAAGGTCACGATAAAAGGTAACCATGCAAAACTAACTAGTATGCACTAAGCAATCTCTATGTTGAAGATCATAGGATAAAACACTATGATCAATCTTCAGTGGTGACAGACAAGAGAAGTAACTAGTCACCGAGAACAAGGAGGAAGAGACAAGTCCTCAACCTATCATTATTAACTACTTTCGAGACCAGTCTGAGCAAAAGGGACAACCCAAAAGCATCAAAACCCCTAATTAAATATCGTAGCCAATAACCAAGAATGTGCTCTAGACCCTCAAGCAGCCTAGTCTAAACAATTAAAAATAGAAAAACTAAGGTAGGACCCAATATGAAAACCTTAGCCCAAGTTTTAGCCTACAAGGTTTCTGCACTTGAAAAAAAAACTAGGGTGTCACTCAAGCCCAAGAAACAAAGCTAGCCCATAATCATCCCTCACAGCCCATAAGTTGACCCACCAGACCACCCACCACCACAACCGCTGCCTACCACCAGTGCCGAAACAGCACCACCTCCCGACTCCACCACCAACATGAGCGATCACAACTGAAGATGATCCATCCCGAGTCAATCTCCTAACCAAATCTCAAGCCACCAACCAGAGCCGAATGGAAACATTGAATGTCGCCGCCAACTAAGTCTACAACCATCGCTAATCACTACCACCGAGATTTGACTTCGAACCCTGACGAGATCGCCTCCATGTCCCCTGCCGCTTCCACAACCCAATCACAACTACAAGCCACGATCGAAAAAGCAAGAGCCAATAGCCGAAAAAAACTCTCATCCGGTCGCACTACTCTGGCACCGACGAAGCCAAACACCCATACCGACGTTGAGGCGTAGCCAGACAAGAAGAGAATTTATGTGAGTGAAATAATAGTTAAACCCAAAGCTTTTTGTGCAACAAGGGACGGAAGGTAACCAACGATCTGTTTTAGATTGTGTAATTTATCAAAAAGATTGTAACAAAATTTGTCGCCTGCCAAACATGTTTCAAAGAAATAAAGATTCGATTGTCAAAATATGAATGTCATGAACTAAAGCAACTATCCTAAAGAAAGCTGCGCCTCTTGTAAACCAGCTTGAAATAGAAAAAAAAAGTCTTAACACTTACAAGCCAACACCTTCATTTACGCACTTCCTATCATAGGAGCTCCATGTAATTTCAGTAATTGACAATTCATTCATCTGAAGAAAAAAACAAACAAACAATAGATTATTTCCAAGAATATAATCCATCTCGTTAGCATTGTTTGTTGGCAGTCATCATAACATAGTCACTGCTAAAACACTAATTAGGAATTAATGAAAATAGATTAAGACAAAACAACGAAACAAACATAGCCCATATCCGTACCATATTCGCGTGTGACAGCCCAACAACCCAAAGCGGCAGCCACCCGAATTTCCTTTTCTTTCTATTTCCAGGCTCGGCCCCACCACCCATGAATTATTTTTTAGTCCATCTAATAAACGTTTCGGCGGTCTTAGTCATTTTCCTCGACCTCGCCACCACGTGTCAGGCGGCGACGCTCTCTGTGGGTCCCGCTTTCTCCCTACCCTCCCCTCCACGCAAACCCCGAGCACCGCCGACGCGCGCAGGCTTTAACTGAGGAGCACCCGTCGTTGTCGGACACGTCACCACACACACGTCGCGCTACCCGGACTATCCGTACGGCCCGGACCACGTGAAGACGACCCCCGTGGCGGGATTTCATTGGGCATACGTCAGCGTCCTTGCCGAGCCTGCGTAGGGTTCGGGACTTGCCGATTTCAGACGACACGAACGAAACGAGGGGTGCGGGAAAGGGGCCCCACCACCTAGGCAGCCGCTGCGCCACAATTCTTATAAATAGGGAGCCTTTTGATTCACACGTGAGCTCCGCTGATTTATGAGACATAAGTTTTAGGGCTTGGGAGGGGTAGACTTGGTATTTCGGGTTGGTCACTCACCCCCACCGTTAAACAGAAGATCTTAATCACTAATAAATTTGCCTAAGATTCGAATGAGATTTTAGATTATAATATGTTGCTTCATACGGCGGGTTTTGGTCGGCAGATTACTAAATTAAGCAGCTAAAAGGGCCAACTAGGTACGTATATTCACTAGATTGTGAATAAGTGAATTTTTTAGAGTATAGTCAGAGAAAAACTTATAAAATTCATAATTTTTAAGATAAATTTATTCAACGATTTTTTTAGAGTGTAGTGAGATAAAAACTTATAAAATTCATAATTTTTAAGATAAAATCGTATTCAATGTAATAATTTAGCTTATTTTATAGATTTTATTTTAGAAATTTAAATTTATCTTAATTTTTTTACTGACATTTTTGACCTTATGATGTTCATTTTGCTTTTTTGAGTAGTTTTTTAAATTCTGTAAAAATATCAGCTGATTTTTGTCAGATTAATGTTACTACATTAATTAAAAACTTTATTTTAAAAATTAATATAATTACCGGTTAGAGTTTAGGGGTTACGGTATAGGGTTTAGGGTTTATGAAGGAATTATGTTTTGGGTATAGGGTTTTAGGGTTTTAGAGGTTAGGGTTTAGGGTTAGGGGGTGCGGGCAAAAAACCCGCATAATTGGCTTGCTTTTGAACAATGTCAAATCTTACAATTTCATTCTTAAACAAGTTTTATTTTTAAGATTAATTATAAATAGATTTTTTAATAAATCATCCTGACTAATAGGTAAATGTATTTTAATAAACTATAAGAATATGGGTTTAATCTAAAACGAGTCTAGAAAACTAAGTGTATTGTTAAATACTCCATAAACAAATAACAGGTGAGTAGTTAGAAAATAGGAAGACAGACATGTTAAAAATCATATTTAAATCAATACAGCCTCATTCTTACCTATTTCAACAACAGCCAAACTAATATTCTCCAATATTATCACAATCCCCCAAAGATCCTACAAAATTGTCGGTCACAAACTTGTGAGGAGTTAAGAATCAAGCGGTCAAGCCTTTTTTTGTGTTAGGCTTCATGACTAATTATACCACACCTAATACCTATCATCTTTTTAGTCATAAAAGACGAAATATAACGATTAAGAAAATACATGCTCATTTAAGAGACATATTTTAAGAAATTATGACAGAGAAGAGAATTTCATGGCTAAAAATAAAATTCACTGTTTTAAATTCTTACTATTTTAGCTTTTTAATTTAATCATGAATCCGTTATCTTTATCTATTTTGTATAGTGACAAAGTATCTATTTTTTAAGTATAAACTTGTGAGTTCGACTCATAATAGATATATCTATTTTATATAATGACAAAGTATCTATTTTTTAAATGTAAGCTTATGAGTTCGACTTATAAGCACGATATTTAAAGAATAAGTAGTAGTTCTAACGTGGATGATTATCAGTTAGAAAAAGGGAGTGTGGTGATGAATCGATGATAGTTAGAAACTCAAATCAAATACTTTTGTCGTATATTGTCGTTTCACTACCCTCAATTTCTGAAAAACAAAAATTTGTGCAACGACATAATTGATGTCATAAACCTCCTAACTATGCATGTCCATAGCACCGACGAAATTTTATGATTAGCGGAACATCCAAAAAATGTAAACCTTTTCAAACTAACTGTAGGTACATATGCCAAAGAAGCATATTTTGACTAATCATAACTGTTAAATTCGTTACAACCAAGACATATAATAGACAGATAGTTGCGTCAGTTATTATTAACAATGACCTGTAACCCAAATGGTACAGTGACGCGTCCTCACGCACGGTCCATATATCGTCTTCCGATAACGGAATAAACTAAAGTATCTCACATCGACAATTATGTCATAACTCTCTTAACAACAGACAATAAACAGTAAGTCTCTCTCTATCTTCTTAATTACCACGCAATTACTTTTTACCTACTGTTAGTATGTCAATATTAGTACTTACTTACACGTTAGAGAGTCGAATATCGTCATTTGATGGTCTAGACCTCTAAGTGACATGTGCTTTTGTTGATATGCTAACGGAACAGGGAAAGAGCCCGTTGTGAACTATATTGATATCAGTGACCATACATCGCTATCTAAACAATATCCAACATTGGCGCCGTCTGTGGGAACCTGAGCAAAAAGTTTCTCACGTCAAGTCACCATGAATAATGATGAAAGGAATCAAGAAAATCAATTGCCACTAGATATTAGTAACATTGTAAGGAGGGTGAATTTCGAGACTCCTCCCCCTGACGGGAATGCTCAGGAATCGTCGTCCCCAGCATTATGAGCTTTAACGACGAGAAGTGAGAGACCTCCGATCAGTGGTGACGCCACCAAGCTGTCATTGTCCATCAAAGATCTTCAAGAGAATAAGAGGGAGAGGCTCACATTAGAGAAAGAACTTCACTTATCAGAAGCAAGAAGATGAAAAAGAGCCGAATGAGTGGCAAAAAGCGAATCTGACACAGTTAGTTCCAAGTCAAGAGGAAGTCAGGATGATGCTATTAGTAGAGGAATCCAGAGAATAACGCATATCGATTACTCCCTCGTGTTATATGAGTTGGGTGATCAGTGCCCTCTTTCCCCGGTAAAGATTAAAGAGCGTATTAATCCTCCAAGAGAGCAACAAAGCTGTGAGGAGGAAGTGCCTGGAACACAAATGATTTGGAGATTGGTGGAGATAGAGCGAAGACTGACTGAACAAACAGTGTCCCATAGAGTCGTTCCCTTCTTTATAGCTAGTTCTGGTCCATTCATTAGAAGTATTCGTCGTTCAAATCGGCCAACAAGTTTTAAAAGCCCCGAATTGCCCACTTATACATGGAAAAGGTGTCCTTATGCTCACATGGACGGCTTCAGAAAGTTCACCAGCTGAAGAGAGTATGATGATGTCACCATGTGCCAGCTGTTCTGTGAAACATTAGAGCAGAAAGAAATAAGTTAGTTCTTCGAACAACCTGTCGATTCAGTGGAGCAGAAAGAAATAAGTTAGTTCTTCGAACAACCTGTCGATTCAGTGGATTCGTTTAATAGTATGACCCACATCTTCTTCACCCATTTTCATACTAAACATTGTGGGACAACATAACACATACCAATTATTTAAAGTAAATCAATCACAAGGGGAGACACTTTACTCTTTCGTCATGCGATGACAGGTAACGACATTTAATTGCCGAGACTTCAGCAAAACGTTGGGATCGATAGTATATAAAGAGGGGCTCCATAATGTGAAATACATTTGTCGGCTGAATAAGAAGTTCAGAGATGCCAGTTATGATGACGTCCTGACAGATGTTATAAAACCAGCCTAGGCAGAATATGCAACATGGGGCGAAAAAGAGGATGACTAATTCCCCCTCTATTCAGAAGAGTGTTGTTGTCTCCCCTAAAGCACATTTGTAGGCTGAATAAGAAGTGAAATACATTTGTCGGCTGAATAAGAAGTTCAGAGATGCGAGTTATGATGACGTCCTGACAGATGTTATAAAACCAGCCTAGGCAGAATATGCCACATGGGGCGAAAAAGAGGATGACTAATTCCCCCTCTATTCAGAAGAGTGTTGTTGTCTCCCCTAAAGCACCGTGTGGGCCGCGAAATCAAGATCCTAGAAGAGAGTGTCAAAATGATGGGAAGAAAGGTATGAAGCGTCACAAGGACAATCTTTAGAGCGATAAGCAGCCTCATGGGTGGACTGAAAAGGGAGATGATGGTGGGATAACGAATAATACGAGAAAACAAGAGATCCACGCCATCATAGCTAGAAGCTATGAAGAAGCCTTCGAGAAACACAAACATCAGCTACCCAGCCCTCAACCGTTAAGATTGTCTAATAACCATAAGGGGGTCAATGATGCAAATATCATGAAGACGCCAACCATGAGACAAATAAGTGCTACCAACTGCAGAATGTTATTAAAAATCTGCATAATGATGTGAAGATTGAATGACACGTCACAGGAGGGCGCATAACGCCTGTCGTAGCAAATGTTGGACTAAGAAGAATCAACATGATTGATGGCGGAGCGCCACTCATTAACATGTCCAATAAATCCAAAAACGATATAATAGAGAGAATCTCCCGAGGAGTGTCAATCACATGACGTGTGAAATGGCAGTGAAGATAACAAAGCAAGGATATCGCCATATCCAACTCACTAAAGAAGAGAAAGAAGAGCGTGACGTTAATGACCCATGCGATGATCTCTTCCTTTGTGATATTGTTATCGCCGGGGAGTTCAGCCTGGGAAGTGTGCTAATAGACAAGGGTTTAGCATGACCAGACATGTATGTAGAGAGTCAGTGGTGCTAGATAAGCACTGTTAATACCACTTTCTCCTTAAATTCAGACAGTTCTAGAGATCATGTCAATCTTGTATGAACCCAGAACGAATGATGATAGAATATCCACTAGTATAGATATCACGCCCCGACCCAATTTTACCTTCTTAAACCAGAGTTAGGACGTGCGGGACCCATTTAAAGAAAGATTTAATCAAAACCCCCCTTGAGAAAGGATAACCTTCTTTTCAAATCAAATTCAAACAGTCCAAATGGTGCAGGAATAAACCTCACCGCCGAAAGTTATCCCGATTCCCGCATTTGGATCTCAAACCATTCATTTGGAGGACCTAGGGTTTCTAATAATAAATGTGACTGCACCCGAATCCCGGTCAGGCTGCCTACGTACCCTGTCATCAGGGATTAAGCCACACGTAGCTCTTGCTTAAGTAACGCCCTAACCAGGCGAATCTCGGTTTTCTAATTATCGGTCGATCTATTAATACGGATAGCTTAAGCTCATCCTAATCCGGAGGTTAAACTCTCCGCTGAGGTATCCACCGTTCAACTACCTATCAGGATTAACTCAAACATTTAACCAAACCCATAAACCACAAACACATATATAAATATAACATACAAGCGTCCACGAAAATAACCAATCCTCTATACGTAGTGTACTCAATTCAGCGTAAAGGGCAGTTTAGTATTTATGCTCAGCCACCAGGCGCATTTCTAAAATTTCACCCTCTAGAGACAGCCATGTAATTAACTAACACTAACATGGGCAATATTGTCTTTTTAACACCAGGGGTAGTCCCGTAATTAAACATACTGACTCGATTCGGCTGAACGTCGCACAAAACGACAACCAAAACCGGCAAATTATTTATCCACGCGCTCGTATCTACGAGTACATGATCCTGGGACAACTCACTACCCCAAAGGATGTCAGACGCGCCGGCACGTGCTGTCACAGGCGGCTGCGCGTGGGCCCCACACGCCACAACCTTCAAACCGGTTAACTTCACCCAAAAACCATCTACAAGCAACCACAACAACCCTAGGAAGCCTATAGGAGCAACCATAACTCTTAGAACTGCCAGACGCGCCCACACACGCAGCCACAGCCGGCGGCGCGTGGGCGTCACGCACCTCCCTAAAAAACACAGAATTTCAAGAAGCTTAAAACATGAAAGTTGTAGATCACAGCAAGGTGAGCAACTTTAATACCTGGGGTTTTGATTAACTCGGCCGGAAAGTGGCCCAAAACCGGCCTAAAAGGGCTGCCTCCTCCTAAGCCGCTCCTACCTCCGTGTTGAACTTCGACGCCACCGGAGGTCCGCACAAAACGTCTTTGGCGTCCTTTCTGGACTGGTTTCTTGTCTCGCCGCAGCCCCACACTGGAGAACCAGTCGGGTCGAGAACCAGGTCTCGACGCTGTACTATGCAAGCCTGGAGGCGTTGATCCAGGCCGAACTAGACCACGCCACCACCACAGGGAGGCTCGCACGGAGGAGAGGAAGAGATTTCGACCGGCCTCGACGTCTACGGTGGCCGGAGCTCGCCGCAAAAGTCGGGTTGGGTCAGCCGGGTTCATGTCGGGTCAGTTTAAATTTTCGGATAGTGAGGGGAACGCGCGCGTGTGGAAAGAGAAAGGAAATGGGTTATTCCCCTTTTCGGAAACCCATCCTTTCTATTTATATACTTTCTAAAAACGGAAATTCAACTTCTGTTGACCATAACTTCTTCACCCGGTATCTGATTCATACATGCCGCGTGTCCACGAACTCGTATAGTCGAGCACTCCAACTCTCGTGAAGGAAGTTTTCTGAGAAACTTTGACCCCTCTAAATAAGTCGTTTCCACGCGTCCCTTAACTCCGAACACTTCGGCACTCTTTCCGAAGGTACAAATACGTTCCAATACCACTAAAATTTCTAAATTTTACACTCATTAATACTTCGGGGAAATTGACAGCGCAGTTACAACCCTCTGTAACCCACCTAATCCTGGTATAAAGGTAAATTTCAGGACGGGGTGTTACAATAGAAGACTTTCAGCCAAAACACGTAAGGCACACCTTCAAAAGGGTGCACAAGATCGTGTGTCACCTGCCCTAGAGAGGGACAAAATATCGACATAATATGTCGTTTTTCTAAGGGTAATACTCATATCAAACCATAATAGACAATGGAAGAATCAATACTTGAATTTTTTTTCAACATTTTGCCAACGATTTCATCGATGTCTCAAATTATACACTTGGGACATCGATACGACGTCTATGTACATATAGCTTGGAGAGAAAATCAGTCTCCTCAATAACGTAAAAGTCAGAGGCATATACAGCTGGATTCGAAACTATAAAATTTGCAATCATTTAATTTTTTATATATATTCTTTATATGCATCACGACTTAAGAATGAACTCTACAATTCTTGAACCGGTGATAAAGAGATCTACAATGGTTGCATTGTCTTGAGCTAGCGTGAGTAGTTTTGACAAACTTGTGTGTCTAGTCTTAGAGTGTCGCCATTATGGTTGGTTGTGTCTCCTCCTCTTTTCTAGACATTGGCATGGTCGTGGTCTCTATTGTCGTTTCCATGACTCACATTGTCTTACCCATAATAGGGGTTAGTCACACAGACAAAGGCTGATATATAAATCTCACCAGAGTAAATGTAGTTCATGTTTGCAATAGATTGATTTAACTTGACTAGTTGGGAATAAACTAACTTGGAGGGCTTAAAAAACTGATGAGGATCAAATTCACTAAAAGTTATGGATCAAGATGCCACAAGGTATCATCGATAATATGTAGTCAACAAGTGGTAATCAGTCCACTTGACTAGTAACTATTCTTTTATAGGTTGATGTAGCGCCATTCCTTTTTTTCTTTTCCATTCTGAGCGCGAGAGATGTATAATCTCGACATCTATGATTGTGGGCATTGGGTATGTCAAAAACTCATATGAGTAGATATGTTGCTCTTGCATACAAAACCAAACTATTATGAGACTCGATAGATGTCACAATCAGCGCTTTTCTTTTAAATGGTTTGTTATTATTAAAGATCGTAATCAAGGGATCCGAGCTACAATATATCAAACGTTAAAGATCAAGACCATGAAGGTATTAACGATGCTTTATAGTTTGTTTTTTATTTTATTTTTTAAGGACAAAAATTAAAGTGTCTGAGCTACCTTGTACGGGAAATTTATAATGTTTTTCAATGACCAAAATTAAGGGGTCTGAGCTACCATGTACGGGGACCATACGAATACGTGATTCGGGAAATTTGTATTAGACTGCTAATAACACTGATCTAAACATAGAATGAAAAAGAGATGTTATCCCCCCGATTTATTTAAACTTTAAAATTACATAATTGTAATATAAAGCTTATTTACTAGTCTATCAAATAAATTGTATTAACAAAAGTTGCTTTGCAAATTCCACTCAAAGCGAAGACGTGTAATATCATTTCAATTTGTTGGGCGTAATAACATGAAAAACCAAACATGTGGTTAGACAAATGCATCATAAATAAACAGTAAAACTAATTAAATAGTTACTATTTTAAATAAACTGTTTTACTCATAATAAAAATGATTTTACCCAGAAGAGGAAATTTACTGTTTTGCCCCTCATAAATATAATGAGGTAAAACCCGATAGAGCTCTGTCGCCGGATTGGATTCGGGTTCGAGGAAGAGTCGTCGTCGTCTGGAACAAAACGAGGAGACGGCGCTGCTGGCCTTTAAAATAACATAAGGCTGTTTATTAATCCACGCCCTATGTTGTTAAATAACTGCTGGCCTTTAAAATAACTGCTGGCCTTTGGAGGTCTGGGTCGTGGATTAATATACGCGTGATAGAATATTTTAAAATAAAATAAGAATTTTGAACAAATCAATAATTGGAGAGGTAAAAATTAAAAAAAAACGGAGCGCAAAATTAGTAAGGAAGAAATTTTAATTACGGGACGGTGAGAGTAGGGTGCACGTGACGACATCCGGAATCCCGACATGTACCTCGTCAACACGGTCCGGCTGGGACCCACCTGTTTCGCCGTCGGTGCCACCTCTTAATTAAAACCAAACGAAATATAAAAAAATTAAAACTGCGAGAATTACTCAGCTGGAACGAGTCCTCACGGACCCACCCTGATCCTCTCAAACCGCTGCCATCTGATCTGTATTTTGGCTTCAGATCTTCTGACACAAATCACGAGGCGCAACCGCTCCGCGGCTAAAGACAAAGCGAGAATAGCCCCCATGCTTTCTAATCATGACGCCGCTCCGTGTCTTTACGTTTTTCCCTACATTTTATTTAAAGAAAAATAAAAATATTGCCGACTAGTGTTCAGTGGGCCCCGGTCTTCCAAGTGACGTGGATTCAGCAACAGCCGGGAAAATTTGCCGGTGACGTTTCTGTTGCATCGTAGTGATATACAGCCTTAAATCCGAAGAGAGATGAAGAATGCCCGAGAAAATAAATGAAAGATTTAGATTCCGTATTACGTTCGTTTAAGCTTGTCTGCATCCAAGGAAATATAACGTTAAAAAGAATTGATACAGAAACGGTAACGGAAATCTTTTTTGATTTCATTTGAGGATTTTTGGAACACACCAACTGAACAACGATAATAAAAAACCCAGATCGGGATCTCTCAATGGGTTGGGGAAGAACAAAAGGAGCTTAAAAGTTTTCTGGGTTTTCTAGCTTCTGGTTTCTCGATAATATATATACATAAGGCTGCAGTTAATAAACAACATAGGCTAAAATGCAAAACTCATGATTACATGTCAGCTTTGAGCTTTGCCTTTTTCTAGGAGGGTTTCATGTTTTTGCTTTTTTTAATTTTAACATGAAACGGAAAAATGTGGAGGCGGAGTTGCCGGCGCCGGATTCAGGCGTTCTCCGGTGGAGGGGGAAGGTTGAGGTCGAGATCGAGTGAAGGTCCCTTGTTGGCGGGGGAGTGAGCGAAGTCCACGACGGTGGAGGAGTCGGAGTCGCTCACGCCGGAGTGGGACCCGCCGGAGGAAGAAGCAGCGGCAGCGATGCTTTTGTCAAACTTTCCCATCTCGCGGGCGGTGGGGCGATGGAGACTGTTGGTGTTGCTCGTCGTCGTCACCACTTTCTGCTCGGCTCTTGCGAACGCGTCGAAAAAATAGATGGGACGCCCCATGGGAAGCGCGTTGTAGGCACTCGCGGCGGTGAAGTACGCCGCGTTAGCCGCCGCGAAACGGGGAGCCACGAGTGTGAGGTCCAGAGCCGGGGGAACAGGCGGCGGTGGGGACGAGGAGTCCACGGTGCTGGTCTGGCTGGGGCTGCGGGCCTGATGGGTGTTCTGTCTGCCGTTGTTATTGTTATTCCGGTTGTTGTTAGCTTGAACCTCGGCTGGGGTTGGAAAGTTTGTCTTGGCCTTAATTCCACGGTACTCCCTCGCCGCCTTATCATACGCACGCGCCGCCTCCTCAGCCGTATCAAACGTACCGAGCCACACCCTTGTCTTCTTCCCCGGATCCCTGATCTCAGCGGCGTAGCGGCCCCACGGCCTCTTCCTGACGCCACGATACCGGATCTCAAGAGGGTCGGTCTGAGCTCCGGTGCCGGATTTCGCAGCCGTTTTCGGAGCCATGAGGTTGGTTTTGTTAGAGTGATTTTAGAAAGAGAAACAAAGAAAGAGAGAGGCTTGGTGAGGACAGAAGCGAAGGAGTGGAGGTTGGATTTATAGGGAGCGAGTGTTAAAGCTACGCTCCTTTTTGGGCGCTTATGCGTTGTGTCGAGAGCACAATCTATCGTAATGTGGCTTCTCTTGCACGAACCACCTCGGTTACTTCTGGGGCTTCCACTCACCGAGTGCCAAGTGGAAATCTTTTAATTTCTATTTTAAGCCCCCAGTCTTCCAACCAACCCCTTTCACCTCTCTGAAATTTAATAACACACTCTCGGTTGGGTGTTATTTACTAAGAGGGAAGACAGTTAAATAGTTAATGATTATTCATTACCTTTTGTAATTCTTGTTTGACTGAACTGATTGCTATATTAGGCGCCACCACCTTTTGTAATGGGTGTATATTTACTCTTGACGGAGAACTCAGACGATGACAACATTTTTCGGCGGAAGTGTGGTTTCTAAGGTACACATGTAAGTTTTCACGCCGCAAAAAAAATCGAGATGCAGGTTTTGATTGAAAATATGAAATGTGCGAGGGATGTGGTTGTTATGATGAAGGGTGTTAAAATGGTTTGATTGCACAGTTAGATCTTTCTTTATGTCCGATTAGTTTCATATTTCAAACTCTAATCGTTACATCTTGTGTATTACAAACTTTAAAATCAGAAGTTATATCTTACGAATTATGGAGCATCCATTATTTTTCTCAATCTCTCTCAAATGACAAATAGATTGAAGGATTATTCTTATTCCCTATAATCCTAACTTTATAGCATATTTTAGATGAAAATCAGACTAACGTGTTACACGATTAAGCATTTGTTTCATCGTTTGCATAGGCTCAATATGCACTTCGGCAGCAGGTGTGACGACTGCTTGGCAGGAGTGGGCGGTGGCTCAAGGGTTGGCAGGGGAGAGAGAGGAGGGCAACAACGAGCTTGAAGGAAATGGTATGGTCGAAACAATGCACTTTAGAGTTAGATCAAGGCTTCCATAGTCCCACTAAATTTGCGGACTTTACATAAGAAAGTGTGGAGGATTTGGACTATGATCTTATTTATAGGATATCACATATACCTCATTTAAAAGTTTTTGAAAGATAAATAAACTTACTTGATTATTGTTAAACAAATAAGGACATTCTTTTCTTTATCTTCCGTGTGTCATGATTTAATTTTTCAAACTAATCATACACTCATTAAATATGTTTTTAGAAGTCTATACAATACCACGTTTCAATAACCTGGTGTAGTAGCAGTTAATTCCAGTAGAAGTAGTAGCAGAGGTTAACATCCTCTTAGTATTTCGACAATCCTTTAGTTCTGCTACTACTTGCATTTTTATTCGTTAATTCTGCTATTGCATTCTTACTGATCAATTCTGCTAGTGCCTATTGAAGGTCATTTTATGCTATTGTATTCTCTAACTGCATTCTTCCGGTTATGCAATTCTGCTATTGGTTGTATACTACTACATTAAATATGTATCGTTGCTACTACCAACAAAAAACAACCAATATTACTACTACTGCACTCGTCGTCGAATCTTGTGCTATTGCACTCGTCATCAAACCATCCATTAGTTACAACTACTGCATTCACTGAACAGTTAGCTCTTGCTAAACTTCTAGTAAATGTAGTAATAGTTTTTTTAGTGGTTTAGCTAGTGTAGTAGCAGCTTCATTAATAAGTGCAGTATCAGGTTTTCAGTGCTCAGCTAATGTAGTAGCATCTATTTTTAGTACGTGCACTGCACTTCCAGTAGATGTAGTAGCAGGCTTTTAGTTGTCCAGCTGGTGTAGTAGCAGCGTCATTAAGTGCAATAGCAGGTTTTTAGTGACTCATCTAATATAGTAGCACTTATTTTCAATATATGCAGTAGCTGGTTTTTATTTTCAATACTATATGACAATTAAATAGTAAGTATGACAACATCAAATGGGTTATCAAATTAGCAAATTAGTATAATATTGTTATATATATGAGAACAAATCATACAACAAACCACTATGAGATACAAACTAAACATACAAAATTAACCGAGCTTATTCAGTGCTGCTACTACACTTTTACTCATCAAGTGCTGCTATATTGATAGCCAAGTTAAGTTATGCTATAATAGTACTTCTCAACTGTTGATATTGCACTTGTAACAAGTTCTGCTACTGTAGTACTCAGCTTTTGCTACTGTACCTTTTATTTTCAACTTCAGCTTCTATACCCTTCTTTCCCAACTTCTGCTACTACACTCATCCTTTTGCGTCAACCACAAGTCATTCAATTTGTCAGCAATATTACAAGACAACCTCTGTCTCATTACATCATCTCCAATTCAAAACCCCTAATTTCTCAGTTAATCTTCATAATATAACCTTAGATCAATCGAACCTCAAGTCGGCTTCGTCACCCCGAATTGCTTCACGACCACCGCCTACAACGGCGTCAGCGTGGCACTCAATCCATCCAAGCTCATCATCACAACATCTATATTCGAAAGAAAAACTAATCTGTATATTTTAAATAATCAAACAAACCAAGATTTGAAGTGCCCGAATTGCTTAGGGAATGGAGATCGAGAATACAAAATTAATATGTCTCTTTCTAATTCACCCACAAATGAGTGAGAGAGAAGATAATAAATTGAAAAAAAAAGTTGTTTGTAACAAAAAAATAAGTTCTAAAATTATAGTGGTAATCTCGTAATTATTGTTCAAAAAACAATATTTTTGTAAATTGATAAAAGCAAGTGGATCAAATCTAGTGGCAGCCTTGTAATTATTGTTAAAAAATAGTATTTTCGTCATTTTATAGAAACAAGTTGATTCAAATCTGTTTTATATTAGTTTGGGCTTGGACTGTTTGTCCTTATTTGTTTAAATCATTTTAATGATGAGTTTTTTGTGTTTCGATATTGTTTGTGGTAGTGGGTTGTTATTCTCTTTTATTTAACATACTCCTAGTTTTTTTGATAGACAAAACAGCTAGTCCTTGTTGTTAGCAAACATGGGATAGAGTCTTCGTCAAAAGAAATAAGGTGTTGTCCAGTCCAATCCAATCCAACCTACCAAATGTACCCTATGGGGTCGATCTAATCCGACTTGGTGCCTCCCTCAATGGTTATGGGTCGATCTCAGTGACGTAGCCAGAAAGTATACGAAAAGGGGTCAATTTAGACAAGCTAATTATGTAGAGAGAAAATTTTACTTTGTCTAGGGGCAAAATAAGCCAAATAGCTTACATTACTCTTATATACAAGTAAAAATTTGAATCACAACACACATAGAAAGATTGTGAGAAAAGTCATTTGAACCCTCTAGTCACCTTGTAGCTACGCCCCTGGTCGATCTAATCTCTCTCCTTATTATTTATGGGGATGTCTTTCGTTTGGTGAGGTGCATTTTGAGATCTATTTAGGTACAAATGCATAAAAATAAAGAAATGTGAAATCCACACACCTAAATTTGAAATCTATACACATTTTCTTTTTGGTTAACACATTCATAATGAAACAAAACTTAAGTCACTAGAAGGCAAAATAAAAGTCACTACAAAAGAAAAAAGATGTATGAATTTTAATTTAGAGTGTGCAGATTTCACAATCTAAAATAAATTTTATAAACAGTTAAATAAATGTGGCTTGACACTTGCTTTGCATTTAAGAAATGGGGTAAAATAGTATTGGGTAGAATGGTTGAATGGTGAGACGGAAACAATCGTCATGTCGGGTTACATTTGAGTGCCATATTGCTTCGACATGCATGAGAAAAGGAAGCAGATAGAAATTTAATGGATGATAGGCATTCATTTCCCCACAAGTCACAATCGGTGCGCTTTCAACTTGATGATCGAGACAAGTAATCTATTGTAACCGTTTCAAACTCAACCGAATCAATAACAAATCTAGCTTCCTGTTCTACCCAGATTATGTATAAATTGTATAATCTGCAATTCATTGTCATGACTCAAATCAATTAACCCCTCTGTCTTTTGAGATAAGTACAGATATCTTTTGATAAATGATAATTATTGTGGCTTTGAAAAAGAGGTTCTAGGTTCTTTTTTTTCAAATAAAGGGTTGGTATACTATACTTCGGTATTTATTTATTAACTTTTAAAAAATATCTAAGATTTCATTAAATGAGAATACAATTTTATAAGTAAGAGAACAACTTAACAGACTAGCAAATTTAATTTTTAGCCATTTTAAAGAGCGGGTTTAGTTTTTTATCAGTTCTACTAGCTCCATCAAACTAGCTATTTTATTTAAGTAACTAGATATTTTAACTTTTAGCTATCTCGCTAGCTAGCTAAATATAGGTAGTGATATGAGTCTCTCTATAATTTATGTTAATTCATAGTTTTCTCTTTAAAGTCATTTTATGTATCACTAAAACACATGTAAATTAATTTTTCTTTATTTAATCAATAATATAAATAAACTTTTGTTGAAATAGAGAGAAATGATGTAGAGAGATTTCTAAATTGGCTAAATAAAATATCATTCTAGCTATTTTAGCTTAAATTTGACTTAAATATGATTAGCATTGTTGAAGTTTCTCTGAGAGATATCGGTGGTGAAAATAAATTCTCAACTCTCTTCTTACCTACCTGAAAGACCAACAATTGCAGTGGACAAGAATTCATAGGGGTTCAACTGTAACCTAACATATTTCTGATGTCTCCATACGTCCTTACATTCAACCTAAAAAGAAACAAAATTTTCAAACACTACATGTCAATATTACCAGCATACATGCACAAGTAACATCTCAATTACATTGACGAAAAGAACTAGCTGACAATAACATAATCCCTGAAAACGACATCAAAATTATATATAACTCACCTCACAACAAGACTAACTACTCCAAAACCTACTAGACATATAAACCCTCGCTCAAAGAGGAAGGACAACAAAAAAACCTAGACACAGGCCTTAAGTGAGCGCAGGCCCACCAACAAACAATGACTCTTAAAAGGCAGGCAACTAAAAACCCAGCTCAAAGAGGAACCAATGTCTTCTGCTGCTATAGGGCCTCATCGCCACCAATAAGCAGCTGTCGCGTACCCGCAAGGCATTACTGACCGCGTCCCTCACCGACCATCACGCACGCCGCCGTCTCCCAAAATTAAACGTAAAGACCCGATCGATCCAATTAGGTCGTCAATGCCGCCTTCTCCCCTTCATACCTCTCCGTTTCGCTAGTCCACCTCACTACAACCACGATCTAATCTACCTCACATGTTGACCGCAATTCATCATCATCAGAGAAAGCCAAACCACCACCACCGTACCTTAAAAACTCTAGAACTCCATAAAAATCACACCATTCTTGGTTTGTCTCAATGAGAACCACCCTTTCCAAACCACCACCTACAACACTCGTCCGGCAGCGAGGCTCAACCACCAATGAGGTTAGGAGCCAACGCTGGCGTGGAGGGACTACCTTTAAGTCTTGTTAATGAAACTATCGAATACAATGGGGAACATTAAACTTCAATCCCTAATTACAAAAAATCTGAAATAATATTAGAATATCTACAATAATCATGTACTCAACCATGCACCAACGAGTAAAAAGTACTGCTTAAATGACGACTAGTTGCTTTCACATAGCTATGACATACAAAACAGATCACTAGATATGTAACACGGTTACACATCTTAATGATCGATAATTCAGTTTTCCAACTATGTTGTGACTAGAATTTACTCTGATGTCATTTAGTTTCACCTTACCATTAGGTGACAATGACCAATTGACTAAGTAAAGAACTCGCAGTCTACCTAGAGCAAACGAGACACTTTAAGTGCACACACTGACACACGGTACAAAATCCACCAAAAGTGCAACAAAACTAAATAACTAAAGTAAAAACAACTTTTAAATGTATAACAACTAAGGTTGAGGCTAAGAATGATTCTAGTCCATGTCAAGGATTAAAATTACTGTGATATATCCGATATATCTATTGATATCTTTTTTTAAAGACCTATATATCTGGAGGAGTAAATATCTTATCGTCCACCGTATCTCCGATATTTCTCATATATTGTCAAATATCTCTGATATTTAATATATATACGCTATATATGTGTAAAAAAGTTTGATTGATCACCGATGTACTTTTATGGGTGAGGATGCGTCTTTTCAACCACCTTAATTCGTATTCTGGATGTAGTTGAAGTTGATATTTTTAATATTTATATGTAAATTATTTCCGAACTATTGACATTTTTTCCACATGTGAAGCCTAGCCCAACTCAGATGCAACCTTTCCCAACAAACCACACCACCGCCTCTGTGTCCAGCTGACCTGTCGTCCCCCATCGTGGTTGCTTCACTACCAGCACAACGTCCACCTAGGCTCTCTGCCACCAGCGTTGCATTGCAAGATGTCGATCATTCCTATATTGGACATGGGAATACCCATATCTCCAACCAGTGGCGTAGCCAGACATCTTACTTAGAAGGGTCAAATTGGATTAACGAAAAAAATTAAATGATCAGGAATGTATGTTATTTTTTAGACATAATGTACGTCAATGTATGGTAAACATTAATGTGTTGTTTTCATTTAGTTTATTTATAAAAAATATAGAAAAAATCATAAATAGAATTTAAAGCATTAAATTACATATTAGTATGGATCAATAAGGTAAGAAACACTTGACACAGTTTGTATTAATTGGATAAGGTATTTAAAATAGTATAAATTTTTATTTTATTTCATTATTATTGAAGAATATTAAAGAATGATCAAAGATTTCTTAAAAGAGAATGGTCAATTTATGTTTTATTTCATTTAATATCCGATACAAATTAAGAGTAATTATTTTTAAAAAATTGAGAAGGAACAATTGACCTCCTTGCATCCTCCTTAGCTACGCCCTTGTCTCCAACCTAGAAACCAACAACCAGCCGACATCTGTCTCAATCCTCGGTGCACACCCTTAGAAATATTTGTCACTTTACTTTGTTGCTGTGTGACATAACCTCACTCCATGCTTCCAATTTCGAGTTTAATAATCTATGTAAGGTTTTATAGTTATTTTATTTTTACTTTCACTTCGTTTCTTTATTAAAAAAAATTGGTCTTCAAGAATAAATTTAGGATTTACAAAAGTTTTATTATATTGTCAATTTGCTACCCTACCTTTTTTTCTGTCATTTTGCTACCCTAACTTTCATAAATTTGTTAAATTGCTACCAACTGTTATATATGCCTTTTTCTATTAGGTGTTCCGTCAATTTTTTTTCATGTTAGGTGTGTTTTTCACGTGAAAGAATTTTCATAATTTTGAATTCAAATTGGGTTTTTTAACAATTGAATTTGTCTCTTTAAATTCAGAACTTCATTCAGAAAAAATAAAATAAAATAATACATGGATTCCGATTAAAACAGAAAAACATATCCATGAATTCAATTTTTTTGTTAGGTGTATTTTTTAAATTCAAATTGGGTTTTTTTATAATTTAAAGAGACAAATTCAATTGTTAAAAATAACTTCAATTTGAATTTAAAATTATGAAAATTCTATCACGTGAAAGACACATCTTACATAAAAAAATTGATGAAA
Organism: Comarum palustre; assembly: GCA_951800085.1. Lineage (NCBI taxonomy): Eukaryota > Viridiplantae > Streptophyta > Magnoliopsida > Rosales > Rosaceae > Comarum > Comarum palustre. The sequence goes on along the minus strand of OX637573.1, from coordinate 10,960,982 downwards.
CATCTAACAAAAAAAGATATATATGACGTTTGGGTAGTAAATTAACAAATTTATGAAAGTTAGGATAATAAAATGGTAGAAAAAAAAATAAGGTAACCAATTAATAATATAATAAATGTTAGAGTAGCAAAATTAACTAAAAAACCTTAAGATTACGTACGATTTCTCTCAAAGCAGAGCATTAGAAACGCCGAAATAGGCCAGCCACAGCCACCAAAGGAGCTTGAATGTTACGCGCCCACACGTGCCTCTGCACCCAATATGCCAACACACACTGCAAAGTTAAAAATAAACTTCAAAAATGGGAAATATTCGGCTCGGTCAACTAGGCCTTTGACCGCACACTCCCCCAGTCCCACCCACTGCTAATCACTACCCTCCTAGGGCCCACGTGGGATTCAAAATCCGCGGCATTCCAAGCTGGGCGCGTCCTCTTGTGGCCACGCGGCGTGACTTAGACCCAAGGGCGGCGCGCGGTTATGAGGCCGCTGTTGTTGCGTGCTGCCGCTACTTTCGTTCGAGACGGAACTCCCTCCGTGGCGGCATTTAATTATTATTATGTTTTAACAACCAGAAATATTGTATTTTTTGAAATTAAAATATAGTGGGTATTGGTGGGCTTTTGAGGTAAATAAGATTGTCGGTATGGCCCGGCTCCTCCCCGCGTGAGAAGGATCGCTGTGTAATTGTCAGCGAAATCTTCTCTCCCTTTTGAAACGGTCAGCCCTTTTAGATCCGACGGTCTTTAATCTCAAGTTGTTTTTGGATGCTACCACGTGTCCCTTAGTGTTGGTGTTATTCACCCACCGCCAAAGAGCAAAGGGTTCGTTGTGAGTTGTGATGACGCCAGTGATTTCGGTGAGATGTGTTACGTGGTGACCATGACTTCTAGCTTCGTTTTAAAAAACACGAAAATACATTTTTATGTTTAATTGTATTTGTTTTGTTGAGAGAATGATAAAAATCTTTATTGAATTGTAACCGATTACAAAATGGAGGCAAAAGAACTTTGCTACGTTACTCAGATCAACGATAGTTCACACATGAAGTTAGAGTCAATCTTGAAGTCTTATGCATTGTCATATTAGACTTTCTATAAGTATGAATAAAAAAATAAAGATAGACTATGCTTGATATTTTCCAACATCAACCAAACCCAGAACCATCCTCAACAGTATCGGTGGTAGCTTAACCACTTGCAGACAGGGACGGAGCATAGTACATCACTACCTGGGCTGTAGCTCAGACAACTATTTTATGTTTTGCAAACTAAGTACACTTAATTACCCTAAATTTCACACCCTTAGCCCGGTCAAATAGTCTAGCAATCAAGCAATAGTGTCCTAATCAGTAGAGAATTCAATACTTAATTGCCTTTATCATGTAATACGTTACCAACACAGCAATGCAAACCTCATTCAATATCAAAAATAAAAGCTCATTGAAAATTCGAAATACAGTAGAGTGTATCTGATAATAAACACGAGTTAGCTATATCAAACTCTCAATGATCATATGTTTAGGAGCATTTATGGAATGAAAGTTTTAGCCCGGTCTATTTTGATATTCTGGCTCTGCTTGCAGAAAATCTGATTCAAAAACAATTGAAGATAAACTAAACTCCAAAGCTAACTCACAGGCTGCTCTCCCAGCAGCAGCTTCCACCATTTCAGGCGATGACACATGACTAATTCTCATGCATATACCAGCCACAATAAAAGCATCTGAATCCCTCACAATTAACACAACCCCTCCACTTAAAGACTGTCTATCAAAAACACCATCAATATTAGCCTTCAACTATCCAATCAGAGGAGGAACCCACGGCTTAGGAGTTCCAATAATCCCTCCCTTCTTTGGCTACACAGATTGCAGAAGAAAGAAAAAAGATCTCACCTGGAATAACATCCGGTGCAGTCAAAATTTTATCATTCCATACCCTATGATTCCTCTCCTTCCAAATCGACCATATAATAATCAGCAACAAGGAAAAATCTTTCTTGCACAAAGTGTCAGAGCACACTATTAACTATTCCATAACACCCACTGGTTGCACCCCAAATTTAAAACATTACGTAGCTCAAGAAATTGTTTAATAAAATCTTTTGTAAACCATCCATCTCTGCAAATTACAATGACAAATAAATCTACGCGTATAAATTCATACAATCATGTAGGAACAGGTAGATTTTAGTTTTTTTCGCTTATTTTAAACTTCATCTATTGCTTTTTAAGTGGAGATCATAAATTCTAGCTTCATTTTTAAATGGAAAGATAAGAAACGAAAATATATTTATATTTAATTATATTAATCAAAATTAATCATAAAATGACAAATAAATCTACACGTATAACTTCATACGGTCATGTAGGTACGTGTTAAAGTTGAAGAAATCTTCTATTGCTTGTTACATACCTACCGCCAAAGACAATCGTTCTTTACGATGTTCGCTTAATGTGCTTGGATTTTATATATTAGTACATCATAATCATGATTTTTGCCAACTTAAGACCTAATGTGTGAAGAAAAAAGAAAAGAAAAATGCAATCATAATCTTCATGAACATTATAACAGACGTTGCAAACTAATAACAGACGAGAAACAAAATTAGATGAATGTTTAAATTGAAGGACATTTGAGAACTCTTATGTCTAAAATGTCTTAAAAATTTGAATGTCATTTAGGAAAGCTCACATTTACATTCGTATGAAAGTGAATTTTGTTTCTATTATAGTGTTCTTGTCTTTGCACATTTAGACATTGAAGTCCAAGGCTAATGCTTCAAGTTTAGATAGACATAAAACATAATACATAAGATAGACATTTGAATTTTTCTAACCCAGGGTTTGGTCTCTGAAAATAATGTATTAAGTAGGGCGGTTTAGGTCAAATGTGGCAATTAAGTCAGCTTAAACCAAAAACAAAGACAATTAGGAAGTAAACGCATCGCTTTGTACTTTAATAATCAATATGCCAATTCACCCCAATTGCCAAAGCAGTCGGGCATGGACTTTAATAGAACCTAGTTAGGAAGAGGACTGAAACTAGAAGCGAGGCTCCCAATTTCTTCGTATGTTTCTAAGTCTCATCCCGTGCACCCTGACATCCTTAATACCTCATGCGCGCTGCTGTCGTGATGCGAGCTAGTTTAAGTGTTTAACTACTCAATGTTAGTTTAAGTGTTTACACAAGAGCTTCTTCCTCAGCACACGCTGGGTGTGGACCGTGTGGTCTGACCATATATGATATTTTAACCAGGATTTCATGATGTATATCTCGTACTAACAACGGTGTCTAGCTTAATTTAAAAAAATCACAGTGGTTTAGCTAGGTCAAATGTGACAATTAAGTCAGTTAATTAAGTTTAAAGACGATTAAGACATTTAATTAAGTTTAAAGACGATTAAGTCAGTTAACGACCTGTGCTAGTGTAATTCATCAATGTCAAAACTCTGGGGCTGGTTGGGGCATCGACTTATAGCAGAATCTTCCTGGAAGGGGACTCGGTCTCTTCTCCGGTTCTCTTACTATGTCACGATATCGTTGAGGATGTAGCCATGTAGATTGAATCGTCTAAATCTTGGGGATTTTTTTGGTGTTGCTAAATTACTTAATTTGTTATAGGGTTCAGTTCTATGTTGTGTTGTGTTTTATTTTTCATTATAGACCAGTAAAAATATAGGCGACCAAATACATTATAAGCGAGAAAAACCAACATCCTTTAATCGCATCAAAAGAAATTATCTATTCCTATACCAACTAATAAATAATTTCTCAAATAAAAACTCTTGACCCTAGTTAGTACGTTAAATACGGTACGAGAATTAAACGTAAAAAATATGCAGGTGTATAATTCGTTATATTTATGTGAAAAATAGTTTTAAAAATTCAGTCAAAAAATACGGATTAGGTAAATTTAAAAATACGATACATGTTTAAAACGCAATGTAAATAAGAATAAATACTTAAAAATTCGGGTATATTTTTAGACCAATTTGCATTAATATATCATTATTAGAGAGACTTTACACCTTTGAACTCTTAATTAATTAAAAAAAACAAAAACTTTTAATTAATTGAGTCTATTGTAGAGCTAGAGTCTTAGGAAGCACAAATGTTTATGAAATAATGTAAAGGAATAAATATTATTCTTGAAAATAAAAAAAATCCATTTTTTTCAATTATAAAATTTGTACGCGAATAATACACTTATTATACGTTTGGTGTAAAAAAATACGTATCTTTTTGTATATCTAGAAAAATACAAACACGAGTTTTTTTAAAGATACATACGTACATGTATAATACATGCACGTATTAACTAATTAGGTCATGACACTTACATGTTATAATGTTGTATCATTACTAGATAATAATATTTTTACAACTTACAACGTGCAACCAGGTACAAGGACAAAGCCAGGATTTCAAATTCGGATGGGTTAACATTTATCGACAAATATAATTATTTTAAAAAATGAAACTACAAATAATTATTTAACTAAAAAAATCATTATAACACAATTATATTCAAGAAGAGAGAAAAACTATGGCGCAGGTCGAGTTTCGAAAAAGGCATATATATATATATACTAAAACTATATATATTTGATGTATTTTTCCACTAAAACCCCGAATTTAACCCGAATTCGGGGTTATGGCGCAGGTCGGGTGTTAAAACCCACCCCGAATTTTTCCACTAAAACCTGGGGTAAGTCTCGCGGGATTCACCTCAATGGAGAGTTACATCGAAATTCTGGCTTAACCTTTCCTCAAAATGGACAACCCTTTACCTGCAATCCAAACCACACACTTCTAAATTCAACTCAACCGTCCTCAACTTCTGGGACCATCTTGCCCCCAATATATAACATCCTCCTCAAATCAAATAAACATTTTAGGATCACTTCCGATAAATAAAATCAGTCATAAGAATTATGAGTATCATTTCTCACGAAATGAAGTTGGGGTTCTAAGCTCCTAACTCACAAACGCATATAATACAAAACCCCCCTAGTTGTCAAAGCTCTAAAACAAAAGAATGAAGCGAGAAAAATTACACAAGTAGGTGTACAAGAACCTACTGTAGAAAAATACAGATGTGGTAACTATGTCTTGCCTCCTAGCTATGGCCAAGCCAATCACTGCAGTCTGGACAATTTAAAACGAATGGTCCAGAGAGAAACATTTAAAAAATTAGCGTAAGTGGACAAAAAATAATAAACAAGTGTGAGACATGGTTAAATGCAATTAATGCTCTCCCTCTTAATGTTCTGAAATTCATTAATGCATGTCACAATGGGAAGAATCCCCAAATAATCAGTTAGGAAACAAAATATAACTAGCCAATCTTATTGGCTTAAAAATTAATAATTTTCATCATGACAATGAGCCTTTCAGGCTAGGTCGAAGCCTTCTAAAGCTACTAAGTATGCCCCACTTCACTTCCTTAAGCGGGGGGCCTGCCCCACTCCACTTCCTTAAGTAGGGGTTGTTATGGCTAACTAGCATTATAATATATATAAATAACGATCATTCATGTTGAAGTAAAATAAAACAAATCTGAAAAGTCATAAAAGACTCTTCCCCCAATAATAAAACATGCATCTCATATAATAAGTACGGTTCACCGACCGTCTTCATAATAATGATCATAAACAAAGGATTTCCCAATAAAGTAAATATAACTCAAATTCAAGCCAACATAAACATCCGGGATCAACCCACCTTCCTGTCCCATTGGCTCAATAAATCGAATAAAATCATATTGCTTATATTTTTAATAAAATCATTGGTATATGCATGACTTTAAAATCAAAAGTTCACTCACCGTACAGCTAGGTATGACGTCGATCTCTAGACCCCTCAGTAAATGTCTCATCACGTCCTGTTTCATAGAGATATATAAATATTCGAGTTTCCAACTCTAAAAACTTGAATTAAATAAATGGGCTGAAATCAAGATGAGCGTACAACTCACTAATCTAAGCCCAACTTTCCAAACTTTATCAAACTAACTCCCAGCCTTTAATTCTCACTTAGGAAAACCCACGTCAAATTCCTAACGCGTTCCCGAAAAATAAACCGCATAAATATTTAATCTCAAAATTTCCAAAACTAACCCAAAACTCCTCAAAAAATTATCAACTTCATACCAAAATCCCATCTTATTTTATACAATTTTTCAGATTGAAAAACTGCCCAAAAATGGCAGCTCCACCGCCGGCTGCAACCTGCTGGTAGAAACTTCCGACCAGACTCTGGCCACTACCAATCGCCACCAAATTTTCATAGTTTGTTCCTCTTTACAATCCGAACAACTTACTAGTTCAACTCGAAAGCCAATTCCTAGTCTAACTAGGTCAATCAAGCAAAAACAAAAAAATTTCAAATTTCAAATTTCAAACTTTAAAAACTTCAATCATTTGATTCTCCCTCCACACTCCAAATTGAGCTACCAAATTATTGGGGTGAGTAGTACTTCTCAAACTTATCGTATCCATATATAGAACTCACCAGATGATGGCTTGAGGAGGGAGAAATCCGATCAAAACCTCCCTACTGTATATCCGATATTCGAACCGTGATTTTTGCCAAAATATGGTAAGACAGACTGGAAAACGTACCTAGAAAAGAAGTAGAGACATAAATGCTCCTTTTGGACCAGTGCGGTGGTCTCCAGTGGCCTAATGGCGGCGCTAGGTGGAGATGCAATCTCGGCAGAAAACCGGGTCGAGGGAGAGGAGAGAGCAAATCTGGTAACTTTATGATTTTTGACTTTCTATCTTTGGTAAGTTTTCCTTTTTATACACTTTCTCGAAATAGTAACATCCTATTTTTAGACCATAACTTCCTTATACGATCTCCGATTAAGACGCATAGCATGTCTACAGGTTCTTATTAACGCCATCTACAATTTCCATGAAGGAAGTCTCTCAAAATAACGATCCTACATAAAAGTCAACTTTGTGACCCTCTATGGTAAAACGGTTACTACTAATGGTAAAAGTCCAAAGTAACAAAAAGTAACCGACCGTAAATTTATTTAAGAACCAGGATGTGACAATTCTCTCACCCTTATAAAAATTTCGTCCTTGAAATTATATACCTGTCAAACAAAGAGATGAGGGTATTGCTGCCTCATCCGTGACTCGGGTTCCCATGTAGCTTCCTCTGCCTTGTGACTCCTCTAAAGCAATTTAACTAGAGGAATAGTTTTGTTTCTCCTTCCTGTCAAGTATCTTTACCAGTAGTTCCTCATAAGTCAAATCGTTTTGCAAACTGACCGGTTGTTCTTGAAATACGTGAGAGGGATTGGAAATATACTTATGAAGTATGGACACATGGAAGACATTATGTATCTTAGCTGATTCAGAAGGTAGATCCAACAGATAAGCAAGTGAGCTAACCCGCTCAATAACTTCATAAGTACCTATGTATCTCGGGCTAAGTTTCTCCCTCTTGCCGAAATGCACTACACCTTTCCAAGAAGACAGTTTCAAGAACACCCAATTACATACTTGAAACTCAAGATCCCTTCTTCGATTATTTGCATGGCTCTTATGCCTACTTTGAGCCGTCTTGAGTTTATCCCTAACAAACTTGATCTTCTCATTTGTTTCATGAATAATGTTAGGACCACACAACTCTCTTTCTCCCACTCAATTCTAACACAAAGGCGTACGACACTGCCGTCCGTAAAGTGTCTCAAAAGGAGACATACCAATGCTAGAATGAAAACTATTGTTGTAGTGATCGAAAGGGCTAGAGTCGAATACTTGAGATATAGTGATGGTCTCATCATGTGAGAAACACAGCAGAAAAGGATGTAATCTCCTGATGATATTGTTGGTGTCACCATTGCTCATTTTGGTTCTTATTCTCTACCGGCAGGAATATAAAAGTCGAACAAATCAGAGTGATAGTTTGTCTGATAGCATGCAACTGATCGCTGATGCAAAGTGTAAATTAATATTACCAGCTAGTTATGTTTCATTATTTTTTGGCTAAATTTTCATGTCCTGGATTTAGGGGAAGCAGAATAAAAAACAAACCTCTAATTGTCATTCACCAAAATTTTGAAGTAGGTCCAAAAGTCCCAAAATTTGCTCAAGGAAGACGGTCATAATTCTGCGCAAGTTCAAAAATCTAGAAACAGAAACAGCCTGCTGTCTCCTCTCATTGCTCTAAAACAGGTCCAACACAGGCAACTGTCTAACTCCGAACGTACATGATGACTAGAAAAATTTGCATGGGATGAATTGCAGATAATAAGTTTTTGTAGTTGATCAACCCACCAGGCTTAAGTAAATCAAAACTTTAAATGCAACAAGATACATAAAATTGCACGGAATTGAAACGTTTAACTAATTGACAAGCAATACGAAAGAAACATCGATTAACTATTTAGGAAAAGTTACAAATGATTGAACTTAAGTTCTATGAAATCAAGTTTGTTCTGACACGAGTTTAGATTCAGTTAAACAAGTCAAATATCGGCATGTCATCATCACTGTCTTCCTCTGGTTCTTCCTTCTTCTCCTCAACAGCCGGAGCAGCAGCTCTTGCAGCAGCAGGAGTAGCCATAGCTACCGGAGCTGGACCCGAACCAACAGCATTCATAATAAGGTCCCCAATGTTCTTCTCAGGAAGCTTGGCAAAGAGGCTTGGCCAGTAGGATTCTACTTGCACGTTTGCAGATTTCAACAAGGTAACAATCTTCTCTGCTGTGATTGGGATGCCATCGTCTTTAAGAATCAAGGCGGCATAGGAGCAAGCAACTTCACCGGTCGACATTGTTGTGTTTGATGCAAAAAGTTGAATATCGGCTTGTGATTGTTGTGAGTTGTTCTTTGCCTGGAGGGGTGTATTTATAGCAGGGATATGTGAGGTATGAATCCCAAGTGTATCCGGTATCCTAATTGTATTCGGAATCCTAGTTAGATACATACAAGGCATCTTTTTGACTACGGAGAGCGAATCATCGAATCCGACGACTTTAATGACTACTCTTTGCGACTTCATCACGCGTCCTCAAGCTGTCACAAAGTTCTTTAATTGAGAATATTTGGCAAGTTCATAGATATTTCTTGGAGCACAAGTATTTCTCTCCTTTTTTATTACCTGGTTAAAATAAGGAATGGTTTCCTTATCTAACTGGGAAGATGAAAACTTTAGAGTAATGATTCAAAATGGCTGAGGACCTAGACTTGCAAGCTTCCTTCTTTTGTCAAGTTTCCGATCGATATGTTGTTAATTGCATAAGGAGGCTTTAGTACTGAGTTCCAAGAATTGGCCACGTTGAAAGGTTTTGACTTGTACAAACTCAAGGGAATTGTCCGAGTAGTTTAGGTTGTGAGTATGTAAAGGCCGGGGAGCTGAAATGTTAAGCTATAGCCGCCTCTCCTTTAATCCATTTATTTAGTTTTATATGAGAGATTGATGAAGGCTTACTTTGTGTGATTGAGTGTCCTGAATGGTAGAAATCATTCTACTGCCCTTTCTTCTGATAATTTTGTATTTATTTGTTGATTTTGTATTTATTCTGCACACAATAACAATTCGGGATGAAAATTATTTAGTTTATCTTGGTTGCATAATTACATCCTTTTTTGTTTATATTAGAAAGGTTCATTATGGTTGGAAGGGTGGTCTCATGGTCATGTTAGCCAAGTAGTTGTTCAAGTATCGTGTTTCCTTGTGTTAAACTTCATAATCCTTTGTCAATTATTGTTAAATTTAGGTGTGTACAGTAGTGTTTTTATCAGTTAAGTTCCTTATTTGCCTTCTCCTAAACAGTTATTTCTGACATCATATCGTATCTTACGAAAACAAATGTCTTGTAACATAATTCGACTTTTTCTTTGCAGTGGCTTGACGTCGGGTTTTTAAGCCTGTGTCAAATAAACTCTTTTTATCGTTAGTAGCGTAAGACAAGTATAGTATCGTATAGGGCCGGGGATTGAGGGTACCTTGCAAGTTAGTATAGACACAACAATTATTAACAATTATTACAAACTAAAAAGAAATTACAAAAGTGACTATTTTTCCTAACTAACAGCAGTCGAAAACCTAAAAAAAACTAACCTAAACTATCAGAAAATTACCAAAATTTACAGAGATATATTAGACACACATATGAACAATTGTACAAAATTTCAGGGGAAGCAGAGTTCATTTGATATGAAAATAAAATAGAAGAAAACAGGGGACAGAAGGTTGACGAAAATCAAAAACCAAAAAGAAAACAAAAACCTAAGCTACTATATACAAGTGATCAACATACTAATGCAACACATAACACAAAAACATCAAGAACAAATAACAACTTCATGCAAGGCCGGGCAACAACGTTCAAATTATTCTAGACACTAACCAATTCCGATTCTAATTAGAGCCGTTGTGGTTGTCTAATCGTTAAGACTTCTCAAGTATTTAGAACCATCTTTGTGCTTGATCCTAAACATGAATGCTAACTCATTTAAAGACACGTTGCGTAGAGATTAAACAAGAAAACATTTAAGCACAAGAGTCAATCAGAAACATGATCTAAGGCATGACGTCACTCATCCTATTAGCATGCAAATTATCAGAATTATATCCGTCCTAAGTTAATAACAAAGACCAAGACAACTTTATGTATGAATCGATCTAAAATTATTATGGTAGATGAAACCGCACCCTAAGGACAACCATGGACAAGGCAACCTCAAGGATTGATTTAGATGCACGAATTCATGACAATTAATCAATTAGAAATCAATAACACATAAGAGCATGCTACTGCCCCTAAATCTAAATCACAAAATCATCATATATTCAAGAAGTTAAATCAAAATATAGAACAATTCAAAGATCACAAAGAAATTCGAAAACTATGTTTGATAAATAAAACCAAAACCGAAAAGTATATAATCATAGAATTCAAAATTATAAAGAAAATAATACAAAAAGCCATGAGAAAATCACACTCTTACAACCTTGAGAGATTTGGCAAGTGTGGGGAAAATCGGTGGAAGGATGGAATGATTTGTATGACTTGTGGTTGATGAATCAGCTAAGTATTTTTCTGTATAAGTTTTGGTAGAGTTTCGGCTATGTAATGGCAAGGTAGTGATGATGATTTTCTGTCTAAATACAAGCCTATTTATAGACATAAGGTTCGACAGCCACAAGTCCTTAACCAAATAGGTTTAGGTTTTTCTTCTTGAACTTTGTTTGCTTGGTCAACAAGACTTAGAGATTCTAGAGACTTCTTTGGCCGAATTTTGGACTTCTAATTCTTCATTAGACTTGTCATTGGACTTCCCTTCATGGACTAGGCTTCATGGATCGGCTGATTTGCTTCCCTAGGTCCATCAGGAACATTTCCTCTCGGTAGCAATAAGCTGCACTGTTTCGGCAGACTGATCTGCCGACACTAATTTAGGCATAACTCCCTCCAGAAAATAGATATGGATGCGATTTCAAATGTTCTGGAAACTAGACGCACACAGCTTTCCGTGCATATATGCATCTTCTAATTTCTTGTGAGTCGTCCTGGAGAAATGTTTGAAGTTAGATGATGTGCCCAGAAAATTCCTGCTTTTGCTGCTCTCGACCCCTTTGATGTTGTTGCCTTCCCTAGCTCTGATTCTCTTGATTCTTTCTCTCATGAACTCTTATACATGTCACCGAAGTATTAGAGAAGTTAAATCAATTTATGACAATGTAAAAGTTTCACAGAATCATCAAAACATCTCTAAGACTCCACAAATCGGGTTTCGACAATTTTGTACATTATTCCTCTATGTTTAACATGTTTTACATACAACTCTACCAAAAACAAAACTCTCGATTCTACAATATGACTCTAATTTACGACAATAAGAGATAAACAAGGTACAAATAGAGGTAATAACATATTAAAAATGTCGCATTTTATGCTCCTATCATGGCTGCTGTTATACTGATATATTCAGGTGTTCAAATGGCTTTATTCTTCGCACCCGGTGTCAATTATGCAGGTGATGTTTAGTTCATTGCATATTTATGTAAGGACATGGCTGTTCTATTACTTGAGCTACTTCTCGAGAGTTTCGTGATAAAAAACTATATTTTAAAGTAAATGAGGTGTATTGTATTTTGATTTCTATGGTGTTTTAAAAACTTTTGTGGATTTCAAAAGTTTGATAGTATTCTATTAGAATTTATTAAAGAAGATTTTAAATCCTGTAAAGTTTGAGGGTATTCAATTTAGATTTATAAATAAAGATTTTAAATCCATAAAAGTATGAAGGTATTAAGCAAACACACTAATTGTTAAAGATTTATTACATGATGGATTTGCACGAATTGTCTAGTGTAAATTGTAAAGAAAACAATCTGACCCCTAGACACATGATTTGCGCGGATTTATAATTTTTTCTTATTTTACTCATTCTTTCCCTCACTCCTTCATATGTATTTTTACACATCTCAATTCTTTTTGATATTAGCTAATCATCTTTTAGACCTCTTAATTTTTATACATTCCGCTATGACACATCTATTCCATAATTATTTTCTTATCTTATGCATATAGTTTATTTCTTTTTCTTCATACTATTATAACTCTTATATTGAACTATTTCAACTCTTTTAGATCTCATAATTTTATACGTTCGGCTATAACTTTTTTATTCTATAATTATCTTTTTATCTTATATATCGATCCCTCCATCTCTCACTCATATATATATTTACACATCTTTTTTCTTTTTGACATTAGTTAATAATTTTTTTTGACCTCTTCAGTTTTATATGTCCCGCAACAACACTTCTATTTATTTTGTTTCATACTATTATAATTCTTATATTAAACTATTTTAATTATATCAATAAGTGTAACATAGACGGTCCGTTGTTTTGACATGAGCTTTCCAAAATAATCTACTTTAGATAAAAATTCTTCATTCATTCTACATTATTTGTTCTAAAGATTTGGTACACGCATATTGCATAACTTGAGAGTTTTCATATTATAATTTTTTTATCTACTGACAGCTTATAAATTGTTTATTAAATTATATGAGAATCCACACAAGTTTATTATTTGTTTTTAAGAATCCTTAAAGTTTATCTTTTAAAATCTATATAAATCAATAAGATTTTATAAATATTCATAAATCCAATAACTCTTTTTAAATCCATCACTTAAAAAAATCTTCAAAAATTTGAACACAATACACCTCCTAAATCTATTTTTTAAAGAACTTGATTTTCTTGAGTAGTAATTATCTCGAAACTTTATGGCAAATGGGAGTGTCTGAACCATTGTAGGAATGATAGTGCAGCTGGATTTCGGAAGCTGTCTCGTGCAAAGAAAGCTTCTCGATGTGGTAGATTCATGAGATGATTTGTTCCAAGCTTCTTACTTTGGTAGCAATACAATCAAAAGGGCTAGAGGAATACGTGAGCTATAGTGAATTAGCGATGGCCTCATCATGTGAGAAACATAGCAGAAAAGGTTGTAATCTCCTGATGATATTGTTGGCGTTACCACTCACCAGTGCTCATTTCCGTTTCTTATTTCCATCAGGCAGGAATATAAAAGTCAAACACCAGAGATGCCCACCAGCCGCACCTCCGTCCTCATCACGCGTCGCCACAGCAGCAGCCGCACCCAACTTCGGCACATCGACCTCCTACGGACCAGGTCAGCCGACGGTCACCAACCTCTGACACAGACGCCACACCTTCCAACGTCGCCATCCAGATCGACATCTGCATGTCAGATCCTGATTTGGACAGAAAGAAACCCAGACCGCCGCGGCTAGCCATCACAGCCTCGACCTTGTCGATGGCCATATCCGAACCATCACAGAACACGATTCAAGGGAGCCCTTTCAATAGATCGAAGCACCCTCTCGCCGCCAGAAAACCATTGCAGTCAAAGGAGCCAAAAGCTGCTCGCTGCCACCACTTGCGCGGTCTCGCCGCCACCACGGTCACACCGCCCTCTAGGTCACTGCCTCGCCCATAGGAAATGCGCTGCCGCCATATGTCGGAACCTAGGGTTCCCAAGCCTGCAGAGGCACTCCGAGTCTCTCGGAGGCTCTCTCTCACCATCTCTCCTTTTAGGTTTAATGTATTGGTGGATTCCATGAGTTTGTTTAATAATAAAAGGTTTGTCTGATAGCATGATCACTAATCCAAGTATAAATTAATATATTGGCTAGTTACGTTTCATTATTTTTGGCTAAATTTTGTTAATTTGCAAGTTCTGGCTTTAGGGGAAGCAGAATATCTGACAATCTCTAATTTTCATTGGATTCACCAAAATTTACAAAAGAAAGAGACATCAATTGAATATCACAGAAGTTTGACCTTCGATTGTCTAAAATTGATCCAATTGGAAAAAAATCAAACTATGAGAAATTCTAAGCTTGTTTAATGCGAGTTTAAATTCATTCAAACAAGTATCAGGGCATGTCATCATCACTTTCTTCCTTTGGGTCTTCCTTCCGGAGCAGTAGCAGTTGCCGCATCAGCAGGAGCAGCCATAGCTACCGGAGCTGGAGCCGAACCAACATCATTCATAAGGTCCTCAACGTCCTTCTTCTCGGCAAGCTTGGCAAAGAGGGGTGGCCAGTAGGATTCTACTTGCACGTTTGCAGATTTCAACAAGGTAACAATCAATCAATGGTAAATATTCGATTTGCTGTCCTATACAATTAAACAACTTTGTCACCGTGATGGATTTCTTTGTTAGCATGAAATGGCATTCTACTCTGGTCATATATTTAATTGGAAAAACTGTTAGACAAGCTGTTAAAGCTAAGAAACACTTGGCAAGTTAGCATTCAATCAAAGATTTAGTTGCCTTCTCTCTTGATTACAAATTCCTGCAAGACTAATATATTGATTATATTCGTTTATTTGGCGGTTAAATGATTTTGCACTTCACTATTGTTATATCCATATTCAGATGGCATATCCTCTCTCAATATTTATATATACACATTTTATCAGTTGAGCATTATGCTTAACATCCGGTGATATACCTCTTCACCGTTGATGCAAGTGCATCTTGATGGGTAGTGTTCGGTATGAAAATGGATTTTCTTCAAACAACTAGTCTTGAGGCGTGCCAGTATCTATGGGTCAGGTACAACTTTGGTCTTGATGCGTGTTCGCATTCTGTCTTCTTCTTAAACGATTGTCATACGGGCGCTGGTCAGGCCAGCACTTAGGTTCTTCTTAGATCTAACTGAAGAGCAACTAGGATTTTTCTCCTCCTCTTGCGAAGTGGACGTTCCTACTCAGACCGGTGTGGTTGAGCAGAGCTAAAAATCAAGAGTGTAGTGCGTTCGCCAAAGAGCTCATTGACAAACTGTGGATATTTGCTAGAATTCTCACTCCAACAATGGTTTTTACTGGTATTCGCCTACGGATAGGGATTTGTGAGGTGGTGGTGGACTGTTTGCTCACGGATGAGGCTTGGTAAGTAGAAGCGGGTAATGCTCACGGATGAGGCTTTCATGAGGTAGAAGCGGGAACTGTCGACTGGTCGGGCTTTGGTGAGTAGCAGCGGGGAATGCCTACAGATAGGGCTTTGGTGGACAAAAAAACTCAGGAATCTTTCTGGTAGAAGTGCTCCAGTGAGGCTTGTTTTGCAGTGTGCAAAAGTTGTATTGAGATGTCGATGTGTGTATCTTGACCCCTTTATATAGTGAACACTAGAGTTTGTTCTTTCTTGCGGATCAAGGCATATCAAATATTCTCAGATATTTGGAAGATTCCTTAAGCAACCACAAATCCTTGTCAATCATGACTTCAAACTGAAAGTAAACACATTAATAACAACGTAGACCGTAAGAATCGGACCAATGGGCTCTCATGCAAAACATTCGTCGAAAGATAATATTTTGGCCCAAACAGGTAGAAATCAATTTCACATAATATAAGGTGTCACTATGATCATAAATTTATAAATTCATAATCAACGTACCTCTATGACTATGAATTTATACGTGTCACTATAATTCTAGAGATTCTTTACTGCAATTTTTTTCTTCCCCAAGCAAAAGTCTTGTGTGCGACCGACGCACCATGTGTCCCGTGCGACTGACCAATGTTGTACTGACACATGGCATTTCTTCCCCTCATCTGTAGAAATCAGGTTCTCTCCGATCAGACCAGACAGCTCGCTTCGCCTCTCTCCCACTGTCGACCCCTCTACCTCAAGCTCCTCATCATTATGGCTCATGATTCTTCTTAATATCTAACCCACCACTCCATCTCCTCCGACCACCACAACTCCGCTCTTCTCTCTGCCGAAACCATCTCCATCTCAGCCTTAATGCTGATTCAGTCGTCTTCGATCGTCTGAATTTACGACGACATTAGAGGCTTTAAGAAAGGCTGGGAGTGGGAGACCCGGTCTGATCGGAGTCGGAGAGAACTTGATTTTTTGCAGAGTTATCAAGAAGAAATGCCATGTATCGATACAAGATTGGTCGGTCGCACGAACAAGTGGTGCGTCCGTTGCACGCAAGACTCTCTTTCCCTAATAGTACCTTAAAAAGTTAATTTGAAGCTCTGACTTTGAGAATTAAGAAACACGGGATTTGTTGTATCATTGTTCACTTTAGATAAAATATTGTCAGACCTTATAACGTGAAACCATGTATAAACCTGACATTAGAGATCGAAATTCCACACTGGAATCAAACCTAGTACTAGGAGCATCCTCATCCTCCCAGATACCATGGCATCTTTAACTACAATAGAACTTCCCCACACACCAGTTAGTACTCGATCACTTTGACGCCGACAACTGTAAACTAGTATGATTTCTGATAAGCAAGGAGCGGAATCAGCGGATGATTCGTATGCAGATGAGCCTCCGTCCGCCATATCTAAGGAAACAGAGATCACTACCAGTTCACCCATATCAATGGAGTTCGAATCTCTTTGTTCCAAGACTCTCAGAGTACGAATGTACGACTCAGTTTTAGCTAGATTGGCAGATGTCATGTTATTGTTTGCGTGTTCATATTTAAAGACTCCATAGGACAAATCTGTTCTGCTTTTCAGCTATTATTGTTACTATGATTATTACTAATAACTGTTCACTGCGTTTGATAAGTTCCCAGTTTCTTCCTTGATAGATAGTCTCAGAGGTTGGTGTCCGTCGTGCTGCTATGCACTACCTGAGTTACTGCTTCCTCATGCGCAAGACTTCCTCATAATAGTGTGAAGTCTATGGTAGCTACTGGCCAAACTACAACCACAACCACAACTACAGCTGCATCAACTCCTGCCGAGTCTACAAGTACACAAAAGAATCGGATCTATCGAGTATTCCAAAAACTTGCTGCTTCTCCTAGATGTCGAAAGGCCGAAAGAATCAAAGCTAGATCTTCTCCTGGTGATTTACTCCTACAGACGACCAATATAAACTTAAAAAAGGCTTAATAGTCAATTTGCTGTCCTATACAATTAACCAACTTTGTCACACTTATGGGTTTCTTTGTTAGCATGACATCTAGGGGTGGACGTTTTGCACCGAAAATATAGTTACCGATCCGAATCTCACTGAAAAACACGAATCGGTAACCGCACCAAACTAAAATGGTGTCATTTTATGATCACACATCACCAGACCGCATAAAAGCGGTTCAATTGCGGTTTGAGGTTATAATTCAACCGATTTAAACAGAACGACACCAAATTATATTTCTCTTATTTTTTTGTTAATTTTCCATTGATGAAATTTGATTTGTAATATATAAAAAAATCATTTATGTTCAAATTTGTAGTTTGCAAGTTGTTGTGTTTGCATGATAGTTGATATATGTTGATTTATTAAGTTATCAAATATGATGTTTTTGTTAGTTAATTAATATTCTGATGACATTTGTAGACTTATATGGACTCCAAATGCATTCAAAATTTGTTTATGCCTTATAGGAATTGTTGGACAAAGATTTGAACATTCATTGTTTGTTAAAATAAATAAATTGGTTCGCACCGAAACCGTACCGCACTGAAAAATTATGTAATTGAATTATTCGAAAACCGAAAAAACGGTTTGGTTACGGTTTGAAATATTATAAAACTGAAAAAAACAGTTCTGTTACGATTTAAGCCACAAATCGATCCGAACCGAACCGTGACGACGGTACCCCTAATGACATTCAATGCACTTTGGTATATGCATCTGTTATATATAAAAAGCTGTCAAGCTATGAAATGCTTAGCATTCAGTGAAAAAGTTTACTTGCCTTGCTGCTTCTCTCTTGATACCTATTAGCGCACAAATCTTACGTTCCCTAATCAAGCATGATTCTCCATAATCATCTCTAATTAATCCTAAATAATAGCTTGAGTGATTTGTATAATTTTCTTATCTGGCATATCATTACATAGCTTGATTTGTGTAATCTATGATTTGTCAATCTCCTAAAGTTTAGCTGTGGCACTTGTATATATTCATGTAAATGTTGCAATAGCAAATCAATGGAAAATAGTTTTCTATATGGAATCAACCAAAATTGATTCTTACTTGTGATTCCTTTCTCTTTTCTTCCTATAGTGTCTGTGTCCTCTTCGTCTCTCATGGCTTCCTCCTCTTCCACCGACACCTCCTTTCCAAAACTCACCCTTGACAATTATCTTGTCTGGATGGTCCCAATTGAGTCCTATCTTCATAGTGGTGAACTCTGGGGTTATATTGATGGCTCCGTTCCCGCCTTGGAGAAAACACTCATCACCCCTGCCACCTCCACCACTCCAACCTCCTCTAATGACAATGCGGAGTATCAAAAGTGGTTTATTGTCGAACAACAGATTGTGAGCTTACTCACCACCACTTTTACGGAACCAGTAACCCACATCTGTCTTGGGTAGAAAAATTCGAAGGCCATATGGGACTGCCTTGCTCGTTTCTTCACTCAACGCTCCAATGCCAATGCTACCAGCCTCAAGCTTCAACTCTATGATCTCCAAATGGATCTCAATATGTTTATGTTTATTTACAACAAGTTAAATCTATTGCTGACTCTCTTGAATCAATCAACCAACCTGTTTCTGATGTAGATTTGGTCATTGCGACCCTTCATGGCCTCGGTCTAGATTACACGATGCTTTGCACCGCATTTGTCCAATATGAAAACCTTCTCACTTTCAGTGATCTGCATGCTCGCATCCTTTTTTATGAAGCACAATAGCCTCATGCCTTTGACTCTGGCTACACTGCAACTGCTTTTTTCAATCAAAGCTCTCAACCTCGTCAGCAACGTGACTCTCAGCCGCGTCAATCCAATAACCGAAATTCCAACAACGGTGGTCAAAACCAATCTTAGAAACGAAATAAGCATAATTTTGGACCCCATGGCCATTCTCAATCTTATGGCCATCCTAATGCGCATCAAGCGCCCTTTTCCACTCCTGCTTGGGCTGCTCGTCCCATGGGCCACTGGACTGTTAGACCCGACCCCTCAATGGTGCCCTAATTGCCATTCAAGTCATCATACTTTGTCCTAGTGTCCTCATCACTACTCTGGCCCTCCTGTTACTGCTCCTTTTATCGGTCCTTCGACTACTGCTCTCTTTGTCGGGGCTCATTTTTCGTGTGACTCCAATTGGTATCTTGACACATGGGCCACACATCATATGACCTCACTTTCTCTCCATAATCCTAAACCTCATGGAGGACCCCACAATGTATCTATGGGTAATGGTGGCTCAATGTCAGTATCCCATTCTGGTAACCTTTCACTTACTTTTAACAATTCCTATTTTTGTTACCTACTGTCTTTCATATCCTTTCTATTATAAAAAAAAACTAATTTCCGTAGCTTGTTTCACTAAAGATAATCTTTTTTATTTTCTATTTGCTCTTAATTTTTATCGTATTCATTGCTTACGAACAAGCTGTTTATTGTTTCACGGCCCATGTAAGGATGATTTTTATCCTCTTCATTCGTCTTCTGCGTCCCCAGTTCCTCGTGCATTCGCTTCCATTCAATCTATTCTCTCGCACCATTGTCTTGGTCATCCTTCCTCCGTGTTATCTCATTTAGGATCAACTATCGGCTACATTTCTTTTTCAAATAATTCACAATGATGTATGGTAGTCCTCTACTTTTTTTGTTAGTGGTTTCAAGTATTATGTCCTTTTTACTGATGAATTTTCTCGCACATGGTTTTACCCTATGCATCGTAAAAACGAGGTTCTCACTCATTTCCAAACATTAGTTTCCATGATTGGAAATATTTTCAATAAGTATAGTAAAACCTCATTAAACTACTACTCGATTAATTAATAATCTTGCTAAAATAATAATTTTTGCTGGTCCTGAATTGGGAACAACGTGGTAAATAATAATTCGCTAAATTTCAAAGATAATACAAATACGAGAATTCACATAGACCCCAATGAATATATAAATTAATAATGTCTTAATAAATAGAATTTATTACACATTTATGAAGACTTAATCAAGAATGAATCAATTGTGACTTTTTTTTTCTTGAAATTGAGGTCACCTTGAATCTCATCTCAAACTTTTCTTATTATTAGAAGAACTTGTGGTGTTGTTTTTTCATAGTGCATCAAAAATTTGTTCAATGTCATCACTGTTTTAAGAGCTTCCAATCGTGACAGGAGCTCCATAATTGAACTATCATCTTCAACTTAAACTTCAACTTAAACTTCATCATCTTGATTAGTTTCCATGACGCTCGTAATAATCTCCTCCTCAGTCAACAACTTTGTAGTTGAGCTATTTTCTTCAGGGTAGTTCAAGAGGTATTTCACGTCTATCGAATTACGATAATTCAACCCTTTGATTACATTTTGTAGTTCTTGAGCACCTTCGCCATCTAAATGTCTATTCAAATTCTCTGAAACCATGATATCCGTTGACCTAATTTTACAATGGCGAAAGCAATTTGCAATTGTATTTGTATGAACATCTATAGTCGAAGCTGCAATTGCAAGATTCATTGCATCTAAAACATTTTGTACATCGAATAAAGTAACTCATTGAACAATGTATATGTAATAAATTTGACAAAAATAAATAAGATTTTTCTATAAATTAATAAGTTATTAATTAATCGATAAATTAATAACTTATTAATTTATCAACTAATTAATACCTCGCTAAATTAATAGATTTTGACAGTCCCGACCTTATTAATTTAAAGAGGTTTTACAGTATGTTAAAATTCTTCACTGATAACGACATAGAATATGTCAATAATGCTTTTTCACACTATCGTCAGTCACAGGGAATTCAACAACGTTTTTCATGTTCTTACACTCCTGAACAAAATGGACTTGTTGAACGCAAACATCGGCATATTGCCACCACGACACACACTCTTCTTCACACATCTAGAGCTCCACAAAACCTTTGGGCCGAGGCCGTATCCACATCTGTGTATCTTATCAACCTACTTCCTACCCCAATTCTCAATTGGTCAACCCCTCATACTCACCCTTATAGCACTCCTTATTCTTCTCTTTGTGTTTTTGGATGCTCATTTTTCCTCATCTTCGTGACTATGTGTCCAACAAATTGTCCAATCCCAGTCTTGAGTGTCTTTATTAGTTATAGTCCTCACCATAAAGGTTATAAGTGTCTTCATCCTTCTACTGGTCGTGTATACATCTCGCGTCATATATTATTTAACGAAAATCATTTTCCTTATAAAGATTTGTATGTACATTCTGATAGTGCTTCTGGCCCACTAGAACTCATTCTTGTACATAGTCTAGGCCCAATTACACATCTGCAAGCCCAGCAGTCAAGCTCATTGTCAACCTCATCTAGCACCAACCCAACTTTAGAGTCTCCTCCATAGGCCCAACTATCGAGCCCATTGACATTCTCATATGGCACCAGTCCAAACTCTGAGTCCACTCCGCAGGCCCAGCTGCCGATCCCATTACCATCTAATTTTGGCACACCCATCTCATTCTTCTATTATTTCATCTAATCTTACAAAATTGATCCCCTTCACACCACCCATCGTCCACACTCAACACCGACGTCCTTAAGATATTCCCCAACCGCCTCTGGCCTCCTCCTCTGCCGGTTTTCCACATGTATCGTTGTCGGCCCCCGCCAACGAAGCAGGTTCCCACTCTCTCTGCTCATCTCACCTACTCGAATTCCTCTGACACACCAGCACCCGAGTCTTCTGTCTCTTCTCAACCAATGGTCATAACCCGTCTCCGATCCGACATCACTAAGCCAAGATTCGTACCGATGGAACTGTTCGATATCCCATCCCTAAGGCCCTGCTTACTATTGTTAACAGTGAACCCACATGTTACTCTCAAGTTTCAAAACATGCACATTGGCGTGCAACAATGCCCGAGGAGATCAATGCTTTACTCAAAAATCAAACTTGGTCGTGCCACCATCCTCATCTTAAAACATGGTCAGGTGCTTTACTCAAAAATCAAACTTTGCTCAGCGAACCAGCCAATACAATTATCTATGGTTGTCAAGTCTTTGCTCAATGTTACTGATGGTGCTTTGCTTTCACACCCAACCATTTTTCAAGAATTGGTTGGCTCTTTGCAATATCTTACAACCACTCGACCGGATATAGCATTAGCAGTCAATTCAGTTTCTCAGTACATGACTAACATGAGTCAACCTCGCACACCTCATTTTATTGTTGTCAAACGCATCCTCCGCTATATCAAAGGGACATTAGATCATGGCCCATCATTTTCTCCTTAACGCCAGCCAGTTCATCTCTCTACATACTCTAATGTTGATTAGGCTAGCTGTCCTAACTCACGTTGTTCAACTTTTGGCTATCTCATTTATCTTTGCTCCAATTTAGTTGGTTCTCCAAGAAACATTCTATTATAGCTAGTTCCAGTGCTGAGTCTGAATATCACTCTCTTGCACATGTCAGTGCCAAAACTACATGGTTGGGTTTTCTTTTAGATGAACTTGGGGCTCACATTCAGTTTTCAATTATTGTGTACTGTGACAATCTTAGCACCACATACATGGCCTCAAACCCTGTTTTTCATACTCATACCAAACACATTGAGCTCGACTATCACTTCGTCTGGGAAAATGTTGCCCTAAGGAATTGTGTCTGCTTTATGGAAACAACTTTGCTCCACACCTTTCCCTTCCCACCTTCATCCCCACCTCTCTATCCTTTCAACATGTGTCCTCTCTCTTACCTATAACACACAATAGTTACACATGAAAGAATATAGGGGTGGAGAGGGAGGTGGGGAGCTAAGTTGTGTCCCTACTTTATTCCCTCTATTGATCAGTCTGCCAACCTCCTAACTAAGTCTCTCCATAAAGCTCGTCCTCTCCTCCAACAAACTTGTCCGTCCAGTACCCCCGAGTTTGGGGGAGGGGTATTAGCGCACAAATCTCTCCTTCCCTAATCAAGCATGATTCTCCATAATCATCTCCAATTACCTAAATAATAACTTGAATGATTTGTGTAATTTTATTATCTGGCATATCATTACATAGTTTGATTTGTGTAATCTATGATTTGTCAATCTCTTAGAGTTTAGCTATGGCACTTGTATATATTCATATAAATGTTGCAATAGCAAATCAATGGAAAATAGTTTTCTACAGTACCTTTTTCTTCTGTCACAAAAATGAATACACACTATTTGGCTCATCAACATTTCAAACACCAAAAGAGCGAAGACTACACTTGTACCATATATGAGATACAGATATTGAAAGGAAATATAGCATACATTACAAATGAAATTTAACAGTAAACAGATAAAATATAACCCAATAAACAGGTTTTATTTCCTCAGGCAGTTACCTCAGAATCAGCTGGGGTATACCAGCCTTTTTGTATCTCTAATGCCTTCTTTCTTCTGGCCAATCGAGACTTTCTGCGTGCTCCAGTATTCCTATGCAAAGTCCCAACCTTCACTGCTTTGTCAATGATGGAGTATGCCTCGCCAATAAGCTTCTCAATTGAAAGAACTTCTTCAGCCTGAGCATCTGGTTTCTTCTTGAGCACGTCTAAAGCTTCCAAAACCTAGAATTATATAGTCAAGAATACAATCATTGGTGTTTATGAATCATGAATTTAATGAATTCCTGCAATACTAATATATTGATTATAATCGTTTCCTTGCTGGTTAAATCAATGAAGACTCAATTATGTGGAAATATAAAATGATTTTGCACTTCACTGTTGTTATCCAACTTAACTGTGAACAATTATTACTAACCAAGTGTTCAGATGGCATATCCTCTCTCAATATTCATAAACACACATTTTAAACAGTTGAGCATGCTTAACATCTGAGCACAAAAGAAACTAGACAACAACATGCAATAGTAACAAAAAGACACCACTATTAAGTGGCTGGATCAAAGAATCACTTAAATCCATATCTCAGATGAAGTGTCATTAACCACTGCACCAAAAGCACTTGAGCTAGAAATAGATATGGGTGCTCCAGATGGTAATGAGATCATTTTAGACACATATATGTTGCTCCATTTTGATGATCAAATATGGTGACAGCTCTGGAGCTAGATATGGGGGCATGGCAATACAAGAAAGGATAGAAAATATTACTGTCCCACAACATTACTGAACAGTGACAAAAATCATTTGTCTCGGACAATGTCGTACCATGAATCAGGGAAGGTTATGGTGATGAATAACACAAAGTGAATTCCTACATTACACTATTGTGTAGCACCCATAACCCTCTAATATGCTGATATGCCAGTGTCAGAGTGAAACTCACCACTTACTATAGGAGTAGTCTGAAACAAAAGAATTTCTTTCTCCTCAATTATGAGGCTCAACAAATAACTTACCAATCAGAAACCAAAAGAGTGCAAAAAGATCTTTGAATGCATTGTAGCTACTTATCAAACACGGATAGATTCATCAAAAGGAAAGGACAACACCATTCTCCTGCTCCAGAAATTTTACTACACTAACTAAGCAATATCTCATAACCCTTATCCAACTTTTGAGCCAATTCCCCCTTCCTACCACTAAAAAATGAATCAGTCCGTAAGGCAAAAGGAAAGGGTACCGGCCCCATCTCTATTGTAGGAACTTAATTCAAATGCCGGGCATTTGAGCACCGGAGAAACATAAAAGCACAAGTCACATTACACCTCCAAGTGACTTTACAAGCATCCTCTGAACATCAAAAGGTCAATAGACTCGATGTAGTATCTCCAAGACTCCACCCACAACCATACCAATGTTACTCAAATATAAAAAAGAAAATAGCCAAGTAGATGGAGCAAGCATATTAAGAATTCATCAAACAGAGAAGTCAATACATCTTCACACATTCATCCAAAAATAATAGGAATAAATCCACTTTCACAGAGCATTTAAATATAATAAGAAACTACCTTCTTCATCCTGGTTTTGATTTCGGACTTCCTAGACTTGTTGTAAATGCGCCTCTTCTCAGCCTGGCGAGCTCTCTTCTCAGCAGAGTCAGGCTTCTTGGTTGGAGCAGCCTCACAAACCACTAAGCGACGAACTGACCTCTGAACTGGTCCCACACACAAATACCCTGAAAATTCAAAAAAAACCACATATCAATTTACCACTTCTCAGACTGGAAAGACCAAAACTTTATACCAGAAACAGCAAAACCCTCGAACCCAAATGAAAAAGTTTCAAACTTTGTTGGACAATTTGAAAATTTGTCAAAAATCAAAATGGGGAATTGAGAGAATTGGGTACCTTTGGAGAAGAAGTCGTGAGAGAGGTTAGCGGAGAAACTGAGAGAAGGGTAATGGGTGGAAGAAGCTGAGGAAGTAGAAGGGCCATTGAGAGAAAGGTTGCCGAACTTGGAAGGAAGGGCTAAGCATGAAGATGATAGGCAGTGAAGTGCTGTTGCCATTGCTCTGAGTTTGAGTAACTCTTCCTCTCAAGAACCGGAGCTCTGTGAAGAGTGTTTGTGTTGCTTGCTGTGATTTTATCCACTGGGATGTGGAATTCCTCTTCTGTCCCTGGTCATGGGTTGGATGACGTGTTCTCTATTTTTTTCTCCTTTTTCGTCCTTTTCACTCGGGTAAGATTGCGAGATGAATCAATCTTCTGGCCTAACTAAACTCGCTTGTGATTTGCACATTTCCAATGCAGAGCTACTTTGACAGCTTCATAGTTCATAATTCGAACACAAAGCTTCATGATACGTACACAGGTTGAGACTTGACTGGTTCCTTACCTGATCGTTAAGTCACACTTAGCTTTGCTTATGTGCAGTAGCGAAATGAAAGACTTGTTTGCTTAAGAAAGAACTCCAGTTTGCTCATGTTCAGATTGCAACACTGTTTTTCGCATTGACTAATGAGAGACTTGCACAGCAGCGGAAAGGATTGTTGTAGAGGAAGCTAGGTGGAGTCTTGATTAGTCCAGGCCATTCTTGCTGTTTGTTGTTCAGAGAAACTAATCAAGATGCGCAAACCTCCTCTACTGACACTAGTCACTAAACTGCCATCACAGATAACTCCGTTATTTAGAACAATAGGATCATCTGCTGAGCAGTTAAAAACTGGTAAAATCCAGTGACAAGATGACATTGCAGATGCTTCTATAAACAAATCACGTCTAAGAGACTCAAACCAAAGTGAAAGTCATCATATTCTCAATCAAACTCCATTAAACTCTTCAGTATGAAAGGTGCATTTCTGCTCAGACTAACAGGTTGAACAAACTTTTGAAGACAAAAGGTGTTATAAATGTGTAACTACAAGCAGGCAGCACAAAGTTGCTGATTTTCATCTAGAATCTGTCAGCTGTAACTACGGTAGGTTGAGCTTCACGATGCTTTCTACCATGATAGGGACCCAATCTCACAGATTCATGCAACTGCATGTTAAAACGAATGAATAAGCCGGTGCAAAATAAAATAAAAAAGGAACGAATAGGAGAGCAGCATAAACCAAATCAATTATTTGGTTGTTTATAGAAAAAT
The DNA here is from genome assembly GCA_951800085.1 of Comarum palustre. Classification (NCBI taxonomy): domain Eukaryota; kingdom Viridiplantae; phylum Streptophyta; class Magnoliopsida; order Rosales; family Rosaceae; genus Comarum; species Comarum palustre. The sequence goes on along the minus strand of OX637573.1, from coordinate 10,934,022 downwards.
AGGACTGATTCCTTAACAAGTTATGATGAAAACATTTCTGTTCTTTTGATGGCTTGGCAACTGTTATCCCACATAGGCCAATCTACATAAGACTCAGGACTAGAATTTATGGCTCAATTTATATATGTCAGATAATTTATGCTCTTGCTTATATGCATTAGGGTTGACTGGCCAAAGTAAATTGGTCAGCGATCCAAAAAAGTAGTCTAGCTCTTGAGCAAAAGGAATGAAAAAATGATTATTATAGAGCTGACCTTTGCTGCAATCGCACCAAGCGCTGGGTCGCTTGAAAGTTTACTAGACATGTTAAAAGCCGTATGGATAGTCTTGCAACAATTATATCTTGCTTCCATGCCTGAACAAAAAATTTCATGTATAATATTAGTTTGAAGAAAACCATTTCAGAAAGTTATTTCTGGAACCAAAAAGAATATAGCCACACTAATTTGCACTATATGATCTGGCAAACCTTGAAATACGGAAATACACAACTCAAATAAACTGAATAAAGAATAGGAACCTTTTAAATTGACACACGGGAAAAAAATTAGAGATACTGGTGCTGAGGTCATAAAATGGTTGTGTAGCAAAGTAATATTTTAAAATTACATAAAAATTGGGACTATGAAAGATGAGGACCTAGTTTTGTGGTTTCAGAAGCAGCATCAGTCACTATATTTATTATATCTGGCTTTGAGCAAATCTCCATGAGGCACCATGGGCGAGCCCCCAACTCAGTCAGCACTCTATAAACCTGAAATTATAAATTTATCCACCATGAATAACAAAACACAGTAAACCTTTATAATTTCAGCAAGGTTAACTTTTATGTTATAGCTCTATATCCACAATCTATTTACATTGCCACATGTAGTGTAGCATCAACCTGTCCTTGTTCTTTCCACATTTTTAAGAGGTTTCGTGTTATGAAGGGAAATTAGCATAACAAGCCATACAAGAAAATGTAAGTACAGTAAAAGTGAATATCATAGTTTAAAATTCATGAATTTAGAAACCTCACCGCCAAACGAGTCTCTGGATCCTGTTGGATAACAGATAGGAATAGACCCTGTCAATTGCATCGAGAAATCAGTACAAACCCCAAGCATCATAATATACTAAACTTGAAGTGATTTATTCGATTCTAGCAAATGGACCAACTTTGGCACACGGCACCTGAACTCGAGTGCCCGGGGCTTCGTGACTGGAATAATAATATCATAAAATGCTTATCGATAAACAATTAAAGGAGGACGAAAAGAACTGCTCACTGATGGTGTCAGCTTTGAGCTCTTGGATGCGGTTTCATAAATCAAGCGTCGTAGGCTTTCTTCAGCATCACTAGTCAGTATGACGCTATTCTCAGATCGAGTTTCTCCAGAGATGTTTGCAAGTGCATGCAAAGCAGCCTGTATTGACCACAAAAATGAAACATCAAAAATGCATACAGAAGGTAATGTACAACAGGTAATATCTCTGATCATCATCAATAATTGTAGAAAGTACAAGAAGAATAAATTAAATACATAAAAAGATGAAAATGTTGCCATGACACTATTAGGAACCCCTTTACAATCCAAATATTTTTCTTATTTTGAAAAAGAAAAAGGCCAGTGGAATAGCGAATACATCAATGAATGAAATCAAGCTCACAAAGATTTAAATATATTTTTGTATGTGACATGACTGTATAGCAGAAACAACGATGATCTAGTCTCTGTACCTAAAGACTCGACAAGTATTTTAGAGTCCACAAAGGCCCTCATAAACACTGGGTATGATCCAGATCGTTTAGCTTTAACTATAACACTGCCCTATGAGAAGGACTTTTTGAAGTTCCAGGATTTACAAAGTTTATTGTAACAATAACATGAATCATTTAACCCCGCCAAAGCCCTGTAATTTAAATTTTCAAATGTTTATCTAGAACGTTATGTGAAGGGCTTTACAGGAACTAACATGCCAATAATTAGTAAGAGCTCTTTCATTATCAGCCGACAGTTATCGCAGCATATTCCTCACATGGATAACTTCTGTGTGCATAACCCTGTATTAATTTTTTGGAGGTGTAAACCATGACCAATACCTTCTTTCGAAACTACTTGCTCTCCTTCCTACTAACATGCATTAAATATACACACACACACTAATAAGTTGCTACATTATTTATTACTGATGGAGTAATTTAATCAAGGGTCCAAGACTACAAGGTTAGCTAACAACGAATTCACTAGTAATCACTATATATTTGCGTACACACATGGAACAACATTTCAGACTGAATGAATTAGCAAATTAATACAGGAAAAAAATGGAGAGACAGATGAAGTTAAAAAAGTGAACCAAAAAGAGGAAGTATATTTAGTAAAGGAGCAGATGCACTGACCAGTTGTCTACCATGGCCCTGCCTATCAAAGGCAAAACATATAACATGTCGTGCAGCTGGTGGTGAGCTTGACAGTAGCAATTGTGCTCCTTCCTTTGCTAAGAGCACCAAGACACAAAAGCTATAAGTATCAAGTTCTTCAGGAACACACAGGTTTGTTCCAGACTAAAGAATCTGTTTTTCAAGTGTACATCCAATAGTGCATACTTACATGACCCTATTTGACCCAGAGCTTCAAGAGCAGTTTCACATTCATCTGTATCATGACTCTCCGTTGAACCAAGTATCCTATCTATGGCTGATACTATAGTCTTCGCACCTGAAAAATCAAGCAATTGCTTACTACTGCTTATCTAAGAACCGAAACAACTATATCATTATTCAGAAATATCTGATCTCCAACATTTAACCGAAAAAATTATGCAGTTACACTCTATTTGCTATCTCAACATGTTCAGAATTAGAAAAACTTCATGCAGAAGAATAAAGCAACTACGTAGAATGCATCAACTTCAATCCAGAATGGTAAACACATTCCAGTAGATAGGGTGTGGTCAAAAGATTATGTTAGTGCCTTTTCAACCCCTCTGGGGCTAGTTGGGGGAAATTGCAGCTAGTGAATTTCAGGCATCTTCACTCGCGAGTCCGCAACCCCCACATGGGAATGGGCACAAAATTAGCAAAGCGAACAATTATCCAAACAGAAGTTATAAAATTAGCTTTAAATCATCTTTAAGAGTGTCAACTAATGGAGCATTTGAGTGTCTACTTCTCAAAGTAACTATGAATTGTTCTCTTAGAATATGTACACAAGCTTTTAAAGAGTCACAAAATGCTAAAAGTACAAGGCTTAAAGCATCCCATATCAAAGCGAATAAAAAACTTATAGTATTCAGAAAAGAAAATCACTTCTCTGGAGGTGATGTAAGTAACAATTCTGAAAGTAACAGTCCCCAAGCATCTGTAACACTAGATAATGAATGTATATCTTACTAGATTCATCAGATAAAACATAATTTCCATTCGACAACAGTCTTCCGCTGATTATAATAGCCCTTGATCTTAGAATCGAGTCCACTGACTGGTTGCTGAAATGCATATAAGTGAGCTGTAATAGTGTATAATAGCTTCTCAGAAGTTAAAAGGATATAAAATGAAATTGAAAAGAGAACATTCAACATAACTAAGTACCTTATGATAGAACTAAGCAGTTGCAGGAGGGTGCTTGTTGACAAGAAAACTCTACCATGCTTGATCTCTGACAACTTTATCATTTGATAACATGTAAAATCCCATAAAAGTAACTATCAAGGATACGAGACTGGAAACAATAACAAGATTATTGACGTTTGAAATTGTTTATCAGTTTTAAAACAAAATACAGGAGATATCAAAGTAAAATTTAATCAGATATCACATAAGAAGCACTAGTAGTCCTAATATTAGTCCTAGAACATTCTTGTTGACTTTCTCTATTTCCTGGATGTATGTTCAATTTTTCTCGGATGAGATTGCTGAATTTTACACACAAATCGTGAATTCAGAGTACAAAAGTATCATGGAACATGGAATGGACACCAAAGGAGTGACATCAGATACAAACAACTTTAAAGAAAGGCACTGTGGGGCGGGAATGAATTAAAGATAATCAATAACCAACCTCATACAATAGCTCCATAACATTTAAGGTTGCAAGGGTATCCTTTGAGTTAATCTCCGCTTCAAAAAGTCTAAGTAGATTTGACTTTGAAACCACTGACGCCACATGATGGGAGACAGAGAATAGCTTCACAATCAAAGCCAAAATTCGGACCCGTCCCTGAAAAACATTAATTTGAATTAGGATAAGGAAAACTTCAGCAGAGTAGATATATAACTAAGATCAGAGTAGCTCATGGAATTTTATACTAAGACCCTAAATGTGTAAAAACCAATTTTGACTCCCGTAACGGTTACAACTATGCCTAAAAGATGAAATTCTTATTAATCCGGAAAAACAGAGCACAGCTGTAATTACATCTACAGTTCTTCCACGAAAGATCGGGTAAGTTTTAGAATCTGTAATTGTGTAAAACTCACAAAGTACCAAGCACCTACCAGTGATGAGCATTGAGATGCTAATTTTCCAAGATGTGTAGCTTCATTGGTATCAGCTGGGAAAACAATATCCTACACATGATTGCAAAATATTTCAATATGTTATCACGGACCAGGTACTAAATGTAAGGACATTTAACTAAAAAATGCTATAATCATACTATGCCTGCTGGGCTACCGGCTATCTTTGCAATTGCTTCAGTTGCTACAGTTGTAACTTGCTCATTTCTACATATTAAAAGCAAATCATTATAATAAATAATATTTTATCCAAATAGATACCTTGCAAACAATAAAAAACCAAGGTATTGATCATCAAATAATAAGACTGAACTTACCCATTGATAAGGCAATCAATCAATAAAGGATAAATATTGCTGTCGATTATAAGATGTGCAGAAACAGCATAGTCATTCACACTTTCGAGAAGGCGAGTAACCTGAATGCCAGTCAAGATGTCACACTAAAATTACAGTAATTTGTAGCCAATAAACATTTCAAAATAACCCATGAAACAAATGGACAGCATGCATACAATATGCCACACCAAACAGAACTTAAATATCTCAACAAAAACAAAAAATACATGACAAAAAAGGATACACACCGTTTTACAAGCTAAAGCTTTGACCTTCTGAGAATTTGCTGTCAGACCAACTTGTATGAAAGGCTGAAAGAAAAGGCCAAGAGAAACACTTAATAACCGAATCTAGATCTATAAGAAATTTAACGTTTCTTCTTTATCGATGAAGATTAAGCCTTCTCAAGTGCAAAAAAACAAAGCAATAAGGGAAAGTCCATATATCATCACAAGGACAGCAACACATAGCTTTATAACATTCACTTATAAGTAACAAAACCTCGGCAGCATTTTCAACAAGTAAGCTAAACAATCCCGAGAAATAAGCTATTACTTTGTTAAAAAATGCAGAGGCCATACCATATAATGTGGAATGAGAGAAGCACCATATCTGGTTTTGAAAATGCTCTCCAAAACATCAACCAAGGTATTTTCTAGTCCAGGCACATCGGCTTTCGTCTGTAAAGCACTGCAAAGAAACAAAAGTACGCACAAATTTCCTCAACTTCCCTATCAATATTCACTACACAAAATTTCACACAACAAAACTGAAATCGAAAACTTGAGGAAACTGAATTTGAACGAGATTGAAGCGGAGGAGGTTACTTGAGAATGACAGGGAGGGGGAAGCGGTGCAGAAACTCGTGGGTGGAAGCGTCGTTTTGAACTCCTGGAAGAAAAAGAGCGGCGGTTAGTCGAACCAAGTTGATGAAATTCGGAATACAAGTGATCGGGAATAGTTACCGGGATAGTTTGCGAACTCGGACGAAGCTTCGAGAAGCTGAGTTGGATCGTCGACTGAGTATTCTTCTGCCATAGCTAAACACTGCGAGGTAGTCTCACTGGTTCTGTGAGAGAGAGTGTGTGTGAAATTGATAGATGAGAGGTGTATTGGGCTTTATCTAACACGCGTTAGAGTAGGCAGCAAGACACCTGTATTGAAAACGAGTCGGTGATTTTGTACATTGGGCTGGGAAGTGTACAGCAATATGGTGGACGGCCCAAACATTTTGTACACTTTGACTGTTTTTCTTATCTTTGTTTATATTAGAACAAAATTGGTTTTCCAATTTTAAACCACAGGTGTTGGTTCAATTGATATAAATGAAATTGTAACTCAAATAGTTACAGATCGAATAAAAACTCTCAAAGTTTCAAAAAATGCAAAAAATTTCAAAAAAGTAGGGTATCAAATCCAGATCAAACCCAGATGGTATAGTGTTGCCTCCAGTTTGATTTAGTTGCCGCGAACGGGTTCTAGAGGAAGCTAAACCAAACAAACTCGACATTTGTACCACACCCCCCAGGTTAGAAATGTTTAGAGAAAGAACAAAGTCTTGTCTGGAGACTGAACAACCGATGGAGGATCCTCGTACTCCCAGATTCTAGGAAGATATTTCTTCAAATGGCGAACATTAATAGGATTAGTATGAATCTCACCATCCAACTCTCTGAGATAATAAGAATCTTTATCAACAAGACGATCAATAATAAAAGGCCCATCCCAAATTAGGGACCACTTTCCACGTCCGCGAAAGTGTTCGCTAAAGGACAAAATAGCTTTACAAACCAAGTCTCCAACTCTAAAACTACGTCCTCTAGTGCGTTTATCATAAGCTCGAGCAACTCTTTTCTTCTCCATGATGAGATTATCCAAAGCTTCCATTCGCTTGGAATCTAGATCTTCATGTTCCTGATACATGGCTTCGACATAATTTTCACCAACTAACTGATGTTGTTCGCAAACGTGTAGAGAATGAACATTGATTTCCATGGGAAGAACTGCATCATGACCAAACATCAAAGCATATGGAGTGGTTTCGGTAGGAGTCCTTTTGGACGTTCGATAAGCCCACAGAGTGTGATCCAACTCATTATGCCAATTCCTAGGGTTATCTGCCAACATCTTTCGTAAAATATTCAGGATAATTGTGTTGCTACTTCTGCTTGTCCATTAGACTGAGTATAATAAGGTGTAGAGTGTAGAAACTTAATTCTATATCCTTCAAGAAACTCTTGAGTCTCTTTGGCCATAAAAGTTGTCCCTCGGTCTGCTACCAAGCATTCTGGTATGCCATACCTGTAAATAATATACTGAAACACAAACCAGCAAACTGTTATGGCCGAAGCATCTTTCACTAGGACTGCCTCCACCCACTTAGTAAAGAAATTTGTCCCCACCAACAGGAACTTATGTTGTTCAGAGGAATATGGATGAATGACTCCCACAAAATCGAATGCCTAGCCTCTACCAGGTCAAGGCTTAATAATAGGTTGCATAGGAATATCTGAAAACATACTGGACTGGTCCATGAGCCTGACACTCGAAACAACCCTTAACAAAACTGATGCAATCTTTTAAGAATAGATGGCCAGAAGAAACCATATCGGTGAATGAGCCACCTCATCTTGGGTCCAGCATGATGAGATCCACAGACTCCCAAATGTACCTCTCTCAGCAATCTTTTAGCTTCTTTTCCATAGATACATCGTAGGTCAACTCCTTCTTATCGGCGCAAGAGCTCGCCTCCCTTAAGGATGTAATTTAATGCCAAATACCTAACCTTTGTATCTACTGGAGTAGATAGATTTGTCAGATACTGTATGATAGGCTACCGCTAATCAACATCAACAGGATCCAGTGTTGCCACCAACCATTCATCGTTAATCTCCCGGCAAGCCATAAAAGAAGGTAAAGTGGTCGCCTTCAATACACTCCACCAAGGCTATACCATTCCAGACTTCATGTTCCTGCTTAAAGACAGACAATCTCTGATGTAGGAATGCATAATCCTCTATCTCATCTTTGCTTAAGCATGTTATCATTTATGATTATTGGAATGTGGTATGATGAAGCTAGGCCTGCTAGTATCAGTGCGAGCTTGGACTAGACCTCATAGCGACAGATCTGAAGAGGTGACCCCGTACGGATTACCTTTGCCATCTACCCTAACAACCCCAAGAGGGCGCATGTGTCCATAGTAATACACAGAATCGAGCATTCATGCAGCTACTGAATATGGTCGCTCGTCAGCCTTGACTAGTTCTGGTTGATCTGTCACCGGATTCCACATGAGTAGCTCCTGGTGCATAGGGATGAAACACAATATGCCCGATGAATGCAATCTCTGTCAAGTATAATATTATAGGGAGCAGTGCAATCGGTCAGGAAAAATGATTGGAAGAAATCAGATAGTCCTAACTTTATCTTGAGCAGCAAAACCCCAGAGATTTTGGTCACATTGCTTGTAAAACTTTTAACTTTCAAGTTGCTATTAAGGGTCTTCTCTTTGGGAATCTTCAGTGCTTCCATTGTTCATACTGTAATGATGCAAACAGCAGCGCCATTATCAATTAGGATCATGTTTACCTTCATACCTTCCATCTCAGCTGTCATGTATAAGGGTTTAAGATGTTGGGTCATGGTTAAGGTTGGCTTAGTAAACGTCATAAACAATTTCTGGCTCTCAGAATCCTCATTTGCGATCTCATGCTTCTTAACCTGAACTTTCTGCAGATCTGAAGATAACTGCTCTATCTTTTCTGTAATAGGAAGCTCCTTTTCTTCAATGTTATCTGAATTTAAGAAGACATGGGATGGTATGGGTCTTGACAAAGCATACTTCTTGGAGAGAGTATATGCCATGTTACATTCCAGTTCTGTGAACACTGGTGATTTTAGGTCTGCCCCCCATGTCAGATGTAGCATGTCACACTCTAAGCTTTCTCCAGGCTCCTGTGCTTCTAACCCTTCCATGTTGTCATCCTTATTGAGGTCCAAGATTGCTTTGTCTTCTATCTGCTGCTCAAGGCTAGACGCAACCTGCATAATTCTGTCATCGATGATAGGGACCTCACAAACAGATTCCTTTTTTAAAATAGCCTCAAGTGTAGGCTTATGAGCAACTTGCGAACGAGTCACTTCTTTATTTTCTTGAGAAACCACTTTTGGTTTTCATTCGCACCTCTGGCGGCGCTCCACCCTATTCAAAGGTGAATCCACCCTAGCTTTCTTACTTCGAGCCTCCTCAGATGTAGTTTCTTTGGTGAACGACAACCTATCAAGAACCGTGTAACACCCCGTCCCGAAATTAACATTTTTACCGGGATTAGGCGAGTTACAGAGAATGGTAACCGCACTGTTAATTTTCCCCGAATTAATATCGAGATATTCTCGGTTCTGGGGGAAATAGAATTTATGTTCCGAGGTGTAGATTATGTTAATACGAGTTCCCTGGTATGCCCGGAAGATTTTCCGGAGCTACGACATGTTAAGTTACTTTACCGTAGAAAAAAAGATGACTTTGCGATAAGTCAGGAATTTCGAGAAACTTCCTTCGGGAAAGTTGTAGAGGACGTTAATACGAACCCGTGGGTATGTCCTATAAATTAATCGGAGTTCGTAGGTGAAAGTTACGCATGATATAGTGTTGTTACCGTGCGGTAAAGGTAAATAGGAAAAAAATATCTTTTTACTATTCATTGGCAGATCTGGACCGTTGGATTTGTGAAATCGAATCTGGGCCGTTGGATGATATATATATGTGTGTTGACCGGTGGGGGGGGACTCTCTCGGTTTTCACTCTCTCTCTCCTCCCTCTCGATCCCTCACTCACTCTCTCTCTCTACTCGCTGTCCCTTCCTCACCGGAGCCACTGGCGCGCGCGTCGCGTCTCACCGCCGCCACAGGCGGACTCGCTCTGCTCCAGCAACCCTGTTCTGACCCTCAGCCGTGCCTACGTCGCCGTGAGCCTCGTCTGGCAGAGGAGGGAGCAAGCTCGAGGACTGTGCACTTGGTCTCGAAGCAAAACCAGGCGAGATGAGGGGGTAGGGTTGTCTGGGGAGCTTCCTGGAGCTGCCATAGGCATGGGGGAGGGAGGAGGCGACGAGGGAAGCTCCGCCGGAGAGGGGAACCGGAGCTCTGTGTTCTGCACCATGGAGGTAATAAAAACCTTCTCTTTTCCCTAAACTTGTAGCTTGTTATGTTGTTGGGTAGGTGTGGAAACTGATTAGGCAGGCGTTGGAAGCTGGTTTGGCCGGAAAAGCTTCGTTTTCCGGCGAACCAGCCGATCGGAAAAATCAAGGGTAAAAACCCTGGTTTTACCGCGGTAGATCTGGATTTTTACCGTTTTACTGTGTTGGCAAAATGACAGAACTGCCCTTGGCATGTTAGGGTAATTACAGGGGTGCCACCTGGGTTGGAATCCCAGAAATACCCCTGGTAGTTTTGTTTATTTACGGGGCTGCCATTGAGGTTAAAAAGACCAGACTGTCCTTGGCTGATTTGTTTATTTACAGGGGCTGCCACTAAGGCTGAAATTCCAAAAAAAGGCCCTTGGTAGTTCAGATTTATTACGAAACTGCCATTAAGGCTAGAATGTCCATGTTGCCCCTGACAGATTTGGGCTAATTACAGGAATGCCATGGAGGTGGTAATTCCATAAATACCCCTGGTAATTATAGTTATTTTCAGGGATGCCAAGTAGGAGGAAATATCTACATGCCCATGGTTTGGTTTATTTACGTGGTTGCCACTATGTTTTATATTCATAGTTATGTGTGATGGTTATTTATAATCGTGTGATTGTCTTTATTATCCGTCTGGTCGTGAATGGATGTTATTGTTATGAATGGTAGAATGATCGGTTTAAACCCGAGGGTTAGTTGGTCGGTGGTTACCTCATTGAGAACTCAGGATATGCGTTAGGTGTATGCCATCCTCTTGTAGAAAGCAACCGATAATTAGAATAGCGGGACTTGCCCGGTTAGGGTGTTAGTTAAACAAGAGCTACGTGTGGCTTGATCCCTGAAAAGATAGGGTACGTAGGCAGCCTGACCGGGATTCGGGTGCAGTCACAAATGTTATTAGAACCCCTAGGTCCTTTAAATGGTTGATTTGAGATCCAAATATGGGAATCAGAATAACCTCCGGTTTGAGGTCTATTCCGGTGCCGTTTGGACTGTTTGAATAGGGTTATCCTGGCTCAAGGGGGATTTCGATTAAATCTCTCTTGAGTTGGGTCCCGCACGTCTTAACCCAGGGTTAGGGAGGTAATCTTGGGTCGGGGCGTGTCAAACCGAAACCCTTTTCTCATGCTTGTCATCCATTGGTCATTGTGACAACCTATTAAATACACTCTTTCTCTACTGAAAACCAAGATTTGCCTGCTCGCTTTGACTGGTTTCATGGCGCACGGGCACATAAGGCCTAACCTTTAAGTTTTCAACCACCCTTCGCAGTTCCTCTAGCGTTCACCATATCTGGTCGGGCTGAATGTCTCATTTCTCCAAGGCCTCTAGGGTTCGCTTTGCATGACCATATTTCTTCTGAGTTGGTGTCGCCTCCACCACTCTCCCTCTTTCTCGTACGTACCACTTATTCTCTTTGATGACTGCTTTTGAAGTAGGGGTATATATGGTTTTGTTAGAACATCTGGTTGAGTTTTCTGCTGAGTTTCAACTCCATGACTGGTGCTAGTAGAGGCTTGGAACTGTTGAACTACCTTAGACCCTCGAAGGATCTGGTTCACCTACCCTGATGTCTTCATGTTTCGTGGACTAGAAGGTATATAATGGTCTGGTGGTGACTGCAAAGTAAAGGCCTCCGATGACTTAATATTTTTTGCAAACTCCTCGTAACTCATCTTCATTCCACATTCCACCTTGCATCTAGAGCACAGCACCACTGTCGAATCCTTCATAGCTGGTTCCACTTTCTTGATTACCACCGGTTAGTCTGAACACTCTTCTTTGTGCAGATTCAATGTCAACTTTCGTGCTCCTTTTTGGTTGAATGCAACATCCACCATAGACACCTCTGCTTCTGGCGTGTCTCCAAACTTCAGGTGCCCTTCATTTAGCCATTGCTGGATCTGGTCCTTAAGCTGTATACAAGTTGTAGTGTGATGAGTCCAAACATTATGGAATTTATAGTATGTTTTACCTGCAATAACCTCTTCAGCTGGAACTGACCCCCAAGGAATCTTCATTATTCATTCTACAATTAATGTATCCATAATGATGTGGGCCAAATTAGCATCGTATGTGTAATCTGATAATCGAGGCCTGACATTTTTCCGTGAATGAGTTGTCACAGGTCTGATATCAACCATGGCGACTGTAGGGAATGGGTGAACATCGACCCAAGCCGCTGTCTTCTCGTTGTCAACATCCAGTTTGCCAATGTTGATATGTCTAGAGCTGATCTTTCAACCTGATACATTCAGAGGTATTATGATTCCACAAATTGTGGTATTTGCAGTACTTCTTTCCCCTGATTTGTTCTGACTTTGGACATACTTCGAAGTCATGTCGCACTTTTCCTTGAGTGAACAGCTCGTCAAGAATCTCTGGAGCCTTGTGGGCATTATAGGTGTAGGACTCATATTCTAGTTTGGCGAATGCTCCAATTGTTACCTTGACTGGGTTCTTCTCCATGCTCAGAGCCCTGGACTTGACTACTTGTCTCCCAGCTAACTCCACTGTTGTTTCGTCCTCTTCATCATCTTGTTCAACATATCCTTGTGACTATACATAATGATGTTGTGGACTATAAAAAAGATTCAAGTGTGAGTACACTGTTGACACCATCGTGTCCCTGTTGGGACCATATATGGGTTTCAAAGTTCCTGGAATATAAGATGTCGGTGAGCCTTGTGATACCCCAGTACCTCCATCCAGCTCATCTAAGAAGTTCTGGTAGCTAGCTACCTTGCTCATCAAATCTGCCATGTTTGCAAAGTGAACTTTATGATATTTAGCCCTCTGACGACGTTCTAAGTTTTTTTATAGCTACGCGAATGGCATCCTGTTCAGAAATTTAAGTCTTACACTTGGTCTGCTGAATTTTAAACCTCTTTAAATACACCACATGAGACTCCATTGACTGTTGATATATGGAAGTCAACGAAGATAGGTCAACCTCGGGCTCCACGGTGCCAAAAGTTGTTCTGAACATAGCTTTCATGGTTAGCTAGTTAGAAACTGATCTAGGAGCCAATCTAGTATACCAAGTTAATGCAGACCCTACAAGTGAAGACCCAAAAACTTTTAGTTTAAAAATATCATTGGTCCCATAAGGACCACATTCGCTCTGGAAGCGAGAAATATGGGTGACAGCATCTTCTGATCCCTCTCCAGAAAACGTAGTAAATCAAATTTGCTTATAATGCTCATGCCATGGCATGTATGTTACTTCATCCGAGTATGGATTAGAATAATTCAAATTAACAGGTGGTTGTCCCTGCATTGTCCTTACAGCTTCTTGAATCATTTGCATCACCTGATCTGGTGTGCATACGGGACCATTCGCCACTCCATTAGGGTTTCCATCCTTGTTTCAAGATCTCTGAGTAGATCCTGATTCCTTTGATGCCTCATAGTTAACTCCTGTCTGGTAGACGTCTCTCTTGTGTCTGTTCGAATCAATGTAAATGACCCAGTAGTCTTAATAGTCATAGTCTTGGCAGATGATGACGGGTTTGTCATCTCTTCAAAACTTTGTGACTTCATCTCCTCTTCAAGCTTTCCTTTTGCCCTAACAGTTTGCTTAGCCTCTCGGTTTCTCTCGATCCCCAAGACCTTCTCCACCTCTCGAAGGCGTTTAAATTGCCTGTCGAGCTTGTCATCAGTCTCCACACTGTCATGGGTAGAAGAATTATGTAGCCTCTCAACATTTTGGCTTGTTACCTTGATTTCTTGGTCATGCCGCGTCTGAGTCCTCTCAAACTGTTGTATGGTTGTTTTAACTCGCTCCATCTTCTCGGAAAACACTGCTATCTTGGTGGCCAGATCTGCTATTAGACGCTTTGATTCGTCGTCCATGACAACCTTCTCACAACTGATAGACTCTGTTGGCTTCCCAGATAATAACCCGAAACGCAAGATCGTTTCTTCAACTGATAAACCTTTACAGTTCGCTGAGTTATGCAAGTTAACCCGCGAATATTGTGGTTTATTGCAAGATGGGTACAACTTCGAGTATTCGTTGACACCCGTGATTCTTAGCACGTTGGTCCCACCGGGCGTGCCAAATGTTCGGTGTGAAAATAGATTTTCTTCGAACAACCAAGCTTAGGGCGTGCCAGTACCTATGGGTTAGGTACAACCTTGATCTTCGACGCTTGTTCGCCTTCTAACTTCTCTTCAAACGATTGTCGTACAGGTGTTGGTCAAGCCTGCACTTCAGTTCTTCTTAGACCTAGCTAAATAGCAACTATGATTTTTATCCTCCTCTTGCGAAGTGGACGTTTCTTACTCAGACCGGTGTGGTTGAGCAGAGCTATAAACAAGAATCACGGTGTGTTCGCCAAATGATCCTCTAATAAACTGGGGATATTTGCTAAGGTTATTCACCTTAACAATGGTTTTATGAATATTCGCCAACAGATTGGTCTTTATGAAGTGGTGGTGGACTGTTTGCTCACGGATGAAGCTTGATGAGTAGAAGCGGGTAATGCTCACGGATGAGGCTTTGGTGAGTAGCAACGGGAAATGCCTACGGATAGGGCTTTGGTGGTACAAAAAGACTCGAGGAATCTTTCTGGTAGAGGTGCTCCGAGGAGGCTTGTTTTGCAGTGTGAAAAGTTGTGTTGATTGATTGAGTTTGATAGATAGATGTCTTTCTTCCTACGCCTTGACCCCTTTAAATAGTAGATACTAGAGTTTGTTATTCCTTGCGGACCAAGGTGTATCAAATCTTATTCAGATCATTGGAAGATTCTTTAAACAACCACAAATCCTTGTTAAGCATGACCTAAAACAGGAAAGAGAAAACATTAATAATAGCATAGACCGCAAGAATCGGTCCAATGGACTCTCATGAAAAACATTCGCCGAAAATATAATTTTGGTCTAAACACTCATCATCAACCCTAAGTTTTAACGTACACAACAAATACAAATACGACAATGTGTAAGAGGGCAAGAGCTAATAATCCAACACCAGAATCCCATAATGTAACAACCTAAATCAGAATCCATGCCTATAATCATCCACTTCTGCTTCCACAAGTTCCAAACCCCGGCTTTTAGTCTTTGGCAGCTTGTTGTTTTGGTTCTTATGTTTGGCTTCAAACCCACACTTTTCATCCTCTTCAAATTCCACGTTGTATGCAAACTCTGCTAAACTTTCACCAAATTGGTACAACGCCGCGTGCCATACCAATTTCATCCCTATGTATCATTGTACCCTCGACTCAGTTGGCCCCCTAAACGATTTGAACAATATTGGTGACCACATATGGGACCTCATCCATGTCCTCCTCTACCTTTGCAGAGAAGAAAGAAAATCATGACTGGTCTTCACCTCATCAAGGGAAACTTTACCAATGCAATTGCTTGTCTAGAATTTCAATTGTGAACTGCAGTGTATCACAATATTGGCATGGTCGGTTTGGCTGAGGACGATTTCAGATCCTTCCAATCTTGGTGTTTTACAAGTTGATCAAGAAGAGGTTCCAGCTTCCAAAGATGAGATGGATTTGTGTCCAATTAGGGTTTTTAAATGGATTTTAATCATGTTTTGTCACGATCATTTTAATCGATGCATGATTCTGTCTATGTGTAGATTCCTATTTCATTTCTATTTCGATTCTTGATTTTCCTTCAATGTTAAAAACAGACGATCCAATTCTGGAGAGGTTTAATGCAGCCGTCTAAGCAGGGGGAGACTTGATTGCTAGAGTTGCATAATGCTTGTCTTGGCCATGTCCTACATGGTCCCTCGCCTAAGCCTTACATGCTCGCTCCATGTACATAATGTTTAAGCTACCTGACAAAGAAAAGAATACAACGTTACAGATTTCACAGGTAGTAGTATTAAATATGTCTTTTCCCTTGAGAACTATAGGACCAATAATACCCCCCTAGCTCTATAGTCTCCCCAAGGTCTGCAACCTATTGAGTATTCTACATCAATATTTCTCTACCTAATTCGACCAATACAATAAATGATTTGCATATATGATTCTTGTACGAAAGGACCAGATCAAGTAGAAGAAAAAAATATTTTGAAGGGACAAGACCTCAGTAGTACCCATTTCACAATAACAGTGAAAGATCGATGACACCCCCTCATGGTTTTCAACTCATGCCTTCCTTGGTCCTGTGATCCCATCGTTTCTAAAAATCTACCGACACCCTTTTATGTTTCTTGTTAAAGCCTCGATGTGAATTTTTATTTTTCGGTAATTTTGGAGGGAGGAAGCTTATCAACCCAAGATCATGCATTATGAAAATTATTCGCCGACTATGATCAGTAACAACCCAAGTAACATATGAGTCTAAACCGAGATTCTTTCAACAGCTACAGATGAATGCGGGTGTGAACCAAACTATGATAAACATCGATCGCTTGATACCTTTAGACCTGCATTATATACTTTCACAGATAACCTAAACATTTCTCATATACTTCTTGTCATCAACCATAATACATGAATATCTTGCCTTTCAATTTATGAGATTTGCACTTGTGTTACGTTAACTGGTAAACCCAATGCAGAAATCAATGAAAGATAAGAGGAACTTAGACCATCTCCAAGAGCTTCCCCATAATTTCTCTATAATGGGGAAGCAAAAGGCAATGCTTCAAGCAATTTTTCTTCTCCAACTCCAACAGATTCTCTATTTTGGAGATTTTATGTTCATTCCCCAAATCCTTCCTTCAAATTTTAGAGTTTGCTGCAAATATAGGGAATTTGGTTTTCTCTCTCCTCACATTCCCCATTTTGGAGAAAATTATAGAGAATCTGTTGGGAAAAAACACCCAAAATCTTCCCCAAATTTGAGAAAACCAAGAATTTGAGGAAGCTGTTGGAGATAGTCTTAGTTTACTGTGATGAAACCAGAATCCATAAGCAAAGCGTATCGGGAACTCGCTAGGGTGGTCCAAAACACATTGAACAGTGTCCATATAAGTCCCTTTCTGTTGCTAAACCATGATCTCAGATTTCTCAGAACCATACGTGCAATACCATTTAAGGCAACCCAAATTATGACGAGAAATCTTCCGCATAATATAGCTAATAATTAAGCTGGATTTTGCAGGTTACAGATTCAGTAACCAGTCACGTACTGTTTCTTCATCCCTGCATTATATCAAAACAAAAACATAACTCTCAACCTTTTTACCCAGAAACAGACCACAGCAAACAAGCACATTATTAACCATCATCATTACCTTGCCAAATACGTAAACACCAACGATAGAGGGAAATAGAGTCGTCATCATAAGTCATTACATACTTAAAACTCAAATAGAAATTTAGGTCCACTTCGACAGGATAAACTGGGTTGGTCACTTTCGAAGCAGTGACTTTAGGTTTTGGATAATACAACACTAAATACCGATAGTGATGATACCAGAGACCACCACAAATGGCAGGTCTCGGATGTCGACGACAACTTTAGTACGTCCACATGCAATCAGCTTCAGTTGGAGCCAAGGGCTTGGGCTCTTCTGCAGAGGCAGCACGCCAGTTATTTCCGAGAGAGGACCAGTCACCGAGGTCAAACGAGCCAGTGGTGTTGGAGTAGGGCTGCATTCCTTGCTGGAAGAAGAGGGGCAGCTGGAGATTCTCCTGAAGAGACCTGAGGCTCGGAAAGTCCGAGAGGCCGCCAAAGCCTCCAGACAAGTGGAGAGTCTGCGGCGGCGGAGGGTGGTCCAAGGAAGTCATGAGATGGTTGAAAGTAGGGCCAGTGTTGGCGTTGTCGCTGCCGGTGGAGAAACAGGACACGTGCTCCCTTGGGGTACGGTTGTCATGGGAGCAGCAGTCACGGTCGGTGAGGGACGCATTGTTGGAGAAAGAAGCGGTTGGGTAGTAAGGGGAGGAGTCGAAGAGTGGTGGCAGTGAGACCGAGGAGGAAGAAGGCGAGCTGGGCTCAGCTGGGTACCCGCCGGATCCAATCATTCGGGTCTTCTTGCATTCGGGTCCATTGCTCTTCTTGGCCTTCTGGAAGACCCTCGAAATAACCCACTCTTCCTGCATGCATAATATTTTGGATCAAATTATCAATGTTTGGTACTTCGGTTATCCAAAAATGGTTCCACATTTTTAACCAAAACTTGGATACAATTACATGCAATAAAGTAGATATATCGGTTGGTAAAGACAATGTCAGTGTCTTTAATTAGTACTTTGAATTATCTAGAGTTTGTAGTATTAATGTGGAGGAACATAATGGAGTGGACATGGCAGAAACTATGTTGGATGCATTATTTGTAATTTTGTATACTGAAAATGTATGCGTTTCCAGTTTTAATAGCAATAACGTACAAGACATTAACTGAGAACTATATGCTTGAATTTAATAGATGAATCATATGAAAGACTACGATTATGAGATACATGGACCTACTCTCATCAACCACCATCAACTAATTTTACCAAACTATGCACATAGTATATAGTTCTATAATTTAATTAATTAAGTGCATGATCATATGAGGATTGGGGCATTATGTAAGCACCTGGGAGTTCCTGGGGAGGTAATTGTAAGCAAATCGACCTTCAAGGCGATACTCGTGCATGACCCAGTTACTTTTGACACCCTTGGGTGCTCGGCCGCGGTAAAAAACCAAAGTCTTCTTCATTCCAAGAAGGGAACAAGTCTTGGAGCTAAAAATCTCTCGGTCTTTCCCGGTGGCTTTCCAGTACCCGGCTTCAGTGGCACGGTTGGTGCGAAGTCCGGTCGGGTATTTCCGATCACGGAGGCTGAAGAAGTACCACTCTTTCTCTCCCATTTTCGCTTTCTCTGATCAATTAAACCGGACACATCGATCATTAAGAATACAAAGTTTTACGAAGATGTATCGTCAGACCAAAAGGTGAATGAGATGCATGGTTAAATGTAGAGTCAGTACCAGGGAGCTGCCACGGCTCGCACTTGTTGAGGTCAACTTCGGCTATGGCGCGACAGGTGAAGTTGGAGTCCATGACCTTCTTAAGGAGGTAGTAGCTAATGAGTTCCTCGTCGGAAGGGTGGAAGCGAAACCCTGGAGGCAGTTGGTTGTCGTGGACGTGACCACCGCCGAGCTGATCAAAACGGCGACCGATGTTCATGAAGTCCATTTGCAATTCAGAAAAGGACTCAAGGGTTTTGGGTTACGAGAGAAACCTAGCTAGAAGAATGCAGAAGGTGTTGAAAAAGTTGAGGCTAGTATGGGAGGCAGGGAGGGAAGGGAGTGTGTATAAGTAGAAGCAGGTGGGGAGGGGTTTGGTTTTGAGAGTAGAAGAGGAAGAGGAGTGTGGGATGGGTTTTTCACAGGGAGTAGATGAATGTGAATGACAGAGGTGAAAAGGCTAGGCTAGGCAAGGAAGGAGAGATATAATAGTCTACAATAGGGCATTGAGATGAGATTGGAGATTGGAAATATGGCTGGAAAAATCTCTGTGTTTTCTCTTCTGCTCTGTCCTCTTCTGTTCTCTCCCTGCCACCCCCCTTATCATATCCATCACAATCTCTCTAGAGACATAGAGTGGGGCTGTGCTTTGTGATGGGGAGGTACTCTGTTTGGAGTATGCGTGAGAAAGTGTGCAGGTATTCCTCTGTCAGTGAAGAAAACGAAGTAGGAACAGAAAGTAGTTTCTGTGAGGGAGAAGGAGAGCTCCTTTGAGATTTTTCATATATTGTTGTTGTTTTTTCACCATAAATCGATAAAGCTGTGGCCCTATACCTCATGTCAGCACAGTACAAGTAATCAATAATCGAATGGAGCCAATTTAATACCCACGCACCAAACCGTCTTCCTTTTTTTTCAATTTTGCTTTTCTTCTACCAAAAATTCTCATACTTTTAGCAAATTTTCTCTGTGAGATTCGCTGATGATCAAAATCTCTGTTTCTTAATTTTTCATGTCATGGTGTCCTAAAAGCAAGAAAAAGCTGGTTACAAAAAAACTTACAGAGAAAAGCATGCATGGTGATCTGCGTTTTCTTGGGTTTCTGCAACTCATTTACTTTCTTACAAATTCACTTCCTCTTTGTTCTTAGGTAAACTACTGGTGCTGTAAATTAAATATTAACACTGTTTCAGGATCACCCTTTTTCTGCTCTCACTTCCCATTTCCATGCTAGTTAACTTACCCATTAGACAAAATACATGGTTACTGGTTAGGTGAAAACTTCCATTAAGTTACACTGTTGGAGCATTCTATTCATCACAAAACCAACAAACTGTTGCCATCATTTGGTCCGTTTACAGAGAACTAAATTAGAAAAACAAGAGATTGCATGAGGATCTCTTAGTTGAGCACTACTTGAGAATTTCTCGATACTTTTTGATCTTACATTCATATTTTTTATTTTATAAATATTTATATAATTGATCTATTTATATAAATTTACAATTTCAATGGTTAATATGTTAAAATTTAATTAAAAAATTAGTCTAATAAATAATTAATTCAAAAATACTTAATTAATCTTCTATTAGTTATCAATTTAAAGTTTCTCCTTAGAAAATGTACTTATGTTTTTGATTTATTTTGTCATGTAATAATCAAAATGGGGGTGAGATAGCTTCTGACAGCCTTTTTTACCATATCGAGTTATCGACGTTAGATGCCCTACAGTGCCCAAGCAAATCTTGCTTAAAGTGGACTTTTTCCCAATCAAAAAGTGCGGGAGGGTAAAGGGAAAACTGAAAAGGGGCTACAAATGGTTGTTGCAGTGCATTCGTTACTTTGATTTTACACAACGAGCAGAGCCTTGGCCTTTCATAAGTGTTGGATTCTTGCTCATAGTTTGGATTCAACCCCGTCCCGTAATTTGAATGTTCTACAACACTTTTTAGTGCTAAAATTTCAAAACTGCAAGTCGCTAGACAAATTGATTCGATAACGCACTCCGCATACAACAAACAGTGACTAATATTCGAAGAGAGCGATTCTAAACGGTATACAATTTTCACAAACATCGAAATCGAGACAGTAGAAGATTAATAGAACATTTACAAGTGGTGACTATGCATACATCGGGCCTATATGGCCCTTGTAGGACGATTTTGGAAAACGGGGTTGGGAATCGAAAGTTCAAAAGACGAAATGATGAATTAGAGCATGCATGAATCCCTTCATAAATCACATCCAATCCAATCCAATCCAATCCAATCCAATCCATCACATCTCAATGGTGGGGGGATGGGAAGAGATTGACAATGGGATTTTGACACATCGTGCTCGGTTTTTGAGAGACCCCAACCTCTCGGATCCAATTCTCCTCTAAGAGATCGGAAAGTTGCCATCCTGTCTGCTCAAGTCCGGTATCTTCAATCCGGCAAATCAGCTAGCTGTAGACTAACAAAAAGACAAATCGTGCTGCAGATGCTGCAACTCTTGTCCAAATAACTTTATTGCAAACCCACCCAAATCTATGAAAGTTTCTGATGAGTTACCTTGCCCTCCGGAGGGGCGGATACTTGTCCAACTGAACATTTTGATAAAAAAATTATGTGTGTATATATATATATCGTGATTAAGCACCAAGCTCAACCCAATTGATCAATTCGGCAGTTCACAAATCACAATCTCATTTTTATCGTAGATTTCTTGACAGCACTGCCCTCGACTCCCCAAATCATCTCTCATCCTCTCATTTGTTGTAGTTGTTCTTGACAAAAGCGAGCTCCCCATTCTGTTTCATCTTGTCGAGGTGGTGCGCCAGAAGCATGACGTGAGTGGGCGGCAGGTCGGTCGATTGGGGTAGGTGGAATCGATTTGCTGTGCGATTGAGGTCTTATTCGAGCCTCCGATCTCATTAAGCGCCTCCCCCACTACCGTCACTCCATCCACCTTCTCCAAGAAAGTCTTCGACCCGCCTCGTTTTATCCTAAAAAAAATTTACCTTTGGCCAAACTTGAAGCCCACCTCATCTTTAGATCCTGTATCCGTCACTGTTTCGGAGATCAGTTTTTTATTTCGATAGCGCTGTTTGGCTTTTTGTTTTTTCTATTCTCTACGCCAGAAAAAAAAAAAAAAAACAAAACAAGCTTTATATCTTAACATCAAATCTGCTGGATCATCAATGTGCATGCAAAGGTCGTCTCCAGCACACAAATATTATTTATATCTGACAGATGATGGGACATTGGCGTTTGGCTTTGTTCTTGCATGTTTGAGAGGTGGTGGTGAAGGTGGTCATGAATTTATCAATGCTATTCATACCCTCTTTTTCATGTCACAGCAGTGGTTACAGAAGAAAGTAATGAAATCCCAGGACGATATTCTCCCATTTTGGTTTTGGCCACCTCGATGATCATCTTCAGCTAGCTTTTGAGGTTTGCTTGCTTTGAAGGTTAGCTTGCGGAGTTGGGTCTTTCACGGATTTGAAATGTCGAACAGAGGCCGGCTTCAAATTCAGTCGCCGCCCATTTGTGTTATATATCTGGGATTGTCAAATCCCAAAGGATTTAGGAAACGACAATTTGGAAGAAGATTAATGTCACGCACAGACACAGGTGAAATGTTTGCGTGTGAGGATAACTGGATTTGCAAATTACTCAACTCGCCAGATGCCGTAGATAACGAATTTTATCCTAGAATAGCGTTTCCTCAGTTACCTTCTTACGGCCGAAGCCCGAAGGTTAGTTCAATACGTCAAGCTAGGTTTCTAGGGTTAAGAATATGTATGGTTCCTTTTCGATATCCACATTGTGTTGTCTAGTTTGCTTGGTTTTTTATTTTACTATTTTTTTTTGAAAAAATTAACATCTAAGTTTCACGAAGCTATTCGTTGTTTCACGTAGCTGTACGTTGTAAGTTAACATCTTAGTTTCACGAAGTTGTACGTTGTAGGACTTCTTTACCTCTGTCGTTCGTAAAAAAGAACGAATTATGAGTCAATTACATAAAAGTCTCTTTTGAAACATTTTCTCTCATGAAGGTTCACCTAAACATTTTTACTCATATAAGTCCATTCAAGTCTAAATAGAATTTTGTATTAGGTATTGAAGTTCAAAAAAATTAAAGATTGTCATCCAGCTAAAAAATTAGATCATCTCTCTTATATTTATAATAATACCACAAATGTAAAAAGTCAATAACCAACAAAGTCTTCGGCCGACCTCCGACGAGATCTCCGGCCAAACTCTTGTAAGATCTCCAGGCAACATCCGACAAAATTTCCATCTGACCTCTAACAATATTACATGCAATCATAAAAGCTACTGTCAATGGCAACAAAAGTTACTGTCACCAGCTACAAAAGCTACTATCACCAGCTACAAAAACTGCTATATTTAGATTTCCGGAGACATCCGGCGAGGCAACAAAAGTTTTTGTCACTAGCAAAAAAACTACTATTACCAGCTACAAATGCTACTATATTGAGATTTCTGGCAACCTCCGACGAGGTCACAAATATATTATTCCCAGCAACAAAAATTACTATCACTAGCTACAAAAGCTACTATATTGTGATTTTTGACGACCTCTGACGAGCGAGGTCACAAATATACTATTGTCAGATGTCACAAATATGCTATTGTCAGCAGCAAAAACTACTCTCATCGGCAACAAAGAATACTGTCACCGACGACAAAAGCTATTGTAGCTATCATCAAAAGCTACTACCACTAAAAATAAAATATACCACCGCCAACATATACCTAACATCAAAAAAAATACTACATCAAACAACAAAAACTATTATCACTGAAAACAAAAGCTATTATCGTTGACACCGGAAGCTACTACCACTATCAACAAAAAATACTATCACTGACAACAAAAGCTACTATCACCGATACCAAAAGTTATTATCACCGATACCCATCAAATAACACTCTTACGTCATACTTCCACAGCCGTCCAAGTAGAATATGAGAAACGTCCATGTCTACAACGTCACACACAACCTCGTCCTTATATGGTCCTATAGTAATAGGAACTTTGCATGTTTCTGTCACTAGCTCCGAATCACCCTTCTTAATCCAACCAACAGAATAAGGCGTTGGATGCTTCGTTGTTGGCAACTTGAAACGGACAACCACCCTCTTGCATACAAAATTCTCACAACTACCGGTGTCAATAATTAGGTTGCATGTCTGCCATGTCATGCCTCCGATGATACATTTAGTGCGAAATAAGTTATGCCTTTGTGTGTCAGGTCCTTACTTTGCTAATAAAAGTCATGGCAAACTAGGAACTGTGAGATATCATCAAAATCTTCACCTTTGATTTTAGTAGTGACAACCTCATCCTGCTCTTCAACATCCTCATATTCTTCCACATAATGCAGTCCCTTTGGCTTTGGACATCTGTTGGAAGGATGACTAGCCAAATTACATCGATTAAACTTTTCTCCCCTTGGTTTGACATATTCCCTTAAGCTTCCAGGTGATTTTTGTCTTTGAAATGAGATAATAGATTTTCCTTGATCTCTGCTTCTTGTTTCTGTCCTCGCCGGTTGCTCTTTTATGAGCTCTTTGATTTGCAACCCTCTTGAAGTAGATGACTCACCCTAATTTCTGCGGTAACTCATAGCAGTCTGCTGCTTAACTTTACTGCTTCTAGTAATGCTTCAGCTCTTAGAGCTATGTTCATGGCTTCTGCGAGAGACCATATTATCGGCAACCCTATTTTCTCTCGGATTTCTGTCTTCAAACCACGTAGATATCTTGCAACCTTCTGAGTCTCTTTCTTCAAGTTTGTTTCGCTCACTAAGTCGCATAAACTCATGGTTATAATCAAATACAAACCGATTATTTTGAGCACAGTCATAATATTTTTCAAACAAAGTCTGCTCATAATCTCGAGGTAGGAAACGCCCCCTGAGTAGAGCTTTCATCTTTCGCCAAGTCTTGACAGGTTCTTTTCCTTGTCGAATGCGTGACTCTTGCAAATCATCCCACCAACAAGCAGCTGTGCTTTTTAGCTTCCAAGCAACTATCTTCACCTGCTTGTTTTCTGGAACATCCATTAAACTGAAGAACCTCTTCACTTCTCAAAGTCAATCTAGAAACTCTTCAATTTGTAAGTTTCCATTGAAGAAAGATATGTCTGCTTTCATCCTAAAATTGTCTTCATGGCGATTCTATTGATGATTGTTTTGTGGGCCCCCTTCTTCTTCCTCAGAATCATAGTTTTGTTCTTGATAACGGCGTTGGCCTCGGGCAACTCCTCCGGCTCGTACCTCCATCGTAAGCTGCTGCATAAGAGTAGTCAAGTTTGCCAAAGCATTGTTGATGTCTTGACGAAAATTCCCAATATCCTGTTTAATAGCAGCAATCTCCCGACCAGAATCGGCGAGTGTGATAGGAACCTCCTCTCCGTCATTTGACATCGATCCAGGCGAAACAAGGCTCTGATGCCATCTAACGCTGTGAAAGCTATGGGTTGAATAGGTGAAAACGGTAGACAAGCGTCAAACCGAAATATAGGATAATAATGAGAATAATCTCTGGGTTTTTGAAATATTATTGAATTGTTGAATGCCTAATACAACATAGAGGGTGCCTATTTATAGGCTCTAACTCAAGACTTAATCCTTTTTAGAATAAGACTAGGAAATAACAAAACCTATTGAAACTAGAAATTCCTATTGAATCATAAATCATAATCCTAAGAATAATATAAAACGTATACTTGCTTACGACGTTGACTTTTCAGCTGTTCCTTGAACTCCTCTACAAGTCGTTCTACATCACATTCAAAGATCGAGATTACAATAGATTAGTACAATTGAGAAGGAATATATCTCCTGGTCAATAAACATTAATTAAGACAACAATGCAACAAACCTCAATTTGATCTAGAGATTTACCGATCAATTTCGCTCGTTCTAGAGACATTCTGATCATCTACATTTTCTTCTTGATCATCTTCTTTACACGAAGAGCAACATCACCACAAAAACAATAGCCTAATCTTTGTGTACCATTCCTCAAAACCAAAGTAACAATTTTCAACCAAATTACAATCACATCGTACTTGAACAGTCACCACCAAATCCCCCATCTGGTAGTTCTCGATCAAATTGTGTTGATGTGATCTTTTAATTCTCAATCTTTTTATTCTCAATCAGAGTTCAATCTGTTTTAATCTAGTCTTTAAATTTCTCGACATAGTCCTCGATGATGCGGCAGAGGAAACCTACATCGATGAACTTCATCGATTGACGTCGGAGCGGTCTTCAACGAGGCGTCGTCGTCGATGAGAGCTAAGGACAAAAAAGATGGTGTGGGGAGAGGTGCGCTCGAGCTCTGATGACATTGAATGTGATCGTCGAGTCCTCCAACTATGATCCTACCAAGTCCTTCGCTGTAACGTCCACCGAATCCTTCGACCAAGGTTACAAGAGAGAGAAAGAGAGAGAGAGAGAATGTGTTCCAGTGAAAAAGAAATCTGAGGGTATTTTGGGTACAAACTAAAAAAAGGCTGATAGACTTATGAACAAGAAAATATCTGAAAGGGGGCTTTTATAAAATTTTCAATTGAATTATTAACTGGATGATCATCTCAAATATGTTATGTAACATACCCAAAACTCTATTAACTCTCTATGCCGTTGAAAGGGTTGATATGGTATGATTTGAGGACTAGTACGAGTAGCTTAATTAGACGCACTAATTTAAGTCATACGACTCGGGTTTGGCATTAGAAGTTCAATGTGTGTGTTTCTTATAGAGATATATGAGGATTATGTCACTTGGTGGATGGAGGTCATGAAGCAGAACAAGAATGTGTCAAATTTATATAGAAAATAATAAAATTAACGAAGCAATGAAAAATAAAAAAGAATGATTTGAGAATTGATAATTTTCGTGTTATGAGGATGCAAGCCGTTAGAATATTCACGAAGATGTTGTTTTGGATTTTTAGGGTTTGCGTAGCAAAATCTATTAACTCGGATTTGTCATAACTTTTGCCCAGAACAGCCATTTTGCACGCATGATACATTTCCGGAATGAGAACGACAAGATCTTAAAGACTCACTTAAGTGATCCATGTTAGATTTAGGCCAAACGATACCGTTTTATTAGTCTGATTCGTTATACTTTGTATTTTAAGGTTTTAATTTATTATGGATGACACTGAAGGAAGCGTGAACACAATAGTATACGGCTCCGTCTAACGCTAAAAACCAAGTGAGACAACGTCGGAATCCACCAACGGAGGCCTTGAATCTACAAGACTAGGGTTTCTCGAAACCACAAGAGGTTCTAGAATCCACCAGAAATTTGAGAAAACTCAAAAGGTTTTATTAAAATTAAAGATGACGGCTACAAAAGATTAAACATCCTTAAATATAAGCAAATAAACCCTATTGCAACTAACAACAAAGCCTAAGCACATGGGTTAAAAGAAAATAAAATCTAAAATAAAATAAATTAAAACCATAAAAATACAAAGACTGCCGAATCAAACTAATAAAATGATATCTTTTGGCCTGAATTTGACAGGGCTCACTTTTATGATTCTTGAAGATCTCGTCGTTCCCATTTTGGAAAGGTATTATGCGTGCAAAACTGACGTTCTAGCCAAAAGTTACTCCAAATCAAGGTTAATAGATTTTGTTCGACAAACCTTAGAAGTCCAAAACAACATCCTCTTGAATATTCCAGCGGCTAGCATCTTTATAACATGAGAATTATCGATTCTCAAATCATTCTTTTTTATTATTCGTTGCTTTTTTAATTTTATTGTTTTCTGTCTAAATTTGGCACTTTCTGGGTTTGCATTAATCTCCTCCGCTACAAAAGAACTCGACCTCGTGTTCATCTTGAATGAAAAACAAGAACTGGTAGAAGAGAAATTAACTAACAATTTAAACAATTGAACCTGTTATGTGTAAGTATGATCTTCTGCAAACTCAGATGACACAACCATGACCCCAACACCAAAGATAAGTTCGTTATATGCATCTTCAACAGATTCTTCTAGGCTCTCAAGAATATTCCAACCTTAATTGACAATTTGTTCTAATTGATATTTTTTACGGCTGTAAGGTTTCTTCAATATGAGCTATTTTTTCTTTAATCTTCAAAGTGGCTTCTTCATCATTCTTTTCACACACCTCAGGATGGTCAAGCTTAATATTTTTCCTTGCAGATTTGATCTTAATCTTGCGCATGTCCCTTCGTAAATATGTACCATCTTTGTAGTAGCCACTATTGACGCTTTCATGTCATGATTTTCTAAAAAGCACATCATTGTTATCCATGTCAATCACATGACAAGTAACTTCATCGTTATAAAATTCTCTTACAAAGATTAAAACTTTATAAATCTCTTTGTTACATGTGTATGACCATCAATCCAATATGGATCCCTCAGCTTCACTGTTGGTAATTGAAGATAAACAACAACCTTGCTTGCAGCAAAATTCTCTAGTAGGCTACAGTAAATTATTACCGACCATACCTTGCCTTTGATGAAACATGTAGTTTTATAGTCGTCGAAATCCGGAGTGGTGAATATCCAACGCTTCATTCTAACTTTCTTCTTTTGAATTGAATTGAAGAGGTTAATAAAGGATGAATTATCCCTCGGTATGTTCCACTTCAACTGGATCATCGTCTGCTAAGGAGTGGGCGTAACCTGCTCTTATGCCAAATAATGCAGGTAGCGTGAACACAATAGTATGCGGCTCCATCTAACGCCGAAAACCAGGTGAGATAACGTCGGAATGCCACAGGAATTTGAGAAACTCAAAATGTTTTATAAAAATTAAAGATGACGGCTACAACTGATTAAACATCCTTAAATAGGAGTAAGTAAACCCTAGGGCAACTAATAACCAAGTCTAAGCCCATAGGTTAAAAAAATAAAATCTAAAATAAATTAAAACCCTAAAAATAAAAAGAATGCCGAATTAGACTAATAAAACGATATTTTTGGCCTAAATCTGACAGCACTCATTTTAGTGAGTTTTGAATATCTCATCGTTCTCATTCCGAAAATGTATCATAAATTAAAAACGGACGTTCTGGCAAAAAGTTACTCTAAATCATAATTAACAGATTTTGCTTGGCAACCCCTAAAAGTCTAAAACAATATTTTCTTGAATATTTCAGAGGCTAGCATCCTCATAATACTCAAATTATAAATTCTTAAATCATTCTTTTTGATCTCGCCACTTCTTCAATTTAATTTTTTTCGATCTAAATTTAACACATTCATTACCAGCATAAACATTATAGCCGACGAAAAAAAACAGGCCGACAGCAGACGAAAAATAAAGTGTCGGCTAAGCTAAATTTTTGTCAGCTAAAGTGGACTTTTAGGCGACGAAATATATTTTCGTCGGCTAAAATATTTTTCTCATATATCTAGCCGATGAAATATATAATTTTGTCGGCTAAAAGTCCTTATATATCTAGATCTAGACAGCAGCTCATTTGAAAAAAAAACGGGAGAAAAAGTTTGGGTGTTGTCGAAATTGTTGGATGTCATCGAAATCTATCCAAAATTAGTTTGTGGAGCTATATATAAGTACGTATATGTGTATATATCTTGATTTTGAGTTGATTTAATAGTTTTATTTGAGTTATATATATTGATTTTGAGTTTTAATTTGAGTTGAATTATTAGATTTTAAGTGTGATTGAGTTGATCGATTTTGATTTTATAATATATATGAAGCCGTTGTTATTAATAATTAGTAGTAGATATATATATATATATATATATGTATATATATTAATTTAATTATTATATTGTGTTGATACATAGTATGAATTAATTAATATGTTGATTATGATTGATGTTAATTGATATATATATATATATATATATATATATAATATTGTTATATAATTAGTAATTAGTATATATATGCATGTATATATATATATATGTGTGTGTTAATTATTAATTTGTTATTAAGTAATTGTACGTTAACTGTAGATAGAATACTAAATGATTCGAAAATTTAATTAATTAATTAATTTGAGTTTATACATATATATTATGTTATCTTTTCAGGATATGAGTAAGAGTTGGATTTCGCTTCCAAAATAAGACAAAAGATATGGTAAAGGAGATTAGTTTTATTGAATATGTGATGGATAATGCTAATGGGAATACAATTTTCTATTGTCCGTGCACTAAATGTCAGTGTCGCAGCGATATGCATCGATTTGCAATTGACAAGGTTTGGCAGCACTTGACGAGTAACGGGTTTTTGAATAAGTACACATGTTGGATATATCATGGTGAAACATCATCAGAGGGTCCGCATGATCATGGACAATTTTCTGAGATGGGCAGTACATCCAATGATCTAACAACGGTCTTCATCAACGATATGTTTCCTTATGAGAGCGATGTATGCTCTGAAGAACCGTATATGCCTGGGCCGGTGCAGCCCTTCCATAGAGTTATCAACACTTCTAGTATTGATAATTACAAAAAACTACTTGCTTTCCAACAGACCCTTGTGTACCCTGATTGTCAGAAGGCGGTTCTTGAAAGTGTGATGAACGTTATGAAGATTAAAGTTGAGACAAAAGCGACCGTGAAGGCTGTTGATGATTATCTACAGTACACTGCTTCGATGCTGCCCCACGGTCATCGTCTTCCTACCACTCATCATAAGGTCTGATGTATCCTGAAAGATCTTGGGCTTTCCTACATCAAGATCCATGCATGCAGATAAGATTGTGTTCTCTTCTGGGGTAAAGATCCAGAAAGGAATGACCTTGGTGACCTTAATGCATGTCCGGTATGTCAGAGTAATAGGTATAAGTTGACTCTTACAAGCAATAGAAAACCTGTGAAGATACTTTAGTATTTCCCGTTGACGGATAGGCTGGAGCGGTTGTACATGTCATCACACACGCCCAAAGCTATTACATGGCATGCTGATGGGGAATTGCATGGCAAAGATACCCTTATACACTCTGCTGACGGGGAGGCTTGGAAGCATATAGACCGTGAGTTTCCTCATTTTGTGTCAGAGGTCTGAAAAGTGAGGCTCGGGCTCTCATCCGACGGGTTCAATCCTTTTGCAACATGAGTCTTCAATACAATGTATGACCGATGTTTTTGGTACCATACAACCTTCCTCCATGGATGTGCATGAAGAATGATTACAATATGTTGAGTTTGTTGATTCCGGGGCCCGGTTATCCGGTAAAGTGTCTTGATGTGTATTTGAGACCCTTGATTGAAGAGTTTAAGTTTTTTTGAGACGTTGGTCATCCCACTTATGACAAATACATGCACGAGATGTTCCAGATGCATGTCATGGTTGTTGGTACCATCAGTGATTTTCCTGCCCGTGAGTTGTTGTCGGGCAACGTTGTTAGGGGATACAAGGCTTGTCCAGAGTGGCTTAGCGATGAGGGGAGCAATAGTCATTGCAACAAGATATGCAGATTAGGTCACCATACTCTCCTTCCGTATGATCACGAATGACGGTTCGATGACAAGGCATTTGATGAGACTGTAGAAAACGGTGTGCCTCCTTGAAGATGGACGGGGGAAGAAATTTTAGCAGTTTTTAATGAGTATGATTTTGGGCAGCTCAGCAATCATCCCAATATTATGGCGGTAATACCTGACAGACCTGACAGGAATAAATTTTGAACACATAAGAGCATATTTTAGGAACTCCCATACTGGAGTAAGTTGTTGATCATGCACTACCTAGATATGATACACATAGAAAAGAATGTGTGCGACGGTGTAGTGGGAACAGTGCTGAACTTGGAGGGGAAGACAAAAGACGGTCCGAAGGCACGCCTTGATCTTAAAAAAATGGAGATACGAAGACATTTGTGGTTGAACAAAAGGAAGAAAACAAATATCTCAAGCTCCTTACACCGTGAAGCCTGACCATAAGAACGTAATTTTCAGGTGGATCAGTTATGTCAAGTATCCTTCATGCTATGCAGGAAATATTGCCCGGTGTGTAAACATTTGGGACAATAAAATGTAAGGGTTAAAGAGTCATGACTGTCATATTATTCTATAACGTCTCTTCCCTATTTTCATTCGACCGTTCCTTCCCCGTCAGGTGGTGGAGCCTTTAGTAGCGTTGTCAAGATTCGTCCAGAAGTTATGCACACAGGAAGTGACAAAATCTGACCTCCGAGAAATGCAAGAGGACATTATTTATATCATGTGTAAATTTGAGAGGATATTTCCTCTAAAGTTTTTTGACATCATGCCGCACCTGATGATCCACCTTCCAGAGCAATTGTTGCTTACCAGTCCAGTACACTATACTTGGATGTATCTCATGGAAATGTATGTTTTTTACACCTTAATTCATAATTTACATATTCAATGTATAATCATAACAGATTACAACAATTTATTTATAGGTAACTTGGAGACTACAAAGCTTATGTGGCTAATAAATCTGCGCTTGAAGGATATATAGCTGAAGCATATATTGCGCACGAGTGCGTCACCTACATGAAGTTGTATTTAGGAGCGTTGAAGGAAACAACACAAACCATACCGATAGATGTACCGAAGTTCAACCTTTCCATAGTCTCTAATGATGTTGAAGTTTATGAAATTTTGCAAAACTCCTACAAGTTGCAACCATATGAGCTAGCTAGTCATAGCCCATTGGTGAGTATTGATTAACTGTCCAGAAGTTGAATACTAGAAAGACATTCAAGGTGATCTCGACTACCACAACAAGGAGTTCACGAACTATTTTGGCGGCTGGATATGTAATTCTTTATTTTTGTTCATGACTCTTTCATTGCATAATTATTCATATTTACAATACATTGAATATTTGGTTGCAGATGAACCATATTCAATTTAATGGTCACCCAAATTGGTTGCACGAACTAATACTTCTAGCGATGAAGCAGATAATGTCAAGAGTTTATCTGATATGCAAGGTGAATAACATGCAATTTATATGTGAACAGAGAGACAACAGACAGAGAACACAAAATTCTAGGGTGATGGCGCATGGTGGGCGGAATGAAGTTGACTATTACGGTGTTCTCAATTCAGTGGTGGAATTCGTTTATGGGCAAGGCTTGACATTGCATCTCTTCAAGTGTAGATGGTTTGATACTAGCAGCCCGCAGAGCATGAAGATCGATCAGTACGAGATTTTATCGGTGAACACTGCTACAAGCTGTTATGAAGATAACCCGTTCGTTTTTGCCACATCGGTAAAACAAGTGTTTTATCTCGATGATCTTGTTAAGGGTGACGCGTGGAAAGTCGTCAACCTTGTGCACCCTCGAAATATTTACCGGGCGGCTACACTTCGAGAGGCCGAAGACGAGGAAGAAGAAGTTGCGTATCAAGAGCCCAGTGCAATAGGTATTCCTGACTCCTCTACAATTCGCGTTACTAATTTTAAAGCGGGTCGTTCGGTTTGAATTCGTGAATTAGACGCAAGGCTTATTGATGTTGATCCAAATCAAGAAACAGACGAAGACTCTTATGATGAGAAAATGCATAGATTGCCAGAAATTAATTCTAACACCGAAGAAGACTCATCGGATGATTCCGATTACAAGCCTTCTTAGTTTGAATTTGTAATACAAATTGATGTGTGCTTTATATGCTACAAGTTGTTGAATTCATAATTTTGTTTAATTTTGATAATATATGAACAGGAAATTGGTATGGTTACATTAAACAACATTTTTTTACATATTTTTTCAGTTTTAGCTACGAAATAGACCATATTTCGTCGGCTAAAATATTTTTAGCCGACGAATTATATCATGTTTCGTCTGCTAAAACTATCTTAGCCGACGAAATAAGATGTATTTCGTCGGCTAAAACTATCTTGGCCGACGAAATAAGATGCATTTCGTCAGCTAAAACTATCTTGGCTGACAAATACCCTAATATGTCTTCGGCTAAACCATAAACCCTAACCCCTAAACCTTATACTATAGCCGACGAATACCCTAACGTTGTCGGATCAAACTGAAAATTTATTCATACACATGTTTCAACATAATGATGATATCTAACGGACGGATTTTTGTTTCACAAGATTGATCATCACAATCACAACATACCTACTAATGTTGTATAACTTGTTTACCAAGTGTTAAGTAAATGTTCCGTTTCAAAAACAAACTATACGTAGAAGCTTCAAATGAAGAAAAAAAAATTCATGAAATAAGATATGACCGGAACGATGAAATATGTCTACGGTTGAAAAATCACGTAATTCCGATAAAGTTTCGGTGCCGATAGTTGCGGTTAATTCATTTATTCATTTTATCTCCCTAGAGGTAGCCCTATCTCCGATGGTTATTTTTCATAAAATTTTTATACCACTGGTCGCGTCTCATCGATTTGAAAGTCCGGGCAAAATACGTAATAAGATACGTAAATAAATTAGTATAAAAAAATACAATAGCCGACGAAAATAATAAATTGAATATTCGTCGGCTATAGTTAAATATAAAGGACTATTGCCGACGAATTTGTTGAAGCTTCGTCACCTAAAATTTCACTATAGCCGACGAAAATCATAATTATAGCCAACGATTTTTTTATTTCGTCGGCTATACTTTTGCCTATATAGGCAGAACCCAGCGAGTCCGAGAACAGAAACCCTATTTTTTTCTTCTTCTCCCCTCCGCCTCCACTCCTCTCCTCTGCTTCCACTGCCCTCATCGGCTCCTCCTCGCCCGTCCACTGCCTCCACTCCTGTCCTCCGCCTCCATATCCTCTCTCTCTCCTTCGACTTCTCAAGCAATTAAGGTATGAAATTCGAATTTTTGGGATTTTACATTGAATTGAGATTTTGAATTAGATTTCGGGTGTTAGGGTTTATATATATATATATATACATTACTAATTATAAATTGCTGCATATTTGTATATATTGTATATATTTTGAATTATTTTGAAATTTTTATATATATTGCTACAATTTTGTATATATTGCTGCATATTTTGACTTATTAAAAATTAATTTAAATTATTGATGTATATATTGTTTGCATATTATAAAGTTGATGTATATATTGATTCAAGTTTATGGTTGTATATATTTGTATACATATTTGCATATATATATATTTGTATATTTTGCTGCAAATTAATATATAGTTTAATTAAATGATAAAAAAATATTTGTTTGCATATACTAGTTTAATTGATGTATATATTGTTTGCATATAATTGGTTACTTAATATATTGATGAAGATAATTAATATATTGATAACATGTGTTAATTAAAATATTTAAAATTACAATTAAATTTAAAAATTCATATAAAGTAATAAATAAATATTTTAAACATGATGAAAGGCTTGTTTAGATCAACTAAGGGTTCAAAAGGCCAAAAGTCTGAATCGTCTGAGGGAACGTCTAGCAACCCTCAAGTGTCGTTTCAGGGCCCCATGACAACCCGACGTATGTCCCTTCTGGAGCCGACGTAGAGACAGCCGGGCGCCACCCATTCCTCAAGACAACCGGACGCCCCTCGCTCCTCGAGGTAGCCGAGCGTCCCTCACTCCTCGAGGCAGCTGTGGTCTCCGACTCAGGCGGAGGTGTATGCACCATGTATGCCTGAGATACACAGGGCACCAACTCCGGGCCCTACTGTTTCGAAGGGTGGGTCATCTGGGGTACAGATGTCGCCGTCTCTTTTCTACCTTCCGCGGTTGATACCGGAATTATCGGCAGTCGATGACTCAGGGGCGCCGAATTATCCACTGCCCCCGCAGGTGACCCCATCAGCGGCATACCAGTTCGTACCTTTTGGTACGGATCTTATTTCTGTGAGGGTATCATCATCGGCGACAGAGTCAGAATCCGTCGCGTCCGCCCCAACGCCCTTAGGTATTGAAATATAAATAATTTGTTTTCTTATAATGTCATAATAAGAATAATTTATTAATAATCAATTTATAATAGACACCGTCGGAGCCAAGCCGACAAGAAAGAAGAGAGGCCCCGTCACAAGGAAGGCTCTCGAGAAGACCGTGAGTACCTCGGGAAGGATCGTCATCGATACTGACGGGGATGGCAACATAGTATCGGGCGGGAAGACGAGGATGTACTCCGGCCGTGTGGGAGAGCTCATTAGGGATAGAGTCCCTATGTTGTGGTCAGACTGGGGCGATGTCCCACATGAGGTTAAGGACATGGTCCACAATGCAATGTCGGTACGTTTAAAAAATTCGCAATTAATATTATGTATTGATATTGTTGATTTATGAAAAACTAAACTAATAAAAGTTTTAATGCAGGTGTGGTTTGACGTTTCCCTGCACCTGAGGAACACATGGGCGGACGTTGTGCATGTGGAAATGTATGTTGGAAAGTTAATGAAAAAACAAAATTAAATGTGTAATTAATAATATTTATGTGGTATCTGTAGGTACAAGGAGTGAAAGAACGAGTTGCGGACCCACTGGACTACACATGGGAACGCATGTTCTGGTACCCCTGTTGAGTTCCAGTTCAGGGAGTACGAGTGACATTGGCTTCTGATTTCAGAATTCAACAACCCTCATAAACTGGTAATTAAATAAAATTCTTATATTGTTATTAATTAGTACATTTTAAAATAGTTTACTAATATTTTTTTTCCTTTGTAGGTCGTTTTCCGGGTGAACGCTTAGAACCGGCAACGCAACACAAGGAACCATCATGCCGGTTCTAGACCGTTCGCATTGTTGATGGACGAGGCGGCTAGGGAACATCCAGAAGTCAACCGGTACGTCTATACGTATGGGGCATATCCTGACGCCCAGGAGTATATTGTTAGTCGTTTTACGTTTTCATTTTTTTTTAAATTATATATATATATATATATATATTTCATAATGTTAATTAATTATTTTTTCCTATCCAATTATATATATATATATATATATATTTCATAATGTTAATTAATTATTTTTTCCTATCTAATTAGACGAAGGTTTGAAAGGCTAGTGACGAGATGATGACTGCTATAATGAGGGAGACATGGCCAGACACGCAGGAGAAAAACATGTCCGAAACCATGTCTCGGATCGACACTTCGGATCTCAAGGTTGTGGCAAGGATCATGGGCACATCATTCCCACCGCAAGAAAATAACTTCTACTGCCGGGGTCCAGGAAAGAAGGGCGAGGGGTACTGAAGACCACTTCTGGATTTCAAAAAAACAGCCTCGACCAGCAGCGGAACGACTCAGTTAGAGGAAAAAGTTCATGTTCTACGGATACAGCAAGCCGTCCAGACAGGCTATCCTGTTGTTTTACAAGAGTATAATGCAGCAGTATATGCCACTAACCAGTCACATCAGCAGCAAATGTTCCAGTACTTGTAAAATTTTTCATTTGCCCAGCTTCAGGGATTTCCAGCTCCGCCTATGCCTACGCCTATTCCCCTACCTCAGCCGCCGCAACCTCCTCTTGACGCTGATATAGATTTAGATGATATAAATTTTATATAGTTTTATGGGTTTATGAACAATGTATAAATAATTTAATGAAAAACGTTTAGACCACTTTTGATGGTGTTGTTGGTTATATGAAATTGTTTGTGTAATTTGCAGCTTGCTTAGATGGTAATTTAGAAATTTTGTAGTTTTTTTAGTATAAAAAGTACTATAGCCGACGAAATTTACCATAATTCGTCGGTTATAGTATTTTTTTTATTTTTTTTTCAAGGTTTAGCCGACGAAATATGGCTTAATTTGTCAGCTATAGTAGTATTTAGCCAACGAAATTTACTATAATTCGTCGGCTATAATTTTTATTATTATTTTTTTCAATATTTAACCCACGAATTATAATACATTTCGTCGGCTATAGTTATTTTTTAATTTTTTTAAATACTTCGGCTGACAAAATATTTATATTTCTTCGGCCAAAGTCACAAGTTAAGGCCGACGACAATTTATTTCGTCGGCTTTAGTTTTACTTTAGCTGACGAAAAATAGAAAAATAATTCGTCGGCTAAGTGTGAAACTAAATCCGACGATCACTTTTATTTCATCGGCTAAAAACATAGCCGACAAGTGTTTACCGACGACAACACGTCGGCTAAGATTTTAATTGACGTATTTGGTTAAGAGGCCCACAAAATTTTTTCGCTAAAATGGTAATCATTCTTATGTTGCGCATCTGCTCGACTCGGCCATACACCGTTAAAGTGCCAAAGCAGGGTGGAAGATGGCTATGGTTTGAGAGAGTGCAGGATTACTGAAACAAAATTCGAATCCATATCACGAAATCTTGCATTGCATAAAGGACAGAATCGGACCGAACTGACCCAATTGGAATCCAACCGGAGACTTTTGAAAGGGAAACCCAAAAGCAAAAGAAAAGACTTGTCTATCCATCTATCAGTCACTCACGTTTTTGGGACTTGCAAACCCACCACTACTTTTTCACTCTTTCTCAAAAGACAAAATAACCAGGGCTCGTGCATTGAGAGCGTGACGAGACCCCTGAGATCATCCCCTCTTCCCCCGCCGCCCTCCACCAACAGCGTTTACGTACGATCCTCGGGAAGCGCCACTCTCTCTGCTTCCCCTCCTGCCTCTTCTTCCTTCGTATAAAGAAAGCCCTGATTACAATAATCGCGTGTGTCAGTCCCCAATAATGCGACTCTATCATTTGTACGCGCTCGACGTGTCCTCATCAACGTACGTGCCGACGGTTCCACATCATCGGATGGTTCCACCGTACGTGCAGCTGCTTTTGCCTTCGGTTAAATCGGTTCTCGCTTTATTTATTGCTGGATGGACGGATTAGGGTGCGCGGTTTGGTGGGTCTTGGGCCACCCCGGTTTTAACTTCAGTTAACAGTAATAACAATACTTATAGTTAACTTTGAAAGGTTTTTCAGTCAAATCCCACAAAACTAATCCAGCCAACTACCGTTGAGGGCATAAATCCGATTTTTAATCGAAAACCGAATAAAATCATTCGAAAAATCGGGTCAGATAAAAAATTAAAACTGCTCAAAAAGTAGTGTCAGTCCGTCTGAATTGGTTTAAATCGGATTGGTTCTAGTTTAGCTTAAAAATTGGTCCGAATTAATCGAATTTTAATTTTAATATGTGTCACTTTATTATTACTTGATATATATTTTTTATTATGTGTCACCTTATGAAGACCGAAATTTCTATCAAATTATATGTATTTATATACACACTCATATGAACTCACATTCTTGAACAATATACTATTAAAAAATATATGTACTTTGACATTTAATCTAACCATGATTGTAACGTGATGAAAAATAATTGAGAGAAAAACCTAAAACTATATACATTTTAATTTTATAGAAAATAAATACAAAATAATAAATTTTGTAAAATGTCTCTTCTTATTGTTTTAAATTCGGATCAAATCCGAAACTGATCCAACCCGATCTAGTTTTTGGTTGATCCGATGTTAAAATTTAGTTCCGGATAAAGATTTTATAAATCCGAATAATTCAGATTAGATACGGCTTAAACAAAAAACCGATCTGATCCGAATATGTCCATCCGTACCTTTGACCCCCTCTATCTCTGAGCACGTTGTGATCGGCAAGTTTAACTTGAATGGCAAGTTTAACTTGAATGGAGCCTAACACACTGGCCAATGACCATTGCTATGATTTTTAGAATCAAGATTTGTGGGAATCTTGCGTTTTGATCATGGAAGAGATTAGATTGATGGGGTAGACTTGGATGAGTTTTGTTGACCATGACGGCGTAGAAGTCGAGGTCCGAAGTCGGCTCGTTGAGAATGATGATAGTCGACGACATTGGGTACAACTTCATGGGTAATGATCCTGATCTTCATAGGTGGAGCTATGAAGAGACTTAAGGGTGCCATAACACCTCCTAATTTAAGGGTCGACCTTACCTAGTCTTTTTAAATGGGTTTATCCGGCCTTAAAATTTTGTTAACTTTTGTTCGATCGAGTCATACCTGATCCTATTCTAATATCTAAATTCTAGGATAGGGCCGGCTAGCCCGTTTGGGGGGGACTTTTTGATTAGGAGGTGTCCTCCACTTAACTGTGTTTTTGTTTTAGGAGAACCGAGATGAGGTTTCGATAGTTTGAAGCTAATACATCATAGTTGATTACTATGATTCCTTTTTTAAATCCTCTCGTACAATGTATTGAATCTCATAGTAAGAACCAATGCAAGTTCTTCTTCAACCTCCAGATTCGAGAATCTGGGTTTCATTTTTTAATTTTTTTTCAGTGGGTTTCCATATAGAGTTCACTATCTTATTCCAATCACTCATCACCAGCCTCAACCTCTTCTTCTCCTTATTCAACCTCCAAAACTTCTTCGTCTTCAACCCTTAAAGTTCAGACACGGCATCAGCTTGATTTCTTGAGATTAGCTACGTTCACGACTCGTTACCAGTTGGAGACTTAAAAAGTTTGAGGTCGAAGAGATTAAGAGAACTGTGGATTTGGATTATAGGTTTTGACCATTGAATTTTTTCTCATCAACCAACACAACCATCAGCTCCATGGAATCCTTACCAGCCTTGCGGACTACCCATTTATGTTGTTCGTAATGGGATTAGATTAGTTTTTGTACAATAATAACAGAGAAGGATTGTTTTTACTATCAACGCAAGTTAAGTGACGAATTTACAAATGTATCCTTCAAATGAAACCGTATGGTCAATCTTTGTTCGTGTTATTTGCATCTTCACTAGTGTTAGAAAACGATGATGTTAGTGTAACCACGTCAGATTAATCCGTATGGTCAATCTGGTTACCTACACGACGATGTTCATTTCATGTTGAAGATAAAAGTTTAAACAAGATAAAAATCGAGTTCCCTGCTAAGAGAATGGTAAAATGGATCACCGATTATGTCTGTTGGTCGAACTCCCATAACAATGTCGGTGGGTCGGAAAACTTGATGTTGTATATCAGATAAACTCTCCATCGATCAAAATGCCTTTTGATGTTTGATTACAAATCGATTTGGCTGGTCAGGTTGCTTGATTTAACCCTTCAATCTAATAAAACTGAGTAATCAGTAATCACGAGGTCAGTGTACTAATGGTCATTAGTCGAGCGCTCAGATGATAGTTTTCTATCAACTGAGTAGTCTTTTTTGGACAATTTTTGTTTTTAAAAAATTGATAAGAAAGTTTCTATTTATATTATTAAAAACACTATTTATATTAATCAACCTCCAATTTACTTTAAAAATAACCAAAATGCTATTTACATCTCTTTATTTTTTCTAAAACGTCCATAAACAAATAAAATCAATAAAAACATTTTTTCCTTTTATAAAAGCCTTTTTTCAACTTATCATTATCAACTTTTTTCAACTCAATAGACTCAGTATACATTAAGTTCCGTATATATATAGCAATTTTCTTGGCTACAAACGCTTGCA
This sequence comes from Comarum palustre, assembly GCA_951800085.1. Classification (NCBI taxonomy): domain Eukaryota; kingdom Viridiplantae; phylum Streptophyta; class Magnoliopsida; order Rosales; family Rosaceae; genus Comarum; species Comarum palustre. The sequence goes on along the minus strand of OX637573.1, from coordinate 10,892,690 downwards.
TCAATGATTTTGGTGCGAATTTTTATTTTTGCACAATTTTTTGAACGATGATTACTAATAGTTTCGTCGGCTAAAATCATAGCCGACGACATCTTAGCGGACAAATTGGATTAACAGGCCGACGAAAATTTTTCGTCGGCTAAGGTACTAATCCTGATAGTAGTCAAACATGAACCGTTCATGTTTATTACAAAAAACACAATTTTGAGGGCCTTAAAGATCACCAAATTGGTTGAAATTTTGCAGAGATGATCTACACAATATTATCTAGATACAAGACAGTGGAGATGAGGAAATTCAATAAAAAGTGATGCAAAAAAAATATGCACCAAAACCATTGGTGATGACGTTTGTAGCTAAGAAGCCCAATATATATATGCTTTGTTGGCTAAGGATGTCCTTACCATAAATTTCCTGCGGATTTCCTTGATTTGACAAACTTTTTGATCAAATTTTCTCATCTTAACCGTTCATAATCTAGTTATATATGTATAGATCATATATGCAAAATTTCGGCTGATTTGGTAATTGTAAAGACCTTGAAAACGTACAAATATAATTAACGAACCGAATCTGATCAACCGAAACTGTTCGTGTTCCTCTCTGTAAATCACAGTTTTGAATGCCGTAACGATCACCAAATGAGATGAAAAATTTTCAGATATGATCAACTCATATATATATCTAAAAATTGAACTGTTAATATGAGAAAATATGATCTAAAAGTAGGCCAATTCAAGAAATCCGCACCAAATTTATGGTAAGGACATCCTTACTCATATATATACTGAAGGGCTGTGACGTGGATGTCCGAACTCCTGCTTAAAGTACGGACGTCGTCCGTTCTCCGCCGTCTCACGTCGACGACGGTTCTCTCCTTCCCAGACGACAGAACAGGCTTTAAGCAGTAAGGGTGGCTATACGAAATCGAAAACCAAAAAAATCCGAACCCAAAACCGAACTTAAACTAAAAAAAACTGAACCGGAAGAAAAACCGAACCGAAAAACAAAAATAGAACCGAACCGGGTATGTATGGTCCGGTTTCCGGTTTGGGGTCTGTAGAAACCGGACTGGACCAGAAAACCGTAAAAATAATAAATAAATAAATAAATAAATAAACTCATGAATTAAAAGGACTTTAATTATGTAGTAGGAAGGAAAAAGATTTTAATTATGGAAGCAAAATTATCAAAAATCTCGTAATACAAGATGTGTTAGGAATTGTGAAATACGGCTATGGGTTAAAAATTATGTAATTCAGGCAATGTCTAGGTGCCGATAGTAGCGGTCAACCCTATTTATAATTATTATTCCATTTGAGGAGTCCTATCGTCGGAAGGTAAATGTCTCCAAATTTTTATATGGGCGGTTGCGTCTCATCTACGTGAGTGTTTTTCATGTAGAAGGTTTGACAAAATTACGTAGAATAGAGGTAGATATGAGTGTTTCCGTGTGATAAATGACGATTGATCAGGGTTGACTGTTTCGATTGAGCCCGTAACTTTGTCGGATCCAGTTGAATTTTTTACCACAGACATCTTTCATCATAATGATCATATCTGATGGTTGAATTTTAATTTTTGACTTTTAGTCATCGGAATCACAATATGCATACTAATGTTTGTATAACTTGTTTATTATGTTTTAAATAAATGCACAACTTTATGAACTAACTCTGCATAGAAGCAAAATTATCAAAAAACTCGTGAAATAAAATGTGTTCGGAATGGTGAAATACGGTCATGGTTCAAAAATCACGTAATTTGGATAACGTTTAGGTGCCGATAGTAGCGGTCAACCCTATTTTCCGTTATTATTCCCTATTAGGAGCCCTATCGTCGGAAGGTAAATGTCTTAAAATTTTTATATGGACGGTTGCGTCTCATCTACGTGAGTGTTTTTCATGTATAAGGTTTGCCAAAAAATACATAATATAGAAGTAGATATGAGTGTTTCCATTTCATAACGAACGATAGATCATGGTTGATTGTTTCGATCGAGCCCTTAACTTTGTCGGATCCAATTGAATTTTTTACCACAGAAAATTTTTTGTCATAATGATCATATTTGACGGTCGAATTTTAATTTTTGACTTTTAGTCATCGGAATCACAATATGCTTACTAATGTTGTATAACTTGTTAAATAGGTTTTAAGCAAATGCACAACTTTGTGAACCAACTCTACATAGAAGCAAAATTATCAAAAAACTCGTCAAATAAGATGTGTTCGGAATAATGAAATATGGCTATGGTTCAAAAATCACGTAATTCGGGTAAAGTCTAGATGCCGATAGTAGCGGTCAACCCTATTTTCTGTTATTATTCCCTATGGGGAGCCCTATCGTTGGCAGGTAAATGTCCCAAAATTTTTATATGGGCGGTTGCGTCTCATCTACGTGAGTGTTTTTCGTGTAGAAGGTTTGCCAAAAATACGTAATATAGAAGTAGATATGAGTGTTTCCGTTTGATAACTAACGATGGATCAGGGTTGACTGTTTCGATCGAGTCCTTAACTTTGTCAGATCCAGTTAAATTTTTTACCACATACATCTTTTGTCATAATGATCATATCTGACGGTTAAATTTTAATTTTTGACTTTTAGTCATCGGAATCACAATATGCATACTAATGTTGTGTAACTTGTTTATTATGTTTTAAACAAATGCACAACTTTATGAACCAACTCTACATAGAAGAAAAATTATCAAAAAAATCGTGAATTAAGATGTGTTCGGAATGATGAAATACGGTCTTGGTTCAAAAATCACGTAATTCGGGTAACGTTTGGGTGCCGATAGTAGTAGTCAACCCTATTTACCTTTATTATTCCCTATGAGGAGCCCTATCGTCGGAAGGTAAATGTCTCAAAATTTTTATATGGGCGGTTGCGTCTCATCTACGTGAGTGTTTTTCGTGTAGAAGGTTTAACAGAAATACGTAATATAGAGGTAGATATGAGTGTTTCTGTTGGATCAGGGTTGACTGTTTTGATCGAGCCCTTAACTTTGTCGGATCCAGTTTAATATTTTACCCCAAAAATATTTCGTCTTAATGATCATATCTGACGGTCAAATTTTAATTTTTGACTTTTAGTCATCGGAATCATAATATGTATACTAATGTTGTATAACTTGTTTATTAGGTTTTAAGCAAATGCACAACTTTGTGAACCAGCTCTACATAGAGGCAAAATTATCAAAAAACTCGTGAATTAAGATGTGTTAGAAATGGTGAAATACGGCTATGGTTTAAAAATCACGTAATTCGGGTAACGTCTCGATGCCGATTGTAGCTGTCAACCCTATTTACCATTATTATTCTCTTTGAGGAGCCTTATCGTCGGAAGGTAAATGTCTCAAAATTTTTATATGGGTGGTTCTGTCTCATCTACGTGAGAGTTTTCATGTGGAATATTTGACTAAACTACGTCATATAAAGGTAGATATAAGCGTTTTCGTGTGATAAGTAACGATAGATTATGGTTGACTGTTTCGATCGAGCCCTTAACTTTGTCGGATACAGTTTAATTTTTTACCAATTTTGTCATAATGATCATATCTGACGGTCGAATTTTTATTTGTGAGTTTTTGTTATCAGAATCACAATTTGCCTACTAATGTTGTATAATTTGTTTAGTAGTCTGTAAATAAATGTGCAACTTTTTGAACCATAACCATTTTTCACTATAATGATAATGAGAAGAAAAATTATCAATTTGAAAAAAAAACCGAACCGTAGGTGTGGTTTGGTTTGCGGTTTGGCCTCTTAAATAGTAAAAAACCGAACCGGACTGGACCGAAGTATAACATTGGTTCGGTTCACGGTTTGGGGTATAAACCGAACCAAAATGGACCGGAGCCAGCCCTATTAAGCAGGAGTACGGACGTCCGCGTCTCAGCTAAGGACTTCCTTACTTAAATTTTGGTAAGACTTTCTTGAATTGGCCAACCTTCAGATCATATTTTATCATCTTAACCGTTCAGTTTCTAGATATATATGAGTAGATTATCTCTGCAAAATTTTAGCTAATTTGGTTATCGTTAAGTCATTCAAAACTGTAATTTACATAGAAGAACACGAACGGTTTAAGTTGAAGAAATTCAGTTCGTTCATTGTATTTATACGTTTTCAAGACTTTAACGAATACCAAATTAGCTAAAAATTTGTAGAGATAAACTATACATATATATGTAGATTCTGAATGGTTAAGATGAGAAAATTTGATCGAAAAGTGGGTCAAATTTAGAAAATCTGTACCAAACTCTTGGTCAGGACGTCCTTACCCAAGAAAACATATAATATATATATATATACACACACAATCCCTATCCAGAGCAGAGCCCCGCTCTGAAATTACAATGTGGAGCTCCTTATTTGACTCATTTTTGGGGTCAAATTTTCCTAACTTCACATTTCATTGTCTAGAACACAATGTGTAGATCATTTCTGTCAAGTTTCATCCAATTTGAACATCATTTGAGCTTCCGTAATCGTGATTTGCACGAACGGTTTTAGATGAACATATTTTGTTATATTGAATTGTTTCATCTAATTTGGTACACAAATGATCTCCAAATTACATGAAACTTTGTAGACATGTTATACACACTAATCTAGACACTATATGGTGGAAATGTAGAAATCTGACCTGAAAGTGAGCCAAATAAGGAGCCACACTTTAATTTTAAAGCAGGGCTACGCTTTGGATAAAGACTATATATATATACATGGCCATTCTATTGATAGATCCATATTTTTGGTTTATTTATAAGGATAGACATTCGACAAATTTTTCGATCACATAACATCTTCACCGTTCAATATGTAGATGCATATATATAGATCATTTATGCAAAATTTCATCAAATTTGGTGATCGCTATGGCTTTAAAATAACTAAAATCATTTGACGGATCAAATCTGCCAAACTTGAGCCGTTAATGTCTATAATTTTAATTCGCAATTTTGAATCTTAACGATCACTGATTTGGATGAAATTTTGCAGAGGTAATCTATATATTAGGACCTAAGAATTGAACGGTTAAGATTGAAAAATGTAATCAAAAAGTTTGTCGAATACCTATCCCTATAAATAAACTAAAAATAAACTTAGTGGAAGAACCATATATATATATATAATCCAGATCTAAGGCGGACGTCCGTAAAATTGAAAGAGTGTGGATGACCACGCGTTGATCAGACAACTAAACTTGTTTCTATACGGGTCCCACCACGTTGATCTCCTCTCTTATACATCTCTAAACCCAGATTCATTCTCTAAAAGAAAAAAAAACATAATCCTTTTTAGAACTTATCCGATAATAAGTTTCGTCGTTGAAACTATCACATTAATACATATGTGACTCATACAAAATAATAGTAATAGTAATAATAAAGAACATGAAACTCTTACTCTGTGCATAGACTCCAAATTAATGGTCGGTTCGATTGAATCACAACTATTTTTCATGAAGTTTGATTGTATCTGTTCTATTAGGGTTTATGTTGGAGAAGAATTTTTTATCCTAGATATTGTGAAGGTAAATAAAGGGTTTTTTGTTTTTTGTTTTTTAATTCTTATCAGTCTTATATGTCTTTATTGGTAATTTTACATGAGTTGACAAAGTCAACTATAACTTGAAAAAAGAAAGAGTCTAAGTAGTGTTTTTGAATGTAAGAATAGAAGCTCCAAATTGATAATGGACCGTTTTCCAAAAAAAGGTTTATGGATCAGCCGGATCGAAACAATTTCTTGTATGTACGATCGTTCTTTTTTAATGCAAATAGAATGTTACACTTATGCATGATAAAAAATGTCTATTTAGTACTAATTTAGCTCACTCTTACCCCATTTAAATGGTTCTACATAAAATGTGTCAATTCTAATATAAAGTGTCATTATTTGTGCTCAAATGAACAAATGTTTATTAAAACTCTAACGAAGCTATATTATTGTAATACCATTTTACCCTCACTCCTTAAACATGATTAGAAAGCAAAAATAGAAGAGAGAGAAGAGTTGGACAAAACGTCACCGGCTCTGGCGGTCGTCGGAATCTGGTCATCGGTCACCAGACTTTTTAAAACATCACTGGAATATCTTCAAACCTTGTTAGAACCATTTCGTACATTCAATGAATGTTTTATTGGGGTCAGTAATATTGAAAAACGATTTACTAAAGGTATTAAACTTTATGAAGATACATTACTAAGGATAATAAATTTTAGGGCTGGGCCCGGACTGAACCTGAGTTGGTTTTTCAAGGCCCGGGCCCGGCCCGGTGATAGTATGACGGGCCGGGTTTTGTCGTTAAAAAAATAGGGCTCGGGTAAAGCCCGGACCGGTACCAACCGGGCCGAGCCCGCCCGGGTTTTTTGATAATACATGATTGACATTTGGCAAACACAATTATGAAGATGAGGGGCTGATGGGGTTTTCCTTCCTACACAATTATGCAAATATATGGTAAGATTGGCGATCCCATCTAAGAAAGAATCTAGAGATCAATATGTGCAAATGTGGAAGAGTATGGTTTCAACTTCAACAGAATGAGAATATAATTGAAAGAACTTTAAATTTGCATATGCTGCCCAGATATATAGGGTATATACTATATAGAACTCAAAAATGTTAAGAAAGGTGGCATTGTCTACCTCATCCCCAACAGAACTGAAGTAATAACAGGTGAAAGGAAAATGAGAAAGAAAACAATTAATTTAGGTCTATAACCACATCTGAAAAGTTTAGGCATTGTCAATTAATCATTGCCATTGTGACTAAACAACGCCAATTTCAAAAAGTTAACAAAACCAAATTAAATGAAAGCTCAAACACTTCAGATTAAATGACATCTTGACTTCAACTTTAATCTCCAATACTTCAGGACTTCTTTCTCCTTTTACCTGTAAGACAGATAATTTCAAAACAACTCCCACAAGATTTAGTGAACTACAAAAATAGTTATACATATGCATGCAATATCTTCAAACACCAACTAAACCTATTCCACCTGCCAACCTCACTTAGCTAGTAAAATGATCATCCTCCTACTAAGAATATCCAAGGCAAAAAACAATCATCTCCATCTAAACAGTTTAGACCAATACTACTACTCTTATGAACTTAAGCCCTAGCAGGTTGTCTCTAAATTGACATATCATAGGTTCCCAATCCAAGACATAATGTCACAATCCATCATCATCCACATTAAGGAATAAGGAGCTTTGAATTCAAGAAAGAATACCTTTCGATTTCTTCGATGCTAAAACTATTTGTTTGAGTTTTAAAGGCTGAGACTTGGCTTGAACACCAGCAGCAGCTGGAGTAGTTTTCTTGGATGATGCTACAACTGATGCTGATGAAGGACCCACTGCATCATTTTTTAGCAACCTTTGCTGCTTTCTGATAAGTGCGTTTTACGCTATATTTTTAATATGTTTTTACCCTCATTTGTACCTTGTTTATTCCTTAGTAAGGTCGTTTTTACTTATTTTGAGTCAAAAGGGTTTTTCTGTAGAGCAATGGCTAAAACATGTATTTATACAGAAATTTGTGCTTAAGTGTTATAAAACCGATTTTGGAAAAGACTTGATTATTTCTCTTATGATTCACCGTACCTTTACATTGTCATTTTTGATGAATTTGATTTAATGTGTAGATGACATGTAAATGAGCATATGAGAACAAGAATCATGAAGATTGGACTCATGGAAGACAACAAAAGAGGCCATGGAAAAGAAGAAACTTCGAAACATAAGATTTTGATCCGAGCAGAAATTTCCAGAAACCCTACATCAACTTCGGAAAATCATATCTAAAGATCCAGGAGGAATCTGAGGACAAGCCACATATCAATAGAAAGCTGAATGTGTCTAGTTTTCATATCTTCTGGAATCGCATCAATTGGAGTTTAGATGAAGGAGTTATGATCAAAATAATGGACGGAGCTCAAGCTGCAAAACTGGGCAGTTTCTGCCTAAGATGTCACACGAGTTTGGGAGGATGTTTCTTCACCAAAATTCTTCCCAAGAATGTCAAAGGACTTAAGAGAAGCTTAATGAAGTCATGGGAAGCTGCATAGAAGAAGAAGATTCGAAGAAGTCATCATGGCAGCCGAAACAACCAAGTATGGAGCTTTCCCGGTCACCGGGAAAGTCTGTCCCTACCTAGTTCTAGCAATGGATTCGGCTGCCTATGAGCCCAAGAACTTGTGTATGAGGCCTACATGGATCCAATAACATGTAGAGGAGTCCAATAAATCAGAAATCTAAGGTCCAAGTCGAAATCCTTGTCCAAAGATGAAAGGAGGAAACCAAGTCCAAGAAGGATTCCAAGTCCAACAAAAGTTGTGTCTCCTTGAAGATCCCGAATTCCCTAGGGTTTTGTTTGAAATTTTCTGTATAAATAGACATGTATAGCTCTTAGTTTAGTGTCTTCAACCTTTGTAACTTTTAGAGAGCCAAGCTCTACCCAAAAACCTTAAACACTAGAGAAACACAAAAGCTGCCGCAATTCCCATTGTTCACTGCCGAACATATCTTGCCGCCACCGATTTCCCCATCCTTTGCCGATTGATCTAGTTGGTTTTAGGTATGGATCTTTGTAAGTTTTTGTGTTATTTACTGTGTTTATGCGAATTCATTGACTATATATTATGGTTTTGTGGTTTTATGTCTCATACATGTTCATATATTCTTCTTTGTGATTTATGTATGTGATTGTTTGTGATATAACGATTAGAATGCATGTTTAGGTTATGAACAAAAGATAAAACTTGTTGTGTTTATGTGATTAAAATACTTTAATTGATTAATTGTTTACCCGAGCATATAATCGAACCGGAAGGTAATCTAGACGTAGGTGTTCCTAAGGGGAGAGTTTAATGTGCCGTAGTGTCCTAAGGGTTAAGGTAAGGCGATTGTAGGCCTTGATTCTTAGGCATTACTAAGGGATGGTAGGGTAAAACGATTTGCATGCTAATAGGATGAGTGACGCCATACCTAGGATCATGTCTCCAATGGCTCTTGTTCGATAAGTGTATCTTGTCTTAGTGTCAGGCGATTGTAGGCACTGAGCAAGGTGACACATATACAAATTTAGTGTCAGGCGATTGTAGACACTAAGTTTACATGAGAAGCCTACATAGTTGGAATTAATCAAAGTATTTGAAAATATAATTGCTGCATTTTTAATCTGTTTCATGAACTTGCATGCTATTTAATCGGTACTATGTGTTGTTCTAAATGTTGCATTGTTGGATGACCATGTTTTGTAAATACTTGTGTTTATTTTCTTTTAAATTCGAACCAAACTCAAAAATCCCATTATAATTTGTACTTGTATTCTTTTGAAATTACTAACATTCTTTTTTGCAGTATATAAAGTCATTCCCTAGTGTCCCCGGTTAGAACGATCCCTACTTGCACATATTACACTGATAGGGTTTTTTAAATTGCACATGTCAACTTTTGGCATGTCACTTTCTTGGGCTGTGGAGTTCTAGATGTCACCAGTCTCGCTACAACTTCATGATCTTCATCTTCAGTTTCTGATTCTGAAACAGCCACAAACTTGCCCTTTCCTTTTGCATTTTTTTCCTTTGCTCTTCGCTTTGCCGCAACTACAACACAGTCATAATATTAATAAAATTCAAATGATGCAAGTAAGCAACATAAAACATGTAAGGTATCATACTTTAACTAGTAAACATACCTCTTTCCATCTTTTCATAAAATTCAAGCTCTTTTTGGCTTGGATAATATTCAATTTCAGATTGATCCTTTTTCTTTATCTAATTTTGAAAGCAAAGCAATGCTTCTACAATTTTAGGAGTTAAAGAACTTCTAAAATGATCAATCACTCTACCTCTTGTAGAGAAGGAAGACTCGGATGCAACTGTACTGACTTGAATAGCAAGTACATCATTTGCCACAAGAGCAAGGTTTGGATACTTACAGCCGTTTATCTTTCACCAACTTAGTAGGCACCAAGCTGCTGCTTCTTGTTTTGGAGGAACCTCGATTGGATCAAGTAGGTACCTATCAACTTCACTCTCAACAACAACTTCATTGGCCTCAGCTAGATGTTCTTGTCACCCTACAACCAAAAAACATCACACATTAATATTGAAGAAAAACAATAAGAATTTAACAAAAACCAAAACTTGTTACCTTCCAACAAGTCAGCCATTTTCCTTGACATCTGCACAGCCTTGGACCTCTTCGACTTGGAAGATGAGGTTGTTTATCTTGTATTACCAGAAAATTCACTTGCTGCAATACTGCTCTTATCGGATGCATTGGCATTGTTTGATGCATTTGTTGAAATTCTATAAATATCAATTAAAGATACCAAGAGCTCCTTAACAGAGTTGGTCTTCATTTTTGCTTCCTCTAGTGAATAATGGAGCACTTTTATGCAAGTATGAGCTATGTTCTTCAGTTTGAAGCGAGGATCCAAACCAATATATGCAACCAACAACAACTCATTCATGTCTTCAATACGTCCATAATATTTTCTGAATTTTGCAAGCATCTTTTCATACATCTTCGTCATTAACGTTTTCACCTCACTTGGAGTTCCAGCCGAAGGCATAGAAAGTGCTTTAATATCCCCTTCTATTGATACAATGTCATGAAATGCTTTGTGGGCGGTAGGGTATCTAGTCATACTCATCCTCATAGTAACATTATAGAATACCCTCAAGATCATCACAAATATTTCAGCCTTCTCCCAATCCTCATTTTGTGGTGGTCCAACTCTTTTTCTTGGTTCAACATACTCTTGTTGTTCTTCTTCCTCATCAAGCTCCTCTTCTTTATCAAAATAGCTTTTGTACTTGTTCATTTCCTCTGCATCCATCATTTCAAAAGCCGATCTCACATATAAAGCTATGTCAAGCATTAAAAATGTAGAATTCCATCTTGCTGGAAGATCAAGTGCCGATATTTTATCTGTGTTTATGGTCCCTTCAGCCTTCTCCTTCTTCATGCACTCCTTGAACACATCCAATATATTAGAACTACTTATAATATATTTGACTGCATTCCTAATTGTCGCACAACTTTTATTCATCAAAGACAAACCAACCTTCACTATGATGTTCAATATGTGAGCTATACACCTCACATGAAGGTACATTCCTTCAAACATCGGAGGTTCTTTCCATGCAACCATTTTTCCTCGAGTGTACTCTATCACCACCTTATTTGCACTTGCATTATTAACCAAGTAGTCAACACCTTATCTATCCTCCAACACAGCAACCAAGATTCTAAAATTTTTCCTATTGTGTTCCCTTTGTGATTGGAGATCACATAAAAGTTGATAATCCTCTTGTGCAAAATCCAACCAGCATCTATAAAGTGAACCGTCAACACCATATAGTTGATGTTCTGAACTGATGTCAAAGTATACGTCGTTAAGCAAACCCTTTGATTACTTAACACCCTTCTAAGCTCCTCTTTCTTCTTAACATACAACTTCCAAAAGCACCTCACTATTGTTCTCCTAGACACTGGTTGGAATTGCGGGACAGCCACCCTGTAAAAATGCCTAAAGCCATCCCTCTCAACATGACTAAACGGTAGCTCATGAATCACTATCATCTCACAAGCAGCTTTTATGCAATTCTCCTGCGTCCACACCTTTTGGAATTGAATTCCTTCTTTAGCTTCACCATCACTAGTAATTACAGCTTGACCGTCATCTATGCTTTCCCTATCAAGATACTTCTTGCATACGTTTTGAATATGTCTACGCAATGTACTCGTACCATTAAAAGAGGAATCACCTTTGAAGTCACCACCACAATAAAAGCATAATGCACGCTTCTCATGCCCCGCATGCACTTTCTTCCCATCAATGTGAGTGTAAAGATTTCTCTTATACCGTGTGAAGTGTTGCCACACCGCTGACGTATGTTTAGAAACTTTAGGCTCAGTTGATGCAGAAACTCTTCTTCTTTTTTCTCGGCACACCTTGCGAAGCTGCAGTTGCTACAGGTGCTTCTTCTACAATCTCTACTAGAGCTGCTGTTTCTTCTTCCTTGTTCTCAGCCCCTGCTGCAATTATGTCATTCTCGGTCTCAGTAGGTACTTCTTCAATTTCATCATCTGAGTTGTAACACCCAAAATCAGAACTCAATGAATGACATCCATATGATGAAGAGGATGACGACATCAATCTGTAACACAAATAAAATGTAGGGTTTACTCAGATCAAGTAACATCACTACTCTTCTAACAACATCACTGCTGTTTTAAGTTTATAACACTACAAATAATAAACAATAATAAATCAAAACAACATCACAATAACACAAGGACTGAAGCAACATCACAATATACACCAACAAGTCAACAACATGCTATTATACCATATATGTAAGATCACCATTCACCAATTCATGGGCATAAAAACTGATTTCACGTAAACACTGATTTCACATAAGAGAAAGAAGTTGATTTCACATAGATTTCACATAAGAGAAAGAAGCTGAGAATTGAGAAGAAATGAAGAATGGTACTTGAGTCAGCCTTGCTGCCTTGGTTCGTGGTCTGAGTGAGAGGGACAAAAAGTGAGAGGTGACGACTCAGCACCAGAGAGACAAGAGTCTAGGAGACGACGACTCGGCACCGGAGAGACCGAAAGCAGTGAAAGAGTGAGAGACAAGTCCACGAGTCCACGACGAATCGATGAGTGAGAGGGAGGCGAATGAGGCGACGAGAGACGACGACTCGGTACCGGAGAGACCGAGAGCAGTGAGAGTCTGAGAGACGAGTCCACGACGACTCGATGAGTGAGAGGGAGGCGACGAGGAGCGACTGTGATGGCGCGGAGAGGACGAGGAGCGACTGTGATGGCGCGACGAGGACGAGAAGGGACTGTGATGGCGCGGCGATACGAGGCAACGACGAGGCGGTGGAGGCGCTGCAAATGGGCGATGCATGAAAGAGGCGCGGCGAGGATGAGGAGCGATGACATGATGATACGAGGCAACGATGAGGCGGTAGAGGCGCGACGCATGGGCGATGCGTGAGAGAGGAGCGACGATGAGAGTGAGACTAAAAAATTAAGAGTGACTGAGTGAGGGCTGAGGAGTCGATCGAATGGATCGATGGTTTAGGTTATCTGGTTATGTTCGATTGTCATGGTACATATTCTATAAGTTTAGGACAACTTAAGAAAGCCAATTAAATAATGACATCTAAGGTCTCGAGTTTTCAGGCTTTTTTGTTTAAGGATATGAAGGCCAGAGACCGGCCCGGTCATAACAAAACCCTGCCTATTTATCACATAACAAAACATGAGCCTGGAAAAAACCTGGCCCGCCTGGGTCTGACGGTCCGGTCCTAGTTTTTTTTCTTCTTCGGGCTTTTTGCCCAGCCTTAATAAATTTTATAGTGGAACTTTACTAGAAGCAGTAATGATGAAAAATTATTTAATTGAGATAGTAGACTTTATAGGGAAACTTTACTGAAGCAATAAAATTTATACAGACTTTATGAAGATACTTTACTAAGGGTGGTAAACTTTATAGAGAAACTTTACAGAAGGTAGTAAACATTAATTTTACCTAAAACAACCAAAACATAATATACTACCCCTAACAAACTTGTTATTGACCTTAAAATTAAATTTATTAGAGGTAGTAAATTTTAAAAAGAATTTATTAGAGGTATTAAAATCACTACCCTTAATAACTTTCATACCTGAGGTGCAGAATGTTAAAATCATCAAATGTGGACAATTACTACCCCCAATAATTTTTATACTTGGGTGCCGAACGCAAAAATTACTACCTAATAATAAAAGATTATTTGGTAAAATAATTCTATAAAGTAGAAACCGATTTACTAAGAGGTGATGAAACACAATTTAACCTTCTCAAACAAAGACGACCTCAGCTTCGATCTACACTTGGTGAAATCATGGCAGCTAGTCATTGCTCTCTCCGGTACGGAATTAACCGACGTCGAAGCTATTGAGGGGTTCTGATCGGAAGCTAGCAAGATGTTTTCTCTTAAAGTTGAGGATGGAGGCCCAACCGTACTCACCGGCGACTCGACTCCCGCCATCGAGTTTGTGGCTTTATGGACGAAGGATCTTGAATAGTCGACGGTGGTCTTCGTCCTCCGGTCCTCTATCGCCGAGGTGGTGCCATCATCGTTGAGCCTGTGGTGTCATCGTCGATGACAGGACCCACCCCGGGTTAAACCCTTTTAACCCGAAGTAAATCCTGCGGGGACCACCTCAAGGGAACTTCTTACCGAAACCCCCTTGAAATGGCCAACCCTTCCTACTAAACTAACTAAACCGGGTTAGTCAGAGCAGTCTACAGAGATGATTACCCGAAAGAATTTTACGCAGCAACGGAATGATCGACTATGCCTCGACTCTCGTACGCGCTCGACCTCCTCTCAAGAACCCTGCATCACTGGGCATTTAAAAACGAAAGGCCCAGGGGAGAAACATTTAAAAACTGTTAGAGTGAGTGGACGAAAATCAAATATAAAAGCTCTATTTCTTCTAATGTTCTCCCAAAAATGTTTTGATTTAAACATCATTTATGCATGCCCACAAATACCAAATATTCCACAATTGCATGATAAGATAAACAAGCAAGGAATATGGGAAGAGAAATGTTCACCAAACATAATAAGTCTGACCTCTCAGACTAGGGTCGGAGCTAAGAGCTCTAGTAGCGCCCTCACGCTACGCTATGCTAGCTAGATAAAATAATACGGTCAACCCTTATAATATCAACCTGACCTCTCAGGCTTGTCTGACCTCTCAGACCAGGGTCGGAGCTAAGAGCTCTGGATGAAGTGATAACGGTCAACCCTTATAATATCAACCTGACCTCTCAGGTTTGTCTGTCCACTCAGACCAGGGTCGGAGCTAAGAGCTCTAAGGACATGATATGGTCAACCCTCATAGTGCACTACGTAGTTGCCTGACCTCTCAGGCTAGGGTCGGAGCTAAGAGCTCTAGTAGCGCCCTCACGCTACTCTAACTAGCATATTTATTGGTCAACCCTTAAAATTCATAATGATAATCAAATTCTCTTCCCAAAACAATTATTTAAAACCATTCCTTGTCATATATGCATAAAACCAATTTCCAACGAGTCTCGGGTTCAAATCCATCCAAAGGACGGCCATCACCGTCTATAACCATTTCCGGGAGAAATAGAAAATTGAGTAATAATGTAAATACGTTCAATCATCAAAATCAATGCCTCAACATGATAAAATCATTAACCGAGGTTCCCGCTAAACTTTCTCCAAATAAACATTTATGAACCCGAGGAAAATATGTTTCTCGAAAACCATCATAAAAACCATGCAATTAAATCAATCATTAAGGCATGCATTCATTTAAAATAATATGTCCACTCACAGTACTATTGTGACCTTCCCGCTCGGAAAGCTCCTCGAGCGAAACCCTCGAACTACCCGCGTAGTCGAGCCCGTCTCACGTCCGACCAGAGACTGTACAACAAATCATCACATTAGTCATACCACAGTTGACTTGGTCTTTTCCTAGTTTGACCAGGAAATCCTATTTGACCACATGTTGACCAAGTTCCTTTCTTATAGCACTTTAACCTTTATAACTTTCTTTCCCGGTTATCGACTCTTAACTCAATTTACCGGAAGTCCGACTCAGCTTCCGAACTTTCATTTATTACTTTAACTTGACGTTAGGGTGTCACGTATTAATTCATTGAATTTCTATGGACACCCAACGTGTCACATTAATCAGTATATTTAACCTTGAGTCGATTTACCGATTTAACCTTTCCTCATAAATTCCAGTTATCAATTTCCGATAACAATTTAACACTTAACCAATTTAACCAAACTGTGTCAAACCTCACTGAACTTCAATTCTTTAATTAGCCGTTTTTCTGAAAGTGGGACTTTCCCAAAATGGAAACTTTCCTTTAATGGAAACTTTCTCAAAATGGAAAGTTTCCCAAATTAACAGGTTTCCAACTTATAAAGTTTCCTAAAATGGAAAGATTCCCAATTACGGTTAGTTTCCGTTTTTAACACATTCCCTTACGTAATTTCCAAGTACGACACTTTCACTCAATTAAACGGAAACGATGAACTTTAAACAGGTGTCGAAGACTACCTCTCGGCATCTCAGCCGGATTTATTGCATCACCGGACCTTCACCGGATTCCGGCAATTTGCCGGAAATTCGCCAGAGTTTCCCTCGTTTCTTCGCCTCCAAGTTACGACAACACAAGCGTAGGGAAACAACAAACATCATCAGCAACACAATCTCAAGCATCAAAGAACCAAAACCACACAAAGAAGAATTTCACAGTTCAAAGAGGGAATAAACCTCACCCTCTGCTTCTGTGTTTCCAATTCGAACCAACACTGACCTAGCAGCTCCTCTGCTGTCCACCACCTCCAAGACCACCCCCAGCAGCTCCTCCAGCTCCAACCAACACCACTACCTCGCTGCTTCCGCTGCCAAGCACAGCAGCTTCACACGGTGGTCCTCTGCCAAAACCCAGCTCCTCCAAACACTAATCAAACTTAATTCCACTTAAATGGAGGAGTAAAACACGAAGAGTTGATCGTCTTTCATACCTCAGTCGTGTCCGCCGGTTACCAAAACATCACGAATTCGCCTGAAGACGCAGAACTATCTTCTGACCTCCCTTCCTCTGTCACCATAGCTCCTCTCTTGAAACTAAGGCCATAGGGAGGTTGTGGACGGCGAGGCGAAGCTGCCACCACCACTCGCGCTCTCTGTCGTGGCCAAAATCGGAAAACTCGATCGGAGCACAGTCGAGTTCTTCGTCGGCGGATCTTCTCCCACAAGGGCTACTGGAAAGAATTAGTAAGGGGGTTTTGAAGAGGATGAGAAGAGGAAGAGATTGGTGGTTGTCCGCCGGCCTATGGTGGCCGGAGTCGCCGGCACCGGCGGAGAAACAGTGGAGCGGAGAGAAGGCTCGGGGGGGAAGCCGTTGACTCGATTTGGGGAGGTTTGACTCGGTCAAACCTCTCTTCTCTATTTATAGAGAAATCAACGGTTGAGATTAAATCTTGAAAAGATTCAACGGTCCAGATTCAAAGAAGGTGAAAAGTAAATAAAGTTAAATGGTAACTTTCTCTTTTTACCGGAATAGTAATTGGAAATTACCACAAACTTCAGAAATTCACAGAAATTAGCCGGAAGCTCCGAAAAATATTCCGAAAATACCGGGAGACTCGTGTCGACACGTACTACAACATCGAGTCATCAATTCAGATATTTGGAGTACTTTTAAAAACTCGAAAATTAACTCGAGCGATAACTTATCGAATTACCGATCGCAATTAAAAATCCTCGGTAACTCGCGAATCTCTGTGAAAGTAACTTTTAGTAACTTCAAAAGATTCGGGGCGTGACAATTCTCCCCACCTTATAAAAATTTCGTCCCCGAAATTTCTATACTCGAAGTCCAATACTGTGGGGGATAGTACCACTTAAAATAATAATATTGCTCTCCAATGTCAACTCAACACACCCAAATATTCTTACTAACCCCAAGTGACGTCGTCACAATACTACTAATACTCGTGCCAATTCAATCACCCCTCGCTTATCACGAGTAAAATTCCTTCAAAGATACTCGTATTCTTTCGTTGAACTTAAATATCAGCTCACACATTCCCTACACAGGAAATGATTACAACATCTGAGGAGTAGGGTCCGATGTCACTAATGGATTTAAATCCTCTGGTAACACCGTACAACGTGGGGTCAACCCATGACAACATGCCCACGAGAAAACCATGACGACTTATGTTACACGAACCATCCCCTCATTTGAACCAGGCTCCCTGATCTGGTTACGCTTCCTATAAATTATCCTGTCGAGTTGTCCTGTTGTAGAGTAATTGTCTTCCCTTGATCTCTCCTTACTCAAACCACTTGTACACACAGGACATGAATTGCCATGAATTTTCAGCATAAAACCAAAACCATAGCCTTTAAATCGGGGAGATACAAGTCTCCAGACATCGAGAGCCAACAATACTTACTCCTCGCATGAAGACAATTTGTCAGGCTACGTACCGCACACGAAACTAACCTGACAATACAAATCCTGACTTTTACTCACAAGCCAAACATTAGAGTCGCCAATTCAATTATCACTTTGTGGGGTCACAGCGTACTTAACAACTGGTAAAACATAACCGTACTACTCAAAGGTGAGGTGCCACTGGCCTCTCTGTCCCTTACCTCAGTCTGGAACGACGCATAGTGCCAAACTTGCACTTCAACCAACCGTGCGTCTAATAAACGTTATCCGCATCACAATCTGGGATAGATTTACCACTAAAAGGATTCCAGAGCCTTACCCGCTCAACAAGTATATTCTATTCCCAGATGCCTCCATTACCACATCGTCCGGTAATAACCAGCAACTTTGGACATTTAACTAGATCAGACATCTACATGAAATTTAGTGTCACTGGTGCACACCCAAAGGAACCCTTGATCAAAGCATCGGGAAATTAATTCCGCCTGAACTTAGCCACATTGATCACCAAGTATCCAGTTATCACCGCACTGGGTGAGTACACACCACAGAGTCAACTCGTACAACTGGTCAGTTTCTAACAAAACTGTCCCCCAGGCTCTGCCAGTTTACCATCCACCGCAACCTCTATTCGGTAAGATTCAAAATTCTCAATCGCTTACCACTCTAGATCTTAATTCACAAGATCCACTGCCACACGTTAACATCCTCTCAGATCATAACTTAATCTGAACGTAGCTTAATCACTCCACGGTTTCCGATGGAGTGTTGCCAACTTAGCAACATACTTTACTACCCTTGTAACAATTTGGTTTCCAAAACCTTGACTCGTAACACCTTTGAGTCATCAAAGAAACTCTTTCCTCAGTTTCACTGCTTTCACACTCACCGAAAATGTTGACAATTTCGAGAGTCACCTCCAATGATCTTTCTTGCTACCACTTTACACTCGTGGCGTCAAGAACTGTCGTTAGGTCAATAATTCCTAACAAGTAGGGTCACTACTCAAATGACCAATGACCATAGCAATACCAACAATAGTTTAATCCTCTCAGGATTTCATTATATACACCAGAACTCAATTTCCCAGATCAAATCCGCCTTTCACAGATCGAATTGAGAATATTTCCTGTCACTGCAGTGGGTGTAACTTATGAACCCTAAATACGACTAAGTACACTTCCGGTTACAATACTAGATTAGACCACAGCCAGTGGGTGCACAAATTCCCATGCCATCAAGCTCAGTTACTCACCTTCGATGAAACCAAGTGTCATAACGGACGACTTTGGTTGCAGGTTGAAGCTTGACCATCTACAAGTATTCTCACTCAAATTCAAAGATTCAGTAAACCTTGCCCCACTGCTGTCTCTTCACCTTTTCCGTGCATTTAACTCAGTAGGCAATCAACCACTTACTGACAACATATAATAATCTCGCTAACCATCATAAGAGTCGGAGCGACCATCAATGACCCACTTCCGACCTGTACTTAAATGGTTAGGTCAACTACTGGACGTTTTGCACCAAAACCTCTAATCAAGCATCCTTAATCTCCGTTCTCAATAAACGGAACTCTCATGACACATTCTTAAAAATGATGTCATCATCAGCCTTAGTCACTTACCGGGTGTCATTTTGACCACACACAGCTGTACCGTATAATATGTCCTGCCAGCATATGCTACCCAAATTTCAATTTACCACTTCCCTACAAAGGTGGGTACACGTGCTCAAGTGGGGTATACCCATGTACATTTTCAGCCGTCGAAACCGTGTCGTTTACACAACAACCGGTTCCAACGCCACAATTAATATAAAGTCAATCAAGACTCGTATCACTGTCTCCGGTACCCCAAGCACTCTTGGTCCGAGACCCGGTGGCTTGTTGCCACTTTCAACAGGTTCCTTAAAATTCCAGAACCACTTAACTTTAATTACCCCAAGTAACGCTTTCTCGATCTGAAAATCGATCCCTAATACAGCCAACCTGGAGACTCCTCCACTGGTGTACTAATTACAACACTTTGACCGCAGGTGGATAACTCACCTTATGGTTGGCATGAGCCCCAAGATCTGGTGACACGATTTTTTTTTTTTTTTTTTTTTTTTTTTTTTTTACCTTCACGATAACTGGCCCAATGACCATGGTCACCAACAATCCAATTCACGCTTGGACTCACTAACAATTCAAATCTTTCTAGTACCCTAAACATGGGTGGCTGGAACGAAGAGGATCTCGTCGCAACTGACGACAACAATGTCAGCACCAAAGCTGACCCAAACCATTATTTTCAGTGGCTGTCCCATAAAGCATCAAGTGACCAAAACAGCCTTTACTTCCTTAACATTCTTCAATAGTGTCGCATCATGGACTCGTCACTAGAAAAAGTCCATTGATCACAAATAATAACACTCAATTCCCTTGAGTCTTTCCTCTTCATACGTCAGTTGGTTTTTCTGAAACCACTCATGACGAACCTCAACAAAATCGTGGCAATCGTCAAATCTTATTATTCATCCTTTCTGAACAATCGCGTTAGGCGACTTCATCTCTTACATTAACTCGTACGACTCTCCACTGTTAAGAGTCTCATAACTCGAACACCAAAGTCTTGTCTTAGGCTTCTACAGCATCCCTGTCAACAACCATGACAGCCCCTCAGGTGTGAATTAGCTGTTTCACCACCGAATATTCACACAAATGTTCAAGCTCGTTAAATAGCGGGAGTTTACAGCTCGATCCCCAACTCAAATCTCGTAAATCAATGGGGGATACCAAAAACATAAACACGTAACGAGCTTACCTTGTTCCTTACAGGAACTCTCTATGAGGTCGCGCGTACTGAGGCATAGTCTTGAAAATTCGATCGTTTATAGGACCACTCGGTCCATATCTCAATCAGGAAGTACTAACTCATATCCTTAATAAACACTAAGCGTCCAAGCATAAAATGCCGATGGATCCGCCGCGGTCGGACCATCACTCTATAGACACTAAGTGATACCAAGTATATGAGGTAGTAACAGGAACGATAACCTAATGCTCTGATACCATTGACAGGACCCACCCCGGGTTAAACCCTTTTAACCCGAAGTAAATCCTGCGGGGACCACCTCAAGGGAACTTCTTACCGAAACCCCCTTGAAATGGCCAACCCTTCCTACTAAACTAACTAAACCGGGTTAGTCAGAGCAGTCTACAGAGATGATTACCCGAAAGAATTTTACGCAGCAACGGAATGATCGACTATGCCTCGACTCTCGTACGCGCTCGACCTCCTCTCAAGAACCCTGCATCACTGGGCATTTAAAAACGAAAGGCCCAGGGGAGAAACATTTAAAAACTGTTAGAGTGAGTGGACGAAAATCAAATATAAAAGCTCTATTTCTTCTAATGTTCTCCCAAAAATGTTTTGATTTAAACATCATTTATGCATGCCCACAAATACCAAATATTCCACAATTGCATGATAAGATAAACAAGCAAGGAATATGGGAAGAGAAATGTTCACCAAACATAATAAGTCTGACCTCTCAGACTAGGGTCGGAGCTAAGAGCTCTAGTAGCGCCCTCACGCTACGCTATGCTAGCTAGATAAAATAATACGGTCAACCCTTATAATATCAACCTGACCTCTCAGGCTTGTCTGACCTCTCAGACCAGGGTCGGAGCTAAGAGCTCTGGATGAAGTGATAACGGTCAACCCTTATAATATCAACCTGACCTCTCAGGTTTGTCTGTCCACTCAGACCAGGGTCGGAGCTAAGAGCTCTAAGGAAATGATATGGTCAACCCTCATAGTGCACTACGTAGTTGCCTGACCTCTCAGGCTAGGGTCGGAGCTAAGAGCTCTAGTAGCGCCCTCACGCTACTCTAACTAGCATATTTATTGGTCAACCCTTAAAATTCATAATGATAATCAAATTCTCTTCCCAAAACAATTATTTAAAACCATTCCTTGTCATATATGCATAAAACCAATTTCCAACGAGTCTCGGGTTCAAATCCATCCAAAGGACGGCCATCACCGTCTATAACCATTTCCGGGAGAAATAGAAAATTGAGTAATAATGTAAATACGTTCAATCATCAAAATCAATGCCTCAACATGATAAAATCATTAACCGAGGTTCCCGCTAAACTTTCTCCAAATAAACATTTATGAACCCGAGGAAAATATGTTTCTCGAAAACCATCATAAAAACCATGCAATTAAATCAATCATTAAGGCATGCATTCATTTAAAATAATATGTCCACTCACAGTACTATTGTGACCTTCCCGCTCGGAAAGCTCCTCGAGCGAAACCCTCGAACTACCCGCGTAGTCGAGCCCGTCTCACGTCCGACCAGAGACTGTACAACAAATCATCACATTAGTCATACCACAGTTGACTTGGTCTTTTCCTAGTTTGACCAGGAAATCCTATTTGACCACATGTTGACCAAGTTCCTTTCTTATAGCACTTTAACCTTTATAACTTTCTTTCCCGGTTATCGACTCTTAACTCAATTTACCGGAAGTCCGACTCAGCTTCCGAACTTTCATTTATTACTTTAACTTGACGTTAGGGTGTCACGTATTAATTCATTGAATTTCTATGGACACCCAACGTGTCACATTAATCAGTATATTTAACCTTGAGTCGATTTACCGATTTAACCTTTCCTCATAAATTCCAGTTATCAATTTCCGATAACAATTTAACACTTAACCAATTTAACCAAACTGTGTCAAACCTCACTGAACTTCAATTCTTTAATTAGCCGTTTTTCTGAAAGTGGGACTTTCCCAAAATGGAAACTTTCCTTTAATGGAAACTTTCTCAAAATGGAAAGTTTCCCAAATTAACAGGTTTCCAACTTATAAAGTTTCCTAAAATGGAAAGATTCCCAATTACGGTTAGTTTCCGTTTTTAACACATTCCCTTACGTAATTTCCAAGTACGACACTTTCACTCAATTAAACGGAAACGATGAACTTTAAACAGGTGTCGAAGACTACCTCTCGGCATCTCAGCCGGATTTATTGCATCACCGGACCTTCACCGGATTCCGGCAATTTGCCGGAAATTCGCCAGAGTTTCCCTCGTTTCTTCGCCTCCAAGTTACGACAACACAAGCGTAGGGAAACAACAAACATCATCAGCAACACAATCTCAAGCATCAAAGAACCAAAACCACACAAAGAAGAATTTCACAGTTCAAAGAGGGAATAAACCTCACCCTCTGCTTCTGTGTTTCCAATTCGAACCAACACTGACCTAGCAGCTCCTCTGCTGTCCACCACCTCCAAGACCACCCCCAGCAGCTCCTCCAGCTCCAACCAACACCACTACCTCGCTGCTTCCGCTGCCAAGCACAGCAGCTTCACACGGTGGTCCTCTGCCAAAACCCAGCTCCTCCAAACACTAATCAAACTTAATTCCACTTAAATGGAGGAGTAAAACACGAAGAGTTGATCGTCTTTCATACCTCAGTCGTGTCCGCCGGTTACCAAAACATCACGAATTCGCCTGAAGACGCAGAACTATCTTCTGACCTCCCTTCCTCTGTCACCATAGCTCCTCTCTTGAAACTAAGGCCATAGGGAGGTTGTGGACGGCGAGGCGAAGCTGCCACCACCACTCGCGCTCTCTGTCGTGGCCAAAATCGGAAAACTCGATCGGAGCACAGTCGAGTTCTTCGTCGGCGGATCTTCTCCCACAAGGGCTACTGGAAAGAATTAGTAAGGGGGTTTTGAAGAGGATGAGAAGAGGAAGAGATTGGTGGTTGTCCGCCGGCCTATGGTGGCCGGAGTCGCCGGCACCGGCGGAGAAACAGTGGAGCGGAGAGAAGGCTCGGGGGGGGAAGCCGTTGACTCGATTTGGGGAGGTTTGACTCGGTCAAACCTCTCTTCTCTATTTATAGAGAAATCAACGGTTGAGATTAAATCTTGAAAAGATTCAACGGTCCAGATTCAAAGAAGGTGAAAAGTAAATAAAGTTAAATGGTAACTTTCTCTTTTTACCGGAATAGTAATTGGAAATTACCACAAACTTCAGAAATTCACAGAAATTAGCCGGAAGCTCCGAAAAATATTCCGAAAATACCGGGAGACTCGTGTCGACACGTACTACAACATCGAGTCATCAATTCAGATATTTGGAGTACTTTTAAAAACTCGAAAATTAACTCGAGCGATAACTTATCGAATTACCGATCGCAATTAAAAATCCTCGGTAACTCGCGAATCTCTGTGAAAGTAACTTTTAGTAACTTCAAAAGATTCGGGGCGTGACAGTCGAGGCTATGGATTCGTTGACGATAGATCTAGACTAGTCGACGGTGGTCGTCCTCCTCTGTCGCCAAGGCGGTGGTATCATCATCATCATCATCGAGGTTATGACGTCATCATCGAAGGCTATTACTTCGTCGTCGATGTTGTGGCTTCGTCGAGGACGGATCTGGACTAGTCCATGATGGTTGTCGTCCTCGTCGTTGTGACACAGATTGCTTCGCAATCCGAGAGAGAGGTTAAAAATGTCTTTTACATAAGATTCATTGGAATAGATTTTTGACTTTTCTTTTATTGGATTGAGGTCTGACTTTTTTATTTTTGTGCAAATAGACATTTTCGCTCACATGAATAGTCTATCAACTAACATTTTTACGAAAAATTCTTGTATGCACGGCCGTGTATATACACGACACAATCTTAGACATTTAGAACAATTTATATGTTTGACTAGCCATGTATCAATATTATATCCTCTAATCTCAACCGTTTACATGTGTCGTGTATATACACAGCCGTATATTGAAGATACTTTGCATTTCCACACAAACTATTGGATTTTCGTCGCAAGTGCCGGACATTTTGGAGCTGAGGTCAGAATCCGTGAAGCAATAATCCCTGGACGTTCTTGTCATATTTTCGACCATGATTTTTTTAATTAATTAACAAACTGACAACAAATTAAAGTGAAAAGAGAAATCCTATGATCTTGATCTTCACCTGTTGTAAGTCCTCAATGTTGGTTTATCCTCAAACAAACACAAAAATAAGGACATTCCTATCATACACACATGTACTCCTGAATGAAACAGCTTAACACAATTAACATGCCAACTCTCACGAACGTACACATAAAAGTATTCACATCCAAGCTACCGCTAAGGCCAAAGTATTAAAGATTGAATCTTTATTTAACCAATCAGCAATATATGCAGCTCACTACCTCAAGATGGAATCTGAGTTTGGGGTAAATTACTGTATAAATGAAATGATTATTATCTAGAAAAATTAAAAACCAATGACTAGTGCAAAAATGACTGTTTTCAGGACTCTACCAAGAACAGGTTCTGAAATGTTTTCAGGACTCTACAATTCAAATTAATTTATCATATATACTAGATAAACTCAATGTTAAATCCCTTACAAATTAAGAAGCTGCTGATGGATTCGAATTTGAGATGGAAGATGAGTTGAACTGTGAGGAGTTGATGGTAGAACCATACCCTGAAGACTCACTTTGACCACTAGTAGTGTCACCTCTAGACAAACTCGACAGTGATAACCGATGAGCAAAGGCCACCGGCATATTCAATGGCAGATTTGGCAGCTGAACTTCGAAGTTAAGCACTTGGATTGCTTGTTGTATCAGTGGTCTAGAGTTGTGATCCGGATGAGCACACCATAACCCTACAATCATTAAGCACTCCATTTCCTTCTCATCAAACTCCCCGCACAATTTCGGGTCGGCTGCTTCAATGAGTTTCCCTTCTCCATAGAGCTGCCAAACCCACTCCACCATATTGATTTGCTTTTCTTCATACCTAGTATCAATCGGTTTTCTCCCGCAAGCTATTTCCAAAGCAACAATCCCGAAACTGTAAACGTCTGTTTCCTTGCTTGCCTTTCCTGTTGTAACATATTCCATAGCCATGTAGCCCATGGTTCCGGCCACAACTGTCGTTTGCGATAGTTTTCCATGGTCTACAAGTTTGGCTAAACCAAAATCTCCAAGTTTCGTGTTAAAATTTGCATCCAACATAACATTGCTCGATTTGATATCCCTGTGTAGCACACATTGTTCCCATCCTTGGTGTAGATAGAGCAACCCCGATGCCAAACCATGTGCAATTTTGAATCTTGCCTCCCACAACAGGCTTTTTTCTTTGAACAAATGAGCATCCAGGCTACCGTTTGGCATGAATTCATAGACAAGTAGGAGTTTCTTGTCATGGCACCAACCAATGAGTTGCACCAGATTCCGATGCCTAAGCCGACTAATAATACTCACTTCTGCTGCATACTCCTTCAGCCCTTGTTTAGACCCCCTTGATATCTTCTTAACAGCTACATAGGAGTTCATATCTTTGATGAAGCCCTTGTAAACTCCACCAAACCCTCCTTCCCCAAGCTTTTCTTCCTCCGCAAAGTGATTAGTTGCAAGGGCCAATTCATTATAGGAGAATTTCCTAGGGCCTGTCCCCTTTTCAAACTCTTCAGGATCCAAATCATGTAGTACCCTAGTATCATCATCAGTACTTTCCCCAGTTGTTTCCCTCCTCTTCCTGCAGAATATGAACCAAACCAAACCTAACACAACAGCCAAGATAACACCTCCCCCAACAACCAACCCAACTACTAGTCCAACATTGGCATTTCCTGACTTTGGCGTGACCTTTGGCGCAGGAAGAGTTGATGTGCTGTCTTCATCTTCCAATGAAGTTGAATCAAAGCTCCAAGAAATGATCTTATGAAGAGCAACACTTAGACCGGTCGAAGCTGAGAATCCAACGATGACTCTACCAGGCAAGTATTGGAGCAGATCAACCGAGAGATAAATATTTCTGATTACTTGCGATCCGTTTTGAATCGTTGTGAATGCAACACTGAGATTCTTGGAGGTGGAGTTGTAACTAACTGTGGCATTGTTTACACTTCCTGAGGTAACACCACCATTCCACGGCGCGGAGGCGTTGGACCTGACGGAGTTGATGTCAATGCCGACATGAGTATAATTTAGACCCCAATCAATCGTTCTTATATCTGAGTTGTTGAAAATATCAAACTCGACGGCTACAAACGGGTACTCAGTGCTTGACATGGTATAGTTGTCCAGCGAACTGTTGACAGGGAGGCCAAGACTGCTACCTTGCCCTAATACGCTGTCCAGTGAGGACCCAGGCTGCGCTAGGAAGAATGCGAGGCCATCACCGTAGCTGCCTATGTTTTTGGCGTCAATGGAGAACGTGAAAGTTGACGTAAAATCAGCGAGATTTCCCGTGGAGTTTTGTCTGAGGAGGAAGGTCTTTTTGTAGGTGGCTCTACCGGTGCTGCCACCTAGGTCCTGGTCAAGAGCACTTTTGGTGAGGCGGAGGGAGCCATCGGCTGAAGCATTTCCTTCCATTGTTATATTGCTGGCAACGTCAGGGGGAAAGCTGGGAAAATTAAAGGTCAGTGGAGTTGCAAACAAGGGCAGTAGTAATAAGAGAAGAAGCAATCGAAACTGGTTTAGGGACAACCGGAGCCTGTCATTGACAGCCATTTCTTTCTGTGGAGAACTGTGTGAAGATGTTAGATATATATTTGTAGCGAAAGAAAATTATTGGACCAAATGTTTTTGCTTATTGTATTATGATTTTTAAACCAACGACCGAGACCCAGTTACGTTGATTTGGTCCATGCTCCAAGACCTGGAGAAGAGCTTTGAATTGTCCTAATTAATGAAATAAAGAATTAATACTTAGGTCAAAGCTTCATGATTTTTGTGTGACAAAGGGTTTTTTAGACTTTGCACACTAATCCAAATTAGTCTGAGATTCAATTTTAAAATTAATTGGCAATAGAGTGAGTAACCCAACTCTTAAACCAATTGACAATAAAGATAGTAACTCAAATGTTGGAGATGAGAGATCCCATATCAGAAACAAGATAAATAAAATATAACTTATATATGAGTGGATCATTCATAATTGTACCAAGGTCTTTTGAGATTAAAACCTAACACCTTAAGGTGGTTATGTTGGGACAGTATCGTTGCACAGATGATCCACGAGCCACGCTTGTCGCTGTTTGACTTGGTATCAGAGCGAGTCTCTCTCTAATTATGTCTCATTGGTTGGTGGGTTCGATTGGTGTGACATATGTACTCGTGCTAAACCCTTGATTCGGGTTGCACGTGAGGGTTAGTGTTTGTGTAGATTGTCACCAAGTGCTAGATGGGCCGGGTTAGTGGTCGGATTGGTTTAGACATTTATACACGTGCTAAACCCTTGAGTCTGGTTAAAAGTGATGATTGGTGTTTGAGTGGAGAGGGTGACATAGATTCACGTGCAGACATTGTCAGGTTGCACGTGAGGGGGCGTGTTGGAGATGAGAGATCTCACATCAGAAACATGATAAATAAAATATAACTTATATGTGGGTGAGTCATTCATAATTGTACAGATGTCTTTTGTGATTAAAACCCAACAACTTAAAGGTGGTTATGTTGAGACAGTATCAGTACATAGATGATCCACGGGCCACGCTTGTCGCTGTTTGACTCCAAACCCTTATAAACCACAAACAAGGTCTCATTTTTCTCAATGTGGCATGAGATTGATATCTCAACACGCTCCCGCAAGAGTGACAAATTTTTAAGCCTAACACGTAGACATCATTTAGGTTGACATGAAGTTTGTGTGACCTTGGGCTTTACACGTGGACGTGGGTAACCCGCTCTGATACCATGATAAAGTAGTCTAGGGTTCAACTCTAAAACCAATTGACAATAAAGAGAGTAACCCAAACCTTTATAAACCATAGACAATGTCCCATTTTTACTGATGTGATATTGATACCTTATGGTGAAAATGTGAGATTGTTAAAAGGATATGTTCTTCCTTGAGAAAACATGGAACCCTGAAACTTTAGTGACTTGACCGAAATCCGATGTTCGGAACAAATATGAGAAAGCACGAAAAGTGAACTTACTGATGACGATGGATCGAGGAGGAGTTTTGATGCATTCAATTGCATAATTAACTGCCGAAGCTCCTCCGTTACATCTTGCACAATCTCTCCACAAAATCTTGTGTCTGCTGTCGAAAGGTTTCGAAGGGGTCAACTACACTTTTTGAATAATATCATAAATCCTTCTTAATAGTTTTAATCCCCCAAACAGCGTCGGCTAGGTTGGTGAAGGTGATTTCGTCCCCTGAATCGTCTCTATCGAGCGGACAAATCCTCGCTCTGGTACCAAATG
The DNA here is from genome assembly GCA_951800085.1 of Comarum palustre. NCBI lineage: Eukaryota > Viridiplantae > Streptophyta > Magnoliopsida > Rosales > Rosaceae > Comarum > Comarum palustre. The sequence continues at coordinate 10,863,392 of OX637573.1, read as the reverse complement.
ATACGGAACAGAAACGTAATCACGATAGACAACAATGTTTCGTCAAGATATGACTAGAATCCACTAGCAAAACAAAGACATAAGTCTAAACACAAGAGCTTCTTTATTTTTTTGGGTTTTCTTATTGATAACTTTAATCATAAAAATACAATCTAGCAATGACCTTATATAGACATAGAATTAAACCTATTCATACTAAAACTAGGAACTTAAACCTTATACAATCAGAAAACATAATCTAGAATAGACTATAATTTAGGAAACCTAATAAAAATAAGATATGAAATACTAGGTACTAAAGAATATTACTCCAGATATGTATTTAGAATCTCAACCAAGATTTTGCTCGAGAATTCTGATATATTCAGAAGAGTAACTTACGATTAACACTGTTATTAAGAAGCCTATTTGAATACAAATTTTGAATATTCAAATTATTCTTCTTAAAGTGACGATTTTTCTTCATGTTTAAATTTTTTGTTGAAATTCTCTAGATTCTCACCCTGTGTCAAGCCTTCAACAAGGACTTTGGACACGCTGAGCTTCTTCGCCTTCTCCGTACCAGACTATCTCGGAGGAATTGTCTCCTCGGTAGGCACATTAGTTATCCAGTACGTAATCTTTGGTATAGAGGCAAAAATAAGACATCCATGCCAAAGTGATCTCTCAAAATAAAACCAGCTGCAGCATCATTGTGATGCATCATGTAGGAGGAGATTGCGCCACTTGATATTTCTTTCTTGCAGAAGAAACTTAAGGCCTAGTTTCAGATTGCTATAATTATTTTTTTAAAAGAAAATGATTTTAGACCTTATTAAGAAGAAAGGAACACAAAATTTTTACGTACTTTTAAATGTATGTAGAGATAATTAACAAATGCGGAGATTAACTAATGCAGAGATTGGGAAGTCAACAAGAGCGGAGCCAAGTCCTACCAGATAAACATTCTCGTAAGAATCAGGAGAGCTTCTTCTTCATTATTTCTGACCTTGAAGACTTGGCATGAGACGTCGGACTTAATTGACTGGTTCAAAATATGCAAGCCCTGGTTATTTCAAAGAGAAGCATCCAAAAATTATAGACATCAGTCTAAGAGACAATAAGTAGTTGAACACGACTGCTTAACCATAAACTCATATCCATGTGTATCACACTAGCTAGCTACTTTACCAAGAAATAATCTTTGATGGCCCACCGGTTCAAGTTAGTAGGTTTTTGGTAATCAATTAGACCAATTATCACTAACATTTCTTGAATATAGCCTATAGAGCCAATTATCTGTGTTTTTGTTTGTAATTTGGACATCACTTGTTCAGTTGATACAGAGGTTATGATTGTTATTATGGCTATTGAATTAGCTTTGGTTGGAGGTTGATTCCACCATTGATTTTAACTTATTCTATTTTTCTCATCTTGTTCTATGAAGATTTCATGTTTCTTGGGATAATTATATGTATTATATCTCACAAATGTAATTTCGGTGTTTTTATATATTCAGAGAAGGAAATCAGGTAGCAGATGCACTGACAACTTCGGTTTAACTTCTTCAGGTTTGGTTTATTAGGGCTCAATCTCCAGCTCCTTAATAATCTATGCCTTCGAGATCAACTCGGTTTACCTCATTTTCGTTTTCTTAACTGATGTGTTACTTTCGGTAAAAAAAATAGCGTACATATCCAACACCTACTTTGATACTTGTTGAATATTCGTCACAATTCACAACTAGTCCCATACACTTGGGAGCTTCGGTTGTCATGTTTTCGACGATGAGTTTTCTAAATCAGTTGAAAATACACATCAAATCAAAGTAAAAGAGGATTTCATCGATCTTGATCTTCACCTTTTGTAATCAACTCTAAATAAATTTGTGATGAGACAAAAAAAATAAAATACAGAACGTGTAAAAGAATAGGGAAGCCTCATATATAAATGAGTGAATGTCCATATAGTATTAATTATCAGACCCTAGTGTCCATTCCATTGAAAAAGCTTTTCTTAATGCCCATCCTAATTAATCTTAATAAAAGTTCTTTTTTACCCTAACTATATCTATCTCCCTCTCTGTCCAACTCTCATTCCCAATCTATTCTCTCTCTATCTCTCTCCGACTACGCACAGACTCTGACACCGACCTAGCCTCGGCGAAAACCACGTCAATGCTTCAACGACAACGATGATGGAGTCGAGGTTAGACCGTCGAGAGAGATCAGATTGATATACGGCGCGATGGAAAACTCGACAGATCTTAATCAAGATGCGCTAGAGATGCCGTCAGATTTGTTCCCTCCGACCTCTCATCCCTGATGATCTCATATCTACCTCTCCGACATCCAAAGGCTGTCTCTGTTGGTTATCAGAGTTTCTCTACTCTGACTTGGCATTTCGGCGGGTTTAGGGTCGCAGAGTGATGACTCGGTCTGGTTCACGGTGCCCTTCGACCACTACGAGGCTCAGTCGTTACTATAAGATTTTGACAATGTTGACTATTCATGGTGATCGAATTCCAAAAGAATCCAGGTGGCCGCGGAGCATAACGAGAATTCACCACGGGCCTTCAATGACTTGAAGAAAATTTCTCAGTCCATGTATGATTCCGTGACTCCTTTTCCATCAGTAAATCTTTAATTACTATATTTTGGCGTATGAGAATTTTGCTCCTTTTATTCCTTGGGGATGTGGAGTTTTTTTGTTCTTGGCTTTGTGAATCTAGCGATGGATTAGCTTTGAAAATTTGCAGGGAGGTTATACAAATGAGAAGAGAAGGTGGATGTGTGGAGTGCTGGTGATGTATATATAATGATGGTGTAATGGAAGGTTGTGTTGCTATTTGGCTTAGTAAGATGGTAAAAGCTTCGAATTCCTTTCTAACTCGGTTACTAGGTATCAATAACAATATATTGGGTCGGTAACCACTTATTGGGGTCATTACCTACTTATTAAATATTAGTAGCCGAGTTACCGATGACCGAAATCCGGTGATGGGAGGAATCCGAGATATTGGTAATCAATAACTGAGAAAATCTGAGTTACTGGTGGTTAGTAACCAAGAAAATTCAAGTTACTGATGGTTAGTAACTGAATTACCGGAGACAAAAATCAGGTGATCAAAGAAATCCTGAGTTATTGGGTGTCAGTAATCGAGGTACCAGTGGTTATTGGGGACCAATAACTGAGTTACTGGGGACAGTAACCGAATTATCGGTGACCGAAATCTGGCAACCGAAGAAATCATGAGTTACTGGGTGTCAATAATCAAGGTACCAGTGGTTATTGGGGTCAAGAATTGAGTTACTAGGAGTCAACAACGGAATTACTAGTGACCGAAATCCAGCAATCGGAGAAATTCTGATAATCGGTGACCAGAGTCCGGTAACCGGTGACCGGAGTCCGGCAAAGTCTTTTTCTTTTCGATTTTATTTTTCTAAGTCAAGGGTAAAATGTCTTGAAAAGTATTATTTTAATATAGTTTTAATGAAGATTTGTGTATTTGGACACAAATAAGTATATTTTCATTCAATTAGGTTTCAAATTCTTATTTTCATTGAAATAGGGTTTGACTTTAATTTTTTTTGTGCAAATGGTAATTGCCTTATATAAATGTGCTAATTTATCATGTACTAGATAAACTCAACGCCCCTAAAACGCTTACTAATTAAGAAGCTGCTGATGGGTTCGAATTTGCGGTAGAAGACGAGTTAAACTGTGAAGTTGATGGTAGAGTCAAGGGAGAATAATATTTAGTCCGTATATGTTTAAAAACTCCTTGAATGGATTGAATTACTAAATGATATTTGGTGAGTAAACTAATTGTAGTTTACTGTAAAATCAAATCCTGAAGACTCACTTTGATCTCCAGTAGCAGTAGTTCCATCTCTGTACGTCGAGAGTGATAACTGAGGAGCAAAGGCCACCGGCATCTTCAATGGGAGATGGGGCACAGGAATTTCGAAGTCGAGCACTTGGATTGCTTGTTGTAACAAAGGCCTAGAGTTCTGATCCGGATGAGCACACCATAACCCTACAATCATTAAGCGCTCCATTTGCTTCTCATCAAATTCCCCGCACAGTTTTGGGTCGGCTGCTTCAATGATTTTCCCTTCTCCATAGAGCTCCCAAACCCACTCCACCATATTAATTTGCTTTTCTCCATACCTGGTATCAATAGGTTTTCTCCCGCAACCTATTTCCAAAGCAACTACTCCGAAACTGTAGACGTCTGTTTCCATGCTAGCCTTTCCTGTTGTAACATATTCCGCAGCCATGTAGCCCAAGGTTCCGGCAACAACTGTTGTGCGCGATAGTTTTCCGTGGTCTACAAGTCTGGCTAACCCGAAATCTCCAAGTTTCGTGTTAAAATTTGCATCCAACATAACATTGCTAGATTTGATATCCCTGTGCAACACACATTGTTCCCATCCTTGGTGTAGATAGAGCAACCCTGATGCCAATCCATGTGCAATTTTGTATCTTACCTCCCAAGTTAACAAGCTTTTATTTTTGAACAAATGAGCATCCAAGCTACCGTTTGGCATGAATTCATAGACAAGTAGGAGTTTCTTGTCATGGCACCAACCAATGAGTTGCACCAGATTCCGATGCCTAAGCCGACTAATAATACTCACTTCTGCTGCATACTCCTTCAGCCCTTGTTTAGACCCCCTTGATATCTTCTTAACAGCTACATAGGAGTTCATATCTTTGATGAAGCCCTTGTAAACTCCACCAAACCCTCCCTCCCCAAGCTTTTCTTCCTGCGCAAAGTGATTAGTTGCAAGGGCCAATTCATTATAGGAGAATTTCCTAGGGCCTGTCCCCTTTTCAAACACTTCAGGATCCAAATCATGTAGCACCCTAGTATCATCATCATCAGTACTTTCCCCAGTTGTTTCCCTCCTCTTCCTGCAGAATATGAACCAAACCAAAACTAACACAACAGCCAAGATAACACCTCCCCCAACAACCAACCCAACTACTAGTCCAACATTTGCATTTCCTGACTTTGGTTTAACTGTGTTATTTTCATCTACCAATGAAGTTGAACTAAACCTCCAAGATTTGATCTTATGAAGAGCAGTCTGTGTACCTGTTGCCGCAGAGAACCCAACAATTACCACATCAGGCAAGTATCGGAGCAGATCAACTGAGAAATGAATATTTCTGATCACCTGGACTCCATTTTCAAACGTAGTGAAGGCAGCACTAAGATTTTTGTTGCTGGAGTTGTAACTAATCGTGGCATTATTTTCATTTCCTGACATAATACCACCAGTCCATGGCTCGGTAACGTTAGACCTGACCGTGTTGATGTCGATGCCTACATGAGTATAATTCACACCCAAATCAACAAGCTGATTGGCGAAGAGATCAAATTCGACCGCCACAAACGGGTATGCAATAGGCCACTTAGTATAGTCTAACTGCGTTGTGTTCACGGGGAGGCCAAGACTTCTACCTTGTCCGCCTGATGTGTTCAGAGTGGATCCTACCCGCGCTAGGAAGAAAGCCAGCCCATCTCCGAATCTGTAGTTATTGTCGGAGTCGATGACGAACGTGAAACTTGATGTAAAATCAGCAAGTTTTCCGGTGGAGTTTTCTCGGAGGACGACGTTTTTCTGTAGGTGGCTCTACCAAAGCTGAGAATTAGTACCTGGTCAAGAGCACTCTTGGTGAGGCGGAGGGAGCCATCGGCGGAAGCGTCTCCTTCCATTGATATATTGGTGGCAACATCAGGTGGAAAGCTGGGGAAGTTGAAGGTCAATGGAGTTGCAGAGAAGGGCAAGAGTAATATGAGAAGGAGAAGCAAATGAAACTGCGTTGAGGGTAAGTGGAGAGTGTGTGTGACTGCCATTTCTGATTTTCTATGGGAGAAACCGTGTATGATATGATATATGAAGTATGAGACAAGTGAGACCAAGACTTCCAAATACAAATCTAATTAGTTGGCCGGTCCTAACTTTTGAGTTCTAAGGGTCGTCAGGTGAGAATTGCTCGCATCACGATATTTACCATATATATTTTTGTTTATAAGCCCTTTTAGACTGTTTCTAACTGTCAACGGTTTGAACTGTGTAATCCCGTATTTGCCCCTGCTGTTCTTATAACTGACTCTTCGATCCACTCCGCCCGAGGTTTCTTCAAGTCTCAAACTCTCCCGCTCGCCTGGATTTCTCCTCTCCATTATCCACAGACTCCAAAGCATCCTTCTCTTTTGAAGCTTCCCGAGGCTTTCTCTCTCTCTCATTTGGCCGTCTCCAACCTGGAGCCTATGATGCACGGACACGGATACGTGATACGGGTGCGGATACAATACGATACGGGATACGAGTTTTTTTTATAAAGTAGGATACGGGTACGTTTTTATATATTATAATATAATAAAAAATTAATATATGAATAAATCTATTTAACTAAAAAATGTAACAAATTAGAAATTCAAACTTCAAAAACATTGTCTCAACAAAGTTCAAGTAAAAGAAACAGCAATAAGTCCAACTCAAGCATCATCAAAGATCACACCCTCAAAGTCTGGTTCATCAAGAGAGAGGCTGGCCACCTCAAGCATGCCACCATTAACCAAATCCATTGAATCAAAGTTATCTCCTCCGATATCCCACATGTCTCCACGCTTATATTCTGGAGTTTTTCTAGAAAGAAGACGAAGATTATTATGCACAAACATTAGATCTTCAGCTCTTTGTGGAGTGATTCTGTTCCTTCTAAAAGAGTGTATAAAGTTGTAAGTACTGTAGCACCCCGCACGTTTTAATCGTGGTTAATGACGAGTTACTGAGGTTTAAGTCGCATTCGGTAACTTCGCGAGTGAACGACCACGTTCATTTTTCGAGTTTTTAAAAGTTCTCCAAATACCTGATTTAATGACCCGATGTCATAGTATGTGTCGACACGAGTCTCCTGGTATTTTCGGAATATTTTTCGGAGCTTCCGGCTAATTTCTGTGAATTTATGAAGTTTATGGTAATTCTGGATTACTATCCGGTAAAAAAGGGTTTTTACCATTTAACATTTTCACTTTTTACCTTCTTTAAATCTGGACCGTCAGATCATTTGGAGAATTGATCTGGACCGTCCATTCAAGTATAAAAAGGAAGTTAGTTGGTTGACTTGGTCAAAACCAAAAAATCGGGTCAAACCCGAGTTTTTCTTCTCTCCCCCTTCTGCGACTCAGCGTCGCCATCTTCGCTCCGATCGACACCACCGGCGCGTCCGGCCAACCCACGCCGGCGCACCCCCACCAAACTGATCCTCTCACTCTCCTCTATAAAACCCAGTCACTCAATCAGAGAGTCGTCAATCGACGACGGAGATCAGCCGAGGAGGAGTGCGACTGTTCTCGCCGGAAATCTGGCGACTCAGGCGGAGGTTCGACGAATTAAAGGTATATTCTTGCTCCTCTCCTTCTTCTCTTCCCTCCTATGCCTTGTTTCGAACGATTTGAGGCGTAATCGAAAACCCTCCTTTTTCACAGTGTTTTGGGTTATCCAAACCGTATCCATCATGTATCCAAACCGTATCCATCATGTATCCAAACCGTATCCATCATGTATCCAAACCATATCCAAAAGTCAAACTATACTAAATTGGTCTTCGATACGTATTTTTAACTCAAGATACGTATCTGACTCGTATCCAGAACGTATCCGTATCGGATACAGATACGATACAACATTCTATACTTTTAGCCGTATCCATGCATCACAGACTGCAGCTATACACAATTTACATCTGAGTTTGTTTTTCGTTGTTTCGTTGCTTTTCTCTGTTGCATGGGTTCTCATCTCCATCTTCGTGATCAATCTAGAAACGGCGTTTACAGGTTCTGTCTTTGATTTTTTTGCCGAGTTTGTCTTCCCCAACTACCGATTAATCTAAAAATCAATCTGATATCTCTAAGGGTTATGCTCTTTCTGACTTTCTCTGTTAGCTTCTAGAAACTCCGGTTGTGAGCTGCGAGTTGGGGGATTGGGTTTGATGACATCATTCAAAAAGGAAATAATTCTCCTCTTTTGAATTGGGTTTGTGAGATTATGGACTAAAGCATCAGAATTTACATGTCTTATCAAAGCATCAAAAGTTTTGCCGTAGGTGTTCCTTCTCTGTGTTGATTCTGCTTATCCTATTATGTTTTATGTAGGCAAGAATAGTTGGTCATCGACTCATTGGCAACATTGCTGTCATACATCTGTGCGGTGCCAAACCTAATGATATTGCAGTGGAGCGTAAGTGGAAAGCTGGTTACATAGATACGGTGCTTTATACTTCATAGATAATAGTTGAACTTCTGAGCAATATATGTTGGTCAAGTTATACTACATTGTTTGCTTCTTATACCCATATAATTCTGTGTATGCAGAAAGCTGTCATGAAGAGGATGGACATACAAGCATCAATAGAAATTCTTGACATGTGTACATCTCTGGAATCTGGTAATGAACTTCTCTTTCCAATGAATTTATGTATTATGAGTTTTTCATAGTTGGTGTTGATTTCAGAACTTTCAAAAACCAAAAGTCGATATATACTGATTCACAATACAATTTAAAACAATAGTATCGACATTACTGGCAAAATATGTATGCTTTGAATGATAAATTATCAAGATATATATTTATATATATAGTAACAATTCTACTAAACTTTTTATTTAAACCTAAAAATACATGCAAGCAGAAAAAGGAATTAGAGTTAGGAAACTATATATTTATTACATGATTCTGGTTATAAGCCTTTATCTCTAATATTTTTGTTTCATTCTGAAAGGTGTGTATGAAGCCCTGAGTTAAGAGATGGTGGATCGGATTACCTTGGGAAAGGAATCCTGAAGGTATTTGTTATTGTTTTATTCTTGAGTAATAATATGTGAACTTGAGGGCACCTTCTAAGTAAAAGGGTCTTATTCGACAAGTTCTTAGTCAAATAGATGAGTACTTCATGGTCATGGAATTGATTGGTATATTTTGTAGCTGTTAGTGGTCCATTTTTTCTGAATGTATTAACACATAATTGTTGTCTAATGTAAGTCTAGAGTATAATGTGTGATCTCATTTTCAACTGTGAAATGATTTTGAAAATTGGGGATTTCTATGTTCTGGGGTTTAATGGGTCTTGCTTATAATTTTCGATTTTTTCTTGGTTTCTTGGAGTTTAAGGGTTTTGGGTTTTTGTTTGGTAGATACTCGCCGACAAAGATACTGGCACTGCTGCAGGAAGTGGCACACTTGATGCATTCAGACAAGATCAACTATGATGAGTTGGTGGCCAAGACTACAGCTGAGATCACATATGCTAGAGAATATCAGATGCTTTGGCAACATTTGGCTTATAGGGAGCCTTTGCTCGACAAATTCGACAACGTAGATACTCCTTTGGTGTGTGTTTTTCCCCATATATTCCTGATTGTTTCTTTCTTTATTGAATTTTAGTTTGTGTTGTTACATCTAGCTTAAATGGTTATATGTGATGAAATAGGGATCCTTGGTATATTTGTCACTTGGTGCTTAGTAATTGTTTAATGTTTTTCAATCTTTTGATTTTAGATTTTGGTGAGGGTTTTGACAGATGAGGGACATTCTGTATATTAGTAAAGATGATGTAATTTTTTGTTCTCAGCCTGTTTGTTTGAATTTAAATGATAAATTTTGTAATGTTTATAATGTTATAATGATCCTGGTCTGTTCCCTCAGCAATTATTGATTTTATTTTGATCACATGATCATATGATGTTTGTTTGGGGTAGGAGTAGGAGAGATATAAAAGTGGTATATTTTGTGACTTGGTTCTTAGTAATCGTTCAATAATGTTTGATTTTGGGGCTTTTGAATTTTGATTTTTGGTGATGCTTCGTTCTTAACCTAATTGTTTTGAATCTGAAATTCCAAAATAATATATATTATAAAATATGCAAATGTATTTGTCATACAAGAGTTTTCCCAATAAATTTGTAAATATGTCCTCTTCCATAGAGCAACATGGAATATTATGATATTCATGGAGATCTATCAATCTTGCTGAAGAGTCTGGTCCTAGAGTTTAGTGCGTGCCATATATATGTAATTGATCTGATCCTGATGAAGTATATTGCCTGTAAAAGATCTGTTAATACTTAATGTATCTAGGAGGACACAAATATATTTTCTTCTTTCTGAGTGAAGTTGATTTTTACTGGCAGGATGTAGATAGTGACTAAGAATATGATGTGGAAGTTGCTCCTCCAGTTACTGCTGATGCTTCAATAGAGGTTGCAGCCTGTGTGAAGGTATTTCAAATATTTCCTGATTAATCACATGTTTTTGCTTTAATATCCAGAAAGAATAAAACAAAAAGAAAAAAAATTCTGAAGACATTGTCTTAAGGTGTTCTATAAATTTTGGTACAGACATGAACTTTTGTGTGAATATCAGTTTACAGAACCATTTTTTCCCTGAGGTAAATCTCAGTTACTGCTTTCATTGATTTAGGGATGCATCTTTTCACTGCTTTGGTGTGTTTATGTATCTGGAATTTGATTCTATTAGTAGTTTATTTGGTTTAACTATGTTTTGGAAGTTTTAATTTGGGATCAGGTATTCCAAGATGAATTCCTACAAGATAAATTCATATATCATTGTCTATTTATAGTTTCTTTGATATATATGAATGATAAGTAGAAAATATACCAGAATACATCTTTTTGAATATTTGTCATTGCATCGTGTATTGTTTTAAAATTTTCATATCTGGCTAAACTGTCTGAGTAAGCTATTATTTTTTTTTGTTCTTTCTGAATTGGAATTGTAGTTACTAAACCAGGCTTTAAATAAGCCAAAGCCAATGTGACTTCCTATCAATATTTTGTCACAGCTACTCTAATGAGCAAAAAAACCCTGTAACTATACCAAAATCACAGAGAAACATACTTATACTAAAATGGCACTATTACAATTGTTGCATCTGAAAAAGGATAACATATCTATACCAAAGTAATGGAGGCTGATATGGGGTTCTTTTCTTCTAACATGCCAAGAATTTATAGCATTGTATGATATAGATCCACTTTAGGAGTGAGAATATGTTATACATTTTGGCTTCATATTACATAATTGCCTCTTCAGTTCTATTCAGATTCTTTTTTTTTCTCCAGGATAATTTGATTTTCATTTTTTGTTTCATGGTATATCAGATCAACAAAGAAAGGAGTACAAAGACATAGCAAGGGTGTTGTTTTGTTTAATCTTCTGTCAGGTGCATTTTTGTGTGTGTTTTTCATCTGTTATTTTTCCCAATCTCAGTCGAATAAGGTTTAAGACTTCTTTAAATGAGTTGATAGGTAATAATAACTCAATCCCAGCTGATGCTTCCATTCTTCGATATGCTCTGAGGTATTGCAGCTACTACCCAAGGTTCAAAGTAGAAAGTGAATTACGGTTAGTCAATTTTCTTTTTCCATCATGAATAATAGTCTTCTGAAATTAGTTTGTTTTATAGGATATTTATTTGGCTAGAAGGATATTTATTTTGTAGTCATAGATTCTATGTACTTGCATCAAGTTACAATTGTTTGTTACTGAATTTTGATTGGAGCATCTATATTTTATATTGCTTTATCACATTGTTTCAATCATGTTGGTGCTTCTTATGATGATATATCCTTTAGTTTGAATGTTGCAGTGAAGGGAACCTTAGATAAGACGACTGCAAATTTTCAGTTTGATTGCGATTTGATTTGGGTTTGGTTCATGATATTGTATATTATGATTTTTGTAATAATCTGGGAATCTACTCTATATTGTCATTACCTTATTGGTAGTTTATTTGGTTTAAGTGTGTTTTGAACTAAAGTTTATTTGGTTTAAGTGTGGTTTAGATTACTGGTGTATTCTTTATTTCTTTACAATGGATTCTAACTATTTGTTTTTTGTTTTTAAATATTTTTTTTTAAATTTAACCAGGGTTGCAGAAACTTGACTACTTTCGAAGTAGCTAAAACAGCGGTCGGACATTCTCATTTCAAATTGGTGTTTGTTTTTCCAATGCCATCTGTTAGTTTCTTTAAATAATTTGAGTTCCATTGCATTATCATAAGTTACAATAAATAATACTAAGTTATTGACACTGGGTTGTTTTTATCACAGGTAAAAACATTGATTTTGTAAACAATCAAGCAGTGGGAACACAATTCAATCTTCAGGTACAGTGAATATGCTTATTTTCCAACCTGGTGGGGGAAAAATACTTCCTTCTTTTAAGCACTGTTTTGTCTCACAACCTACTTGATTTTTACAAAAACAGATTGAGCAATACAACCATCATGGTAATTCAGATAAACAATGATTAGTGTCAAATTGCTCCATTTCACACATATCATACAAGTATTACTCAGGTACTGTCTCCCTCCCCATTGAGCAACACCATTGTTCATTATTCATTCTTAGTGTTCACCTTCTTTATAATAACAAACAGGGCAAATGGAAGAATATTTACTTTTGTAGCTTTTATAATAGCTTTTAAGAGTGTAAACATTTTTTTTGTAATGACAAGAAATTATGAATAATGCAAGGCAGCAGCCTACATTTTATTTCTTGAAGTCCATGTAAATATATTGCAACTATGAATGTTTTCACATATAGTTTTACCCGCACGAACGGGTGGGCAATTTGCCTAGTATGTATTATTTTAAAACACTATTCATGGTACTGTTCATTTAGGCATTGTTCATAACCAATATCTACAGTGAAGTACCGATTATGTCCCTAGTTTGGATTTGTGAAATTTTGTAAATGCCCATTTGTTTTTTAAAAGTTGTCATTTTTTAAAGGTTGTCAGTTTATTTGGGTATTCTTATTTTTTTAAAAATATTAGAAATTTGATTTTTTATGGTATTGGAATACCAATTGGAGTTTGTTTAACAAATTAAATAGGGTAATACCTCTCATGGTACCTGATGTATGACTAATTGGACAATTAGGTACCTGATGTTTAAAATATGACAGTTTGATACCTCATGTTTTGCTCAGTTAGACAGTTTGATACTTTCGTTAACTTTTTCGTTAAATATGAAGGTAAAATTGTCATTTACGTCCTATTTATCAATATAAACATAAAAAAAATTTGTTATGTGGTTTGATGTGTATTAGGTCTGAATATATATATATATATATATATATATATATATATATATATATATATAAAGATGAATTAATATTTTATTCGAAACAGATTGAATTTTATATTTATAAAATTTAGAAAGTAATCTAAACACTCACGTGACTAACATGTGTTCATATCACAAATACTTCTTAACATAAAATAAAATTGTCATATTTTATCAATCTAACCAAAAATATTAATTTATGCGTGGACTATCAAAAAGTCAAAAACCTATAAAATAATAAAGACCTATGAATAATTTTCATTTAACCACAAAACAAATATTTTTATATATAATTTTATAAATATGACGTAAATGACAATTTTATGCTCATATTTAACGAAAAAGTTAACGAAAGTACTAAATTGTCTAACTAAGCATAACTTGAGGTATCAAAGTGTCATCTTTTAAACATCATGTACCTAATTGTTTAAGTGGTCATACATCAAGTACCATAAGAGGTATTTACCTCGGAATTACCCTTGGTTGAATTTTAAGCTAATTAATATTTCTTATCTTATGAATGCACAAACTCTGGAGAACCCGCAACAAATAATTTCTTGGTATTATTTGTATCTCATTATTTTCACTTTGATATGTTTCTAATTTATGTTGCAACGTTTCTCATTTTAAGCAGGTGACAATATTTGTTTATTTCATTTGAAATTGTACTTTATACTATTTTTGATCACTATTCAAGATACTGTTCATATACAGTAAAAACATTTGTGGGATGGTCCTCGCTGTGAACCATTGTTGGGTCTTGCATTCTTCATCAGTCATTTTAGTACAGTGGCCACATACAAAGAAACAGTGAGAGGTCCTAGAGTGAGAACAAAGAGCCACACCATTCACTATCGGAATCTGAACCAAACCCCAGAGATTTGCAAACATTCTTCCAGCAACGCCCACAATCGCACCATCGATCCCACCCCCACCCTCTAACCGACACAAGACAACATTCTATTCGGTCTACGACTAAAACCGATTTGATCCACATCCTTATCGACCATCCTAACGCAAAACAAGATGCAGTAACCACCTATGTCGAGAATGACAAACACAAGCTCTTGCTGACTATCTTCCAGGCAATCGATATGCCCACCACACCAATATCTCGTCCGGCCGCACTCAAGATGACGTTGTACGACCATACGTCGGCACCAGCGCCGTAGCACAGCCATACTAGAAACAGCAAAAACCCTAGCAAGTTTTCTAGGTTTTTCTCAGCGCGTGAGGCACGTTCTCCTTTTCCTAAATCCCCCTCCCTTCTAAACCATTTTAAGTCTACAATTTAGGCAACTAATCATGTTGTACAATTAGCTTCTTCGTACCAACTCTAATTGCAACTTCAGGACTTGTATAAAATCTTACACTTTTTCAATAGAATGCATCAACTTCCCTTCCCTTCATTATTATCATTTATCTACAAATGGAGATCCCGTATGAGAGCGTACGCATATCTAGTCCATTTGAGACCTCGCTCATATGAAATGGAAATAAACCTAACAGTCTAATAAGGAAGTAAGATTGAAAGCAAGAATATAATCAAGTTAAGTTCAACACACTACCTTTGAGGTTATAGGTTTAAGCCTCATTAACATTTGTAAAGTGCATGAGTTATTTAGTACAAGATTGACAATTTAAGGGCATCTCATTTAAAACTTTCATTAGTCATTTTTAATTTTTCAGTTTGAGATATGTTTATAAGAGAGAGCTTCTAATGAGGACCTTATAATGAGGACCATGAGGACTTTCAAATGAACGTTTTGATCAATGTTTTGACTTTTAATTGATATTTTCTAATTTTATGTGCATATCATCCAACCATTCATTTGAAAGTCCTCACTTGATCCTCATTGAAACTTCTTCTATGTTTCTAGAGAAATTAATAAAGTAACTCATAATATTGCCAAGTTTGTTATTTCAACTCCTTACCCAACCTATTGGTGGGTGGTGGAACCTGACTGGCTATGACATGCGCTTGAGGCTGATCTATTTAGTTAATTCCTTGGGTTAGAGCGTGACTCTTTTCTATCCTGTAGGGTTTTTTTGAACAATATCCTGTAGGTTTAACGAGGCCCTTTTATGTTCCTTGATATAAGTTTTTTTTTCAATGAATGAACGAGTCTTTGATTAAAGGGGGGATCTCATAGGACTCCTAGTGTTGCACTTACCAGCACAACATGCTTGATAGTTTACATAGGATTGGGCCAAAACTATCTGTCATCATGTGGACCACAATTTGATTTGGACAGCCAATTCAGGTCGGGCCACAAGTGAATTGGGCACCCAACTCAAAAGGGTTTCTCTGTCTTGTACTGATTCACGATGAAACAGTACAGGTTCTTCTAGTCTTCGTAATCACTAGAAAATCCGCACCAAAGTTAAGAACATATTTTTGATAGCTACATACTTAGTTTGTATGATATGCAAATATGTATACTATAATTTTTATTTCTAAATCTTGATGAAACAGCAAAACCAATGATCATCTTTAACTTATCTCTTCAATTTCATATTCATTTCCATTCCAATTTTAAGTAAGAAAACTTATCTCTTCAATTTCATATTCATTTCCATTACAATTTCAAGTAAGAAAACATAAGATTACATTGTAATTCAAGTCATACAATCTGATAAATAATGACAAGGATCTCCTTATACCAAAAATGATGATTTTATATATGATGTAAAAATAATGTGAGAAATTAAAGGATCAAGCAAATTATCTACGTATTGTTAAAGCAAGTTATATGCTACATATTCCCACCCATAAGTTAAAATGGAGATATATCTACATGCCAGAATCTTTTCATTTCAAACTCATTAATATCATCAGATATTTTCCCTGTGCATGGATCCATGTAATTAATCAATAGTAATAATAATCTTTTCATTTAATGATTTAATTTTCCTCATAATTGGTTCAATCGATCTCTGCGGGTGTAATTGTATATGTTTGACGCTGCCCAGGCTTAGATCAAAACACAAAAGTTTGCATACATACTCGCACGTACATTGTTCTTCTAGAGTTCCAGTTCCGTCATAGCTTCTACCATGGCAACTTTCTTCTTGGTTTCCCTTACTGTCGCCCTAACTCTAGGCATCCTCACTCCCTTGGTCTTCTCCAACCCTGAAGTGGACATTCTGATCAAGTTCAGGCAGGGTTTAACCGATCCAGACAACGAGCTCGCATCGTGGGATTCAAGCCTTGTCAATCCCTGCACTTGGTTTCACATCACCTGCAATGCAGAGAATAGCGTTATCCGAATGGATTTAGGTGGTTTCAACCTCGCCGGCAAACTGGTACCTGAACTCGGAGACCTCGAGCAACTTCACTATCTAGAACTGTGGCGAAACAAACTTGAAGGACCTATTCCGGCGGAGCTTGGTAAGCTGACGAACCTCATATCCTTGGATTTGTATGAGAACAACCTTTCAGGGGGCTTACCGTCTTCATTGGAGAACTTGAAACAACTAAGGTTTCTACGTGTCAATGACAACAAGCTATTATCTGGGTCAGTCCCTTCGGGTCTTCTTGGTGTTCAAGTCCTCGATATAACAAACACAGGTTTAACAAAACCACCTGCCCTGTAGGCGATTGTTGCAATCGACTTGAAAGTCGTAGCTTAAATTAGTAGAAGATAGAATATGTTTCTTTGATATCGATCGTCAAATATAACTAAATAAAATAAATATGTCTGATTGGAAAATGGAAACTAGCAGCAATGCCAAATGATTTTTCATGCTCAAGGATGTTACTCTTTACTATATTCTTTACTATATATGCTTGATTTATGATAACATGTCAGCTTGTTTGTGGTTGCTATAGAGGAAAGGTATTCAGGAAAACTTCGCATCATCATTCATCTTAATTATGGGTTAATATAACTTTACAAGAGGTATCCTTAGAGGAATAGATATCTACAAAACCATGTCACACTTGCAAGTAATTGATCTTATATACAAACAAGAATTTTGTAATTTAACACTCCCTCTCAAGTTGGTGCATAGATGTCAATTGAGTCTTCATATGCTTTGTGACACTCCTTTAGTAAGCAATGTTGTAAAAAACTCTATAGGCGGACGATTAACCGATTAATCGGTTTTAGGCAGGGATTAGCCGGTTATATGACAAGGATTAATCAATTTAGGTAGGGATTTTTAGAACATTGTTAGTAAGTACATCCGACAACTGCTCTTCAGAAAATACAAAGGGAAACCTGATAATCTTTCTAGCTAGATTTTCCTTGATAAAATGACGATCAACCTCCACATGTTTAGTTCTATCATGATGAACTGGATTATGAGCAATATCAATTGTTGCAGTATTGTCACAATGCAAGTCCATTGGTTTCTGAAGCTTGACACCCAACTCCTTTAATACATTCTGAATCCATAGTAGTTTGCACACCCCATTAGGCATACCACAATATTCTGCTTCAGCACTAGAAAGTGCAACCACATTTTGTTTCTTACTGCGCCAGGTGATGAGACTACCTCCAATAAAAGTGAAGTATCTAGAAGTAGACATGCGACCAGTCTTATCCTCAGCCCAATCGGCATATGTATACCATGTAACTACAAATTCACCATCCTTTTTAAACAATAGACCTCTACCAGGTGCAAACTTCAAATATTTGAGAATGTCCATTACAACATCTATATGCTCATCACTTGGATTATGCATGAACTGGCTAACAACACTTACAACATATGCAAGATCAGGTCTAGTATGCGACAAGTAAATCAATCTTCTAACTAACCGCTGATACCTTCTCTTGTTTGTTAGAATTTGATCAGGATATAATGACAACTTATGATTCATCTCAATTGGGGTGTCAACCGGTTTGTAATCCAGCATTCCTGTTTCAGCAAGAAGATCAAGCACATACTTTCGTTGTGATAAAACGATTCCAAGCTTAGACCTTGCAACTTCAATCCCTAAAAAATACTTCAATCGCCCAAATATTTCATCTCAAATTCTTAGGACAAACGCTTTTGTAAACTTACCATCTCAACTAGATCGTCATCTATAACAACCATGTCATCCACATACACAATCAAAGCATTAATCTTACCATCCTTGCGTTTAATGAACAATGTATGATCATAGTTGCTTTGTCGATATCCGAACGTCTTCATGACTTTAGAGAACCTCCCAAACCAAGCTCTAGGTGATTACTTCAATCTATACAAAAACTTCTTCAATCGACACACTTTTCCAGCATCACATGGTCTATAGCTGATACCAGACTGTGTATCCATGTACACTTCTTCTTTCAGAGTTTCATTCAAGAAAACATTCTTCACATTAAACTGACGTAGCGGCCAATCATAACGAGTAGCCAGCACGATAAGGATTTTTACAATGTTGATTTTGGCTACTGGAGCAAACGTCTCCTGATGGTCAATGCCATATCGTTGAGTGTATCCTTTAAAACCCAAGCGAGCTTTATATCTATCAATGCTCCCATCAGCTTTCAACTTCACTGTAAACACCCGACGACACCCTATTGTCTTCTTTCCAGGAGGCATAGGAACAACATCTCATGTTTCATTTTTCTGCAAGGCTTCTAGTTCTTCATTCATAGTTTGCTTCTACTTTGGATCCGCTAGGGTATCCTGTATATATTACTAGGAATAGATATTATGGATAATTGGTTAACAACAAGTGCATGTGATCTAAACAACCTATGGTGGGATATAAAGTTAGAAATATGATATTTGGCTTTGGCTTCTATGATAGGCTCATATTGTTTCTTTGGAACCCCTTTTGTTACCCGTTGAGATCTTCTAGGTATAAAAGTTTCCACACTACCTAATTCAATGTTATCATTACATACCTCTGGGAGGACATTCTGGACTGGTCCTTCAGTTAATAGAGTAGAAGGGGGGTTTCATACACAATTTCTTCAGTTGGAGGAAGTTCACATTCTGGTTTGGAAGTGGAGTCAACCCTATTCGTCGACAGGTCGACTAGCACTGTTATGGGAGGAATCAACGAGTCGCCTAATTCATCAACCATAAACTCCTTTGCAGTTGATGAGTCGCCTGAGTCATTGATCGAAAGCTCCTTTGCAGTTGATGGGTCGACTCGTATGACTCCACTCGTGTGCTTGCAGCTTCTTCTACTTGATTTCCAGCCTTAAATTGACTTTTCAGGTTCTCCAACTCTTCAAATTCATCCATATTCAGAGGATTTCCTACATACTTGCTCTCCTCCTGAAGGGAAGACTCTGAAACTCCTCATGAGTAATAATGTTCAGACTCACGAAACATTGAGCAACTGAACCATCCAACGAAACGTGTATCTTATTAAGAACCGGATCATAGCAACAATACCCTTTCTGGAACTCAGCATACCCTAGCTACAAACACACACTTCACAGCATGTGAATCAAGCTTGCCTCTTAATTGCTTGTTGATATGAACATACACCGTACATCCAAAAACTCTATGCTCCAAATTAGGTAAAGATGATACATTGAGCAACTGATGTAACTTCTGATATGGGTTCTAGAACTCAATCACAAGGGACGGTGTGCGATTGATCAAGTATGCAGCAGAACACACAACTTTTTCCCACAACTTTCGATCCACATTCATACCAAAGAGAGAGGCACGAACAACTTCCAACAATTGCCTATTCTTCCTTTCAGTTAGTCTATTTTGTTGAGGAGTATATGCAATTAAAGTTTGGTGTCGAATTCCATGAAGTTTGGTGAATGCAGACATTGAACCATTCACATATTCACCACCACTATCAGATTGAAGTACTCAAATTTGTTGTTGATACTGAGTCGCCACCATCTTATGGAATTTAGTAAACCTGAAATACCCTTCATTCCTGTGTTTCATCAAAGATACCCAAGTCATCCTAGTACATTCATCGATGAAAGTCATAAAGTAACGAAAGCCAGAACGTGTAGAGAATATGGAAGGACCCAAAACATCAGAATGTATTTTCATAAAAGGAACTGAACATTTAATTAAACTTGAAGATTAGGTAATATGGTGGCTCTTGGCCAGTTCACAAATTTCACACTTAAAATCAGACTCTTCACAATTGTGGCTGTAACTTTCTAAGATATCCAAAACATAAGTGACCTCAGCGACGGTGTCATAACCACACTGCATCTTTAGCCTTATTCAGACTACTGGTGTTGTTTGCTTGACTCAACGAACTTAACTGTTGTTGTCCACTGCTCGTCAGATTCAAGTAATACAATTTCCCCATTCTAACACAATAACCAAGAATCTGTCTTGTCAGAATGTCTTGAAAAATACAGAAATAGGGATAAAAGGTTACAGTGCATGAAAGAGCCATAGTAATTTGTCTCACTGATAAAAGGTTATATGAAAGAGAGGGAACAAGTACAGAATCAAGGGTTAATCCATCCAAAAGTTTCGCTGATCCTTCACCAATAACATGAGAAGGTGAACCATTAGTAGTAGAAACAACATGCTGAGAAAATGGCTTAATGAAGTCTACAAAACTAGGGTTATTTATCATATGATCGGAAGAAAAAAAGAATAGTAACTTTTAACGGTATGATAACGGCATGTATGAAAATTAAACTTAACTTGTTAATTTATATATTAATGTGTTATTTAACAAAGTTCAAACACAACATTCATTTCTGGGCTAGTCCTCTCTTTTCCACGTTAAAGTTTGACCTTGCTTCTTCAGTTTCCCGTCGTGCTCGGCCGTCAACACCGTTCAGATCTTCATGCAATCTTCGACTTTCGACGCTCCACCAATCCCTTTTTCTCTCTCTAATGGTTTCTCTTCCTCAATCAATTCCGTGCTTGCTCTAATTATACTAGAGTTTAATAATCAAAAGCAATGTTGCATTGGCGTTTGTAGTTCTCCAGAAATCATCAAGAGAAAGTAAATACTATCATCCACAGATGAACGAAACCAAGATTTGGGTCAGTCCTTCATTCACTTCTTATCTTTGCTCCTCTCTAACTCAAAGGCCCTTCAATTTGATGGGTTTAATCTCAAGTTCTCAATAGAGAATAATAGAAGGGCGATATATGGGTTTAATCTTACTCAAATTCACAATTTCTGCTTTCGGCCTCTTCTTGGTGGTCAATTTCCTGCACCAGCCACGATATGTGACTCTAGCTCTCCTGTTGAGCAGCTCTACCTCTCCTCCAAGAGGAAGCAGAGAGTGAAATTTTCGTTGCTTAGGAATAGAGATAGGACTGGGCCGCGAACGAATAAAGGGGTATTTTTGTCAAAGTATGATGAAAGGAGTATAGAATGTAATAGCATCATCATAATAACACTAATAGCATCATGAAAAGCTTGAGGTATAACAATTAATGAATGAAAGAGAAAGTGAGAGAACCTAATGAAAATATTTTTCAGAACTTTCAGTAATACAAGTCTAAGGAAAAACGATGAAGAACACAATATATATAATTAGGAAGTACCTAACCAACATTACAAAGATCAGCACTTTAACCGACGAAAAATTTGTGTCGGTTAAGTACAAAATTGTGTCGGCTAAAGTCTTAGCCGAAAAAACGTC
This sequence comes from Comarum palustre, assembly GCA_951800085.1. Classification (NCBI taxonomy): domain Eukaryota; kingdom Viridiplantae; phylum Streptophyta; class Magnoliopsida; order Rosales; family Rosaceae; genus Comarum; species Comarum palustre. The sequence continues at coordinate 10,841,702 of OX637573.1, read as the reverse complement.
GTCGGTTAAGAAGTCGTCAGACAAAAAACGTCGGCCAAGACTTTAGCTGACGAAATTACTGTTCATCGTCGGCTAAAGTCATTTATTTAGCTGACGAAAAACTTTTCGTCGCTTATCATCTGGACTTTAGCCGACGAATTTTTGAACCTTAACCGACGAAATTTAATAAAATTTTGTTAGCTATAGCTATTATTTTTATTTATTTATTTATTTAACTTTAGCCGACGAATTTTAATAAAATTTGTCGGCTATAGTTATTTTATTTATTTATTTATATATTGATTTTATTTATTTAACTTTAGCCGATGAATTTTAATAACATTCGTCGGCTATAATTATTTTTTTTCTTTTTTAACTTTAGCCGATGAATTTTATTTCGTCGGCTATAGTTATTTTATTTATTTTTTTATCTTTTTTTATTTCTTGTATTTTTGATTAATTTTTTTGTTTCTTTTTTCGTTTTTACACCGATGGTGGAGGAGGAGAATAAGAGGAGGAAGAGGCCGGAGGAGGTGAGAAGAGGGGAGGCGGAGAAGGCTAGGAGAGGGAGAGGAGAAGGAGTTAGAGGAGGAGAAGGAGAAGGAGGAGGAGAAGGAGGAGGAGAGGTGGATGAGGAGTGCGTTGTTGTCGCCGGAGGAGGAGAAGGAGTAGGAGGAGGAGGAGGAGGAGGAGGAGGAAGGAAGGAAGATGAAGAGGAGGAAGAGAAAAATGAAAGATATAGAAAATTTTGAACTCTAGCCAACGAAATACCCTAATTTCATCAGCTAAAGTTCAAAATTTAGTCGAAAAAATTTCAAAATTTTCAAAATCCCCGCCAAAAATTTTGAATTAACTTTAGCCGACGAATTTTAATAAATTTCGTCGGCTATAGTTAGTTATTTATTTTATTTATTTAACTTTAGCCGACAAATTACCCTAATTTCGTCGGCTATAGTAATTTATTTATTTAACTTTAGCCGACGAATTACCCTAATTTCGTCGGTTAAAACCCTAAGCCTTATACGTAGAAGCTTCAAACGAAAAAAAGTCGTGAAATAAGATATGATCGAAATTGTGAAATACGTCTATTGTTGAAAAATCACGTAATTGCGCTAAAGTCTCGGTACCGATAGTTGCAGTTAACGCAATTTTTCATTCTTTTTCCTTAGAGGTAACCCTATTTCCGGTGGTTATTTTTCATAAAATTTTTATACCACCGGTTGCGTCTCATTGATTTGAAACTATTTTTAGTTGAAGGTCCGGAAAAAATACGTAATTTAGACGGTCAAATGACCGTTTTCGTGCGTTAAGGGGTTTGACTTACGGGATTGACCGTAAGGATCGAGTCCTTAATGTTGTCGGATCAAGTTGATTTTTTTTTTCTATAGACATATTTTGACATAATGATCATATCAGACGGTCGGATTTTTGTTTCTCAACTTTGATCAACGGAATCACAACATGCCTACTAATGTTGTATAATTTGTTTACGAAGCTTTAATTAAGTAAATATTCCGTTTCGAAAACAAACTCTACGTAGAAACTTCAAACGCAAAAAAGTCGTGAAATAAGATATGACCGGAATGATGAAATACGTCTACGGTTGAAAAATCACATAATTCCGATAAATTCTAGGTGCCGATAGTTACAGTCAATACAATTTAGGGGTTTGACTTACGGGATTGACCGTCCGGATGAAGTCCTTAAATTTATCGGATCATTTGAATTTTTTATCAAAGACATATTTCAACATATTGATGATATCTGACGGTCGTATTTTTGTTTGTGAATTTTGATGACCGACATCACAACATGCCTACTATTTACCATTATTTTTTCATATGAGGAGCCCTTTCATCGAGGGGTAAATGTCTCAAAATTTTTAGATGGACAGTTGCGTCTCATCATGGTGAGAGTTTGTTATGTTGAAGGTTCAATTAAAATAGCTCATATAGATACAGATAAGGGCGTTTACGTGTGTTAAGTGTTTAGAAAAATTACGTTTTAAAGCCTTAAACGAATTTAGATGGCCAAAAAAGACCATATATCATCCCATTAGAGATGAGTTTTACTCGTACGTCTATTTTTCTTCTAGATTGGTATCATAATAGTCAATCGGACACCGATATATCCGTAGTGCAGTTTTGTAACTAAAAGTACTTTAACCGATGAAATACCCTAATTTTGTCGGCTAAACTTTTCAAATTTCGTCGGCTACAGTTCACAGACTATAGCCGACGAAATAATTTTTCATCGGCTAAAATTCCACTATAGCTGACGAAAAAATTAGTTGTTTTTGATTATTTCGTCAGCTAAAGTCTTCTTTCTGGTAATGTAAATAATACATCAGTAAAAGAAATAACATCAAAAAAGGGAAGGAAAGCCAACAAGAACTAGACAGTTGTCAAACATTGAGTATCACCAAAATATCTGAGTCAAAGAAGGAGAAGAAAGTCAACTGTAGTGAAAAATAATGAAACGCCACTGTTTTCACCACTCCTCAATCTCAGCAGTGGTCACCACACTGAGATTGTCACTGTGAGTTTTGAAACATGGACTGTGCAAGCCTTTTGTAAATATATCTACAGTTTGTTCATCAGTAGACACATATTGTAGAATTAGATCTTTCTTCTGAACATTTTCCTTCACAAAATGGAAATCATTATCAAGATGTTTGATTCTGGAATGAAAGACAGGATTTGAACAAAAAGCCAAAGCTGAAAGGTTGTCACACTTCAAAAGAGGAGGAGCTGGAATTTGAATATGTAAATCACAAAGTACATGTTTAAGCCATGAAATTTCTGCAGTTGTGTTTGCTAAAACACGATACTCAGCTTCTGTTGAACTTCGAGACACTGATCCTTATTTCTTTGAATGCCAGGAAATTGGACAGTGTCCAAGATAAACCACAAATCCTATTGTTGATCTTCTGGTATTCTTCTCACCATCCCAATCAGCATCACTACATGTATTAATAAAAGAAGCACTATGTTCATGCGTATAAAACAAATATTTAGACAAAGTACTTTGAAGATACCTCAATATTCTCTTAACAGAAGAGATGTGAATATTTGTAGGAGTAGACATGAACTGACACACCGAGTTGACTAAATATGTAATATCTGACCTTGTGAAAGTTAGGTATTGTAATGCTCATACAATGCTTCTATAAAAAGAAGGATTTGACAAAGGGGTACCTTCATCTTTTAACAGCTGAACATAAGGCAATAATTGTTGCTGCAATTTTTACATGAGCCTAAACCAGCTTTTAATCAACTCTTTGACATATTTTTCTTGAAACAGAAAAAAACCACTATTCCTGTATTGCACATTTATTCTCAAAAAATATGACAGTGAACCAACATCTTTCATGTCAAAGACATCACTCAGTTCAGCTATCACATCTTCTATTCCTTCTTTATTTGAACCAGCGATAATAATATCATCCACATAGAGTACAAAGGCAATCACACCTTCTGTTGAGCTTTTAATGAACAAGCTAGGATCTGAGGTAGAAAAAGAGAAACCTAGAGCATGAAGAAAACAGGTAAAATTTTCATTCTAAGCCCATGGTGCTAGTTTTAACCCATAAAGAGATTTCTTTAGTAGGCACACATGATCAGGAAATTGAGGATCAACAAAACATTGAGGTTGTTGCATATAGACTTCTTCCTTAAGATCACCATGCAGAAAAACATTTTTGACATCTCTCTTTAATATCACATTTATGCATAGCTGTTAGAGCATGAATTAATATGACAGTTGTATGTCTAACTACTTGACTAAAAGTCTCTTCATAATCCAGATCTTTCTCTTGGCTATATCCCTGTGCAACAAGTCTTGCTTTAAACCTGGAAACAGTCACATCTACATTTTTTCTTGAATTTAAAAATCCATTTGCTACTAACAATATTTTTATCAAAAGGAAAAGGAACTAAATCCCAAGTACCTTGTTTCTGTACATCAGAAATTTCTTCATTCATGGCTATGTCCCACTCAAGTTTACCAGCTGCATGCTTAAAGGAACTTGGTTTAATTAACTCTGTAATATTTGCTACTACAAAAAACCACTAAAGTAGGAAAATCATCAAATAGGTCCTGATGAACTATAAATGAATATGCACAGTAATCTTTAAAAGATTTCTTCTTGATAATTCCATTCTTAGCCCTTGTTAACATTGAGTGAGATTGTTGTAAGACAATTGCTGCATCACTATTACAGAGAGTAGTATCAACATTATTGCTTTCAGTCCAATAATTTTCACTTTCAATAATATCTACAACATCAACAATATCTGTAACATTAGGAATTTTGGAAAATTCTGAAGGTCTTCCAAAATTATCCCCCTACAGGAACTAAACGTGAAACCATAGGTGACTGCTTGCTTGGTCTGGAGCTAGAAATGGAGGGTTTAAGGGCAAGCAAATGATAAGGGAACCAGGTTTCATCATGAATCACATGTCTGCACATCCAAAGTTTATTAAGCTCAATATTGTAGCAAAAGACACCCTCGTATCTCAAAGCATAGCCTAAAAAGACATATTGAGTAGATCTTGGGTCAAGTTTATCCTTCACAGGCATAAAGTCTCAAGTAGGGATAACAAGCTGAGCAAAATATCTTTAAAGAATGAAGCTGAGGATGAGTTCGAAAAACCGACCGTCAGATATCATCATTATGTTGAAACATGTGTGAGGGTAAATTTTCAGCATCATCGGACAAACTTAAGGGCTCGATCCGCACGGTCAATCCCGTTAGTCAAACCTCTAAACACAAACAAACGGTGATTTGGCCGCCTAAATTACGTATTCTGTCCGGACGTTCAACTACAAATAGTTTCATATCGAGGAGACGCAACTAGCGGTATAAATTATTATTTTATTCATTTAACTTTAGCCGACGAATAATTAGGGTATTCGTCGGCTATAATATAGGGTTTAGGGGTTAGGGTTTAGTGTTTAGCTGACGGAAAATTAGGGTATTCGTCGGCTAAGAAGGTCTTAGCCGACGAAATATGTTGGTTTCGTCGGCTAAAACATTCTTAGCCGACGAAATACAACATATGTCGTCGGCTAAGACCTTCTTAACCGACGAAATATGTCGTATTTCGTCGGCTAAAACCTTCTTAGCCGACGAAATATGTTGTATTTCGTCGGCTAAAATTGTCAAATAGATAAAAAAAACAGTTGGTTTAACCGTACCCATAACAATTTCCTGCGTATATAACCAACATTAAGATACATTATGAATTGTAGAGCTTGTACCATATAAAACAAATCAAATTGTATTACAAATTCAAATAACTAAGAAGGCTCGTAATCAGAATCATCCGATGAGTCTTCTTCGGTGTCAGAATTAATTTCTGGCAATCTATGCATTTCTCATCACAAGAGTCGTCGTCTGTTTCTTGATTTGGATCCACATCAATAAGGCGAGCGTCTAAATCACGAATTCGAACCGAACGACCCGCTTTAAAATTATTAAGGCGAATTGTAGAGGAGTCAGGAATACCTATTGCACTGTGTTCTTGATACGCAACATCTTCTTCCTCGTCTTCGGCCTCTCCAAGTGTAGCCGCCCGGTAAATGTTTCGAGGGTGCACAAGATTGACGACTTTCCACGCGTCACCCTTAACAAGGTCATCAAGATAAAACACTTGTTTCACCGATGTCGCAAAAACAAACGGGTCATCTTCGTAACAGCCTGTACCAGTGTTCACCGATAAAATCCCGTACTGATCAATCTTCATGCTCTGCGAGCTTCTAGTATCAAACCATCTACACTTGAACAGGTGCACGGTCATGCATTGCCCATAAACGAGTTCCACCACTGAATCAAGAACACCGTAATAATCAACTCCATTCCGGCCACCATGCTCCATAACCCCAGAATTCTGTGTTCTTCGTCTGTTGTCTCTCTGTTCACATATAAATTGCACTCCATTGATCTTGCACATCGGGTAAACTCTTGACATTATCGGCGTCATAGCTAGAAGTCTTAGTTCGTGAGACCAATTTGGGTGACCATCAAATTGAATATGGTTCATCTGCAACCAAATATTCAATGTATTGTAAATATGAATAATTATGCAATCAATGAGTCATAAACAGAAATAAAGAATTACATACCCAACCGCCAAAATAGTTCGCGAACTCCTTGTTGTGGTAATCGAGATCACCTTAAATGTCTGGACAGTATAGATGGATGTCTTTCTAGTATTCAACTTCTTGACAGTTAATCAATACCCACCAATGGGCTATGACGAGCTCATGGGGTTGCAACTTGTAGGACTCTGGTAAAATTCTATAAACTTCAACATCATTTGAGATTATGGAAAGGTTAAACTTTGGTTCATCAACCGGTATGGTTTGTGGAGTTTCCTTCAATGCTCCTAGATACAACTTCATGTAGGTGACGCACTCGTGCGCAATATATGCTTCAGCTATACATCCTTCAGGCGCGGATTTGTTAGCCACATAAGCTTTGTAGTCCCCAAGTTGTCTGTAAATAAATAAATTTGTTGTCATATGTTACGATTATACAATGAACATGTACAATAAAAACATTAGGTGTAAAAAACATACCTTTCCATAGGATACATCCAAGTATAGTGTACTGGACCGGTAAGCAACAATTGCTCGGGAAGATGGATCATCAGGTGCGGCATGATGTCAAAAAAATTTGGAGGAAATATTCTCTCAAATTTACACATGATATAAATAATGTCTTGTTGCATTTCCCGGAGATCAGATTTTGTCACTTCCCTTGTGCATAACTTCTGGAAGAATCTTGACAACGCTACTAGCGGCTCCACCACCTGACGGGGAAGGAACGGTCGAATGAAAATAGGGAAGAGACGTTGTAGCAGAATATGACAGCCATGACTCTTTAACCCGTACATTTTATTGTCCCGAATGTTTACACACCGGGCTATATTTCCTGCGTAGCCTGAAGGATACTTCACAGAACTCAACCACCTGAAAATTACGTTCTTCTGTTCAGGCTTCACGGTGTACGGAGCTTGAGGCATTTTTTTCTTCCCTTCTTTCAACCACAAATGTCTTCGTATCTCCATTTTTTAAGATCAATGCGTGCCTTCGGACCGTCTTTCGTCTTTCGTCTTTCCCTTTAAGTTCAGCACGGTTCCCACCACACTGTCACACACATTCTTTTCTATGTGCATCACATCTAGGTAGTGCCTGATCAACAACTTACTCCAGTATGGGAGTTCCCAGAATATGCTCTTATGTGTCCAAATTTTATACCTGTCGGGTCTGTCAGGTATTGCCGCCACTATATTGGGATGATTGCTGAGCTGCCCAAAATCATACTCATTAAGCACTGCTAAAATTTCTTCCCCTGTCCATCTTCTAGGAGGCACACCAAGTTCTACTGTCCCATCAAATGCCTTGTCATCGAACCGCCATTCGTGATCATACGAAGGAGAGTACGGTGACCCAATCTACATATCTTGTTGCAATGACTACTGCTCCCCTCATCGCTTAGACACTCTGGACAAGCCTTGTATCCCCTAACAACGTTGCCCGACAACATCCCACGAGCAGGAAAATCACTAATGGTACCAACGTACAACCATAGCATGCATCTGGAACATCTCGTGCATGAACTTATCATAAGTGGGATGACCAACGTCCCAAAAAAACTTAAGCTCTTCAATCAAGGGTCTCAAATACACATCGAGACACTTCCCTGGATAACCGGGTCCCGGAATCAACAAACTCAACATATTGTATTCCTTCTTCATGCACATCCATGGAGGAAGATTGTATGGTACCAAAATCACCGGTCATACACTGTATTGAAGACTCATGTTGCCAAAAGGATTGAATCCGTCGGATGAGAGCCCCAGCCTCACATTTCGGACCTCTGACGCAAAATGAGGAAACTCCCTGTCTATATGCTTCCAGGCCTCCCCGTCAGCAGGGTGTATAAGGGTATCTTCGCCTTGCAATTCCCTATCAGCGTGCCATCTCATAGATTTGGCCGTGTGTGATGACATGTACAACCGTTCCAGCCTATCCCTCAACGGGAAATACCGAAGTACCTTCATAGGTTTCCTATTGCCTGCAGGAGTCAACTTATACCTGTCACTTTGACATACTGGACATGTGTCAAGGTCACCAAGGTCATTCCCTTCTGGATCTTTACCCCAGAAGAGAACACAATCATATCTGCATGCATGAATCTTGATGTAGGAAAGCCCAAGATCTTTCAGTATACATCGAACCTTATGATGAGTGGTAGGAAGACGATGACCGTGGGGCAGCATCGAAGCAGTGTACTGTAGATACTCATCAACAGCCTTCACAGTCGATTGTGTCTCAACTTTAATCTTCATAACGTCCATCACACTTTCAAGAACCGTTTTCTGACAACCGGGGTACACAGGGGTCTGTTGGAAAGCAAGTAGTTTGTTGTACCTGTCAATACCAGCAGTGTTGACAACTCTAGGGAAGGGTTGCACCGGCTCAGACATATACGGTCCTTCAAAGCATACACCCCTTTCATAAGGAAACATATCGTTGATGAAGGCCGTTGTTGGATCGTTGGATGTACTGCCCGTCTCAGAAAATTGCCCATGATCATGCGGACCCCTTGATGATGTTTCACCGTGATATATCCAACATGTGTACTTCTCCCAAAACCCATTACTTTTAAGGTGCTGCCAAACCTTGTCAATTGGAAATCGATACATATCGCTGCGATACTGACATTTAGTGCACGGACAATAGAAAATTGTATTCCCTTTAGCATTATTCATCACATATTCAATAAAACTAACAACTCCTTTAGCATATCTTTTGTCCCATTTTGGAAGCGAAATCCAACTCTTATCCATATCTTGATAAGATAACATAATATATATGTATAAACGCTAATTAATTAAATTTACGAATCATTCAATTTATATTATATTTGCAGTTAAAGTACAATTAATTAATATATATATACATGCATATATATAATAATTACTAATTAATATAATCAAATTAATATATATATATATATATAACAACAACTTCATATATATTATCAAACCCAAATCGATCAACTCAATCACACTCAAAACATAATATAATCAACTCTAATTAAAACTCAAAATCAATGCATAACGAAAATAAAACTCTTAAATCAACTCAAAAACAAGATATATACACATATACGTACCTATATATAGCGCCACAAACTAATTTCGGACAGATTTCGACAACACCCAACAATTTCGCCAACCCCAAAACTTTTTCTCCCGTTTTTCCTTTCACATCAGCTACTGTCTAGATCTGGAAATATAAAGACTTTTAGCCAACGAAATTATATATATCGTCGGCTAAAGTTTTAAAATTTCGTCGGCTATAGTTCATAGACTATAGCCGACGAAAAAAACTATTTTAGCCGACGACACAACATTTCGTCGGCTAAAAGTCCACTTTAGCCGACGAAAATTTCACTTAGGCGACGAATTTTTTTTTCGTCGGCCTGTTAATTTTTTTTTCGTCGGCTATGATACTTATTCTTGTAGTGACTCTCTAAAATTTTTCAAAGATATTTTTTTGCAACGGGTTCAATCACAATCAAAGGTATTATCGATCCCAAAGATTCATCTAAGTTACTTTACCATTCCTTGTACATAGTAAAAATTATTCATTTATCTAAATGGAAAGATCCCCATACACTTTCCATAAAGAAGACGAGTTAACTTTTAATTATTATGATTATGAAGATGCATGATTCAAAATTTTAATGCATCAAAATGATGATTTCAGTCACTCTTGGCATATATATATATATAGGATGTAGAGAGGACGTATGCACTCCTCCTTAAACTGTGGACGCCATCCGTTCTCCTCTGTCTGGCACCGGCGATGGCTTTCCTCCACCCGAGACGATACAAGCGGCATCCCAATAGCTTATGGTCATTCTTGGACTCGTCGACGTCTAGTTTTCCGACCGGATTGAAGCTCCCGACATAAAACATCATGACTGATCAATATTGGCCAGAAAACCTGTCGTCGGCGAGTCTAGGAATGACCAGGAGCTACTAGATGGAGGAGAGGAAAGCCAGCACCAGACGGAGGAGAACAAACGACGTCTGTAGTTTAAACAAACAGCCAAGGAAAGAAAAATCATGATTTGATCAAACGAAAGAAACATAACAGGATAACATAGAACTCATATGTACGCATATAAAGCAATATAACAATCAACATGATCTGAATTAAAAAAGTAACAAGCAAATCAAACTCATAAATCAAAAACACCGGTAATAGACAACAGTTAAGTTGCACCGTATGATTTTCAGATCATCACAGAGTCTAGAAAGAAATAAAAGAAAAAAAATTGTGCGATGGTGCAAAGGTAAACGACAAAGAAACAATTTTGGATTTCTTTCTAGGATTTCATCGATATCAACTCAAATGTAAAGTCGTGTTGATAACGTTTTATAAACTACAGAGAAGATGAATAAAAGACACAAAGAGAATAGTTGAGAGGAGGCAAAAATCTAATCATTCATTCTCATAGAGGTATGGTTTACATCAAAGTACATAACTAATGAGTATTTACGTGGACAGTCACATAGATAATAATATTTATAACATTTTTGAAGTATTTTGGGTTTATATATGAGATCTCTATTTTCTTTGACGCAAAATTATATGTTTTGTACTCGATGAACTACTCGCATGCTTAGAAACCATCGATCGAGATCTCCATCTATCTGTTTTATCAAAATTCTCCTTATTAATTTGATATGAGATTAAGAATGAGATGAAAGAAAATGTTCATGAGAGAAAAAGATCGGTGTTGGTCGATACAAGGGTTGTTCCCAGTTTCCCTTTTTATGACGTTTTGTGTTTGAATGACTGAAGAAGCTAGTTAATCAAACAAGTTAGCAATAATAATCGAGTCAACTTTTGATACGTATTTTTATGTCAGCTTCAATGCATCATGATAGGCATGGGCTTATCTGAATACCAGCCACTTCCCAGTTGGATAGACGTCCAGAAGTAGTCTACTGACTCTACTCCACCAATGTAAGCAACAAATGAGATCAACCATCATCAAACTTATCTTAAACATTTGAAAATGAAAATAATATGGAACGTTCAATTCGTCTGTATAAATAGTTGAGCAAGAGAAAGACCTCCTCGCTCGAGCAGATTTCATCATCAGTAGTACTTCTCCTCAAAGAAGCGCCCAGGAGGCAGCTCAATTCATCGTATGCCGTCGCGTCGTTTCTGCTTATAGTTTCCTGGTAATGTATGGCTCATACTCGATCTGTTCATTTGAATCAATTTTGGGGTTTCAACTTTATTGTGTCAAATTATATGTACCCATGCTTTAACTTGTGACTAGAGTGCATTGGATGTATGCATGTATTATTTATTATTCACTGTGATTTAGGAGCCTACAACACTGTTGGGAGTCTAACCAGGTCCAAACCGTGCCTATTAGTGGACCAAAAATTTGGTTGTATTAGTTTTTTTTGTGTTTGTGATTGATAGTTAAAGAGGGATTCTAAGTACACCTCTTAATTTGTTAGGTATATTATTTTTAAAACAACTCATTTTTTGTTTTACCCTTAATTATAATTTTCAGTTTTGTTCGCTCACGTTACATCTGATCGGAAGCTTTATCGTTAATCAAAAAACACACTCTCTCTCTGAACCTATATTTTCTTCAACAACCAGCAATCTTAATCAGTTCTTCACTTTTTCTAACACTTAATTTCTTTATCAGTTCAATTTTTTCACTTAATAACAAGCCAAAGAAATAACATGTTTCTATCTTGATTCTTGTTTAGCCCATTCAGCAATGGCTTCAATAAAGTAAAACTAAATTAAATTGATTGTGAGACTGAACTTGAACCTGAAAAAAGTCAAGTCTGTGGCTCTTAGAAATTAAGATAACTAAATTAAGGTTCTTATCGAAAGATTGCCAGAAGATGAGAGTTGTTACTTTAACGTCTGTAATTGTCTTGGAGAGATCAATCCCATCATGGCTGGAGTTTTGAATATGACACAGTAAGAAAGGAGACGAACCTCTTCTCCATAGCACCAGTTTTTTTGTTTGTTAAAAGGTAGTTTGGAAAATAAATTATTAAAAAATAAAGGGAGGTATACTGAAAGGTCTAACTAGAACTTTCTATAGTTAAATAATAAATTATCTCAATTAGTATACACTTAATTAATCACGAGTAACCCAATAAAACCAAAATCTCTTCAAACTTGTTGGCCGCAAACTTGTTGGCCGCGAACTTGTTTGTATTTTGTACTCTCTTTTTTTTTCACTTATTCTGATAACTCGAAAAAATAGGTTTTTTAGATGATTTGTTATCCTAGCTTTCATTATATTGTTAATTTATTACCCTACCTTTTTCTGTCATTTTGCTACCTTAACTTTCATAAATTTGCCAAATTGCTACCCAAACGTCATATATGTCTTTTTCTGTTAGGTGTTCAGTCAAATTTTTCTTGTTAGGTGCGTCTTTCACGTGAGAGAATTTTCATAATTTTGAATTCAAATTTTTTTTAACAATTAAATTTGTCTCTTTAAATTCTAAATTTTATTTAGGAAAAATAAAATAATACATTGATTCCGATTAAAATAGAAAAACACATCCATGAATTCAAATTTTTTTTGTTAGGTGTGCTTTTCACGTGAGGAGATTTTCATAATTTTAAATTCAAATTGGTGTTTTTAACAATTGAATTTGTCTCTTTAAATTCTGAACTTCATT